>QJNY01000104.1:0-184328 GCA_004155945.1 Monosporascus sp. mg162
CCCTTTCCCCCGATTGTTATTAGATGCATTTTTTCACAACCCCCTTCTTTTTGGGCTAGAAAAGCTTGTCCTTTTTGTATAATAAGTGTTCCTTTTTCTTAAAGACGTTTATTTTTGGTTTTGCGAGGTTTACTTAAGACGTAGTTCGTTCCGCGTAATTAGGCAGCTTTTTTCCGGAAAAGAATATTTTCGTACAGAACTAATAAATGACTTTTGGTTAAAAATGAACCAATTTAGCCATTTTAGTTAACGAGTTATCTTATTAGTTTCTAATTTTTTTCTGCAAATAACGCGATTGCCCCGTTACTTTTTTGATATTCCTAGGGGTTTTTGCGGGCGGGAGACGAATGGAACCGGTAAAGGATAGCGGGGAGACGGTCGGCGTAGGCATAATTAAAGGAATCTCTAATTCGGAAAGAACGTTATTGGGATCGACTGGAACAAGACCAGCTTTCGCGAATCCAGATTTGATGTTATCGGACGTTATGGCAGCTTGGAACGCGTCGTAGAAACCGGCGAGAAAATCTTCCTTGGCAATATGGGTATAATGGCGTTATATTAGGTTTTCGATATAACGCGAATAAACGCGTTTCAAAATAGAAAAATAAGATATATTAAGAGGTTAGAACTGATGCGAAAAATACGCGAAGCATGTAAAGCGTAAAAATGTTGTTGTTAGCGTAATATCTCTCGAATTTTATCTAATGGTAGCTTTTATAGCCGTCGAGGATAAAGAGACGTTGGGAACTTTTCGTACGCGTCCAAGTATATTTGTTAAAATGCTGGATTTATTCGAGACTTAATTTATTTATTGTCTAGCTATTATTACTTAATGCGTTTTTCTAATTAGCTGGTGGCAATAGGTTATTGCGGTACCAGGACCCAAGATAATTTTTCCCTGCTATAATGACAAATGGTGGCGGCATAGCTTAACCTTGGAAATTAACAGCCTGGATAATTGTAGACCATTTTTTATTCCCTTCTTACGCTTGTTTAGGTTTCTTACGTTTTTCAGTATTAATATTACCATACCCGTTACCATAAGAAGCCTTATCAAAAATTCAGTCTTGTCGAAGTTGTAGATATCCTTTTTTGCGATGCCGTACTTTACGATTATATCCCGAACAAGTTCAAATTACTTGCGAAATGTTTCTGGATTTTCGCATAAGATCCGTTAGTAATCGATCTTCCGATTTAAACGCGTTTGGATTTTTTTTTGCCGTTTAATAAATTTCGACGCCCAATTAATTTCAACGCGTTCTGTAACGCGTTAGGTAAGCAATAGATTGGCCATATCCTTAACGTGCTGAAGCCGGATAGGAAGCGTTCGCGTATTTAGGTTAATGATTCGGTCGACAATCGATTTCTTTTCGGTCGCCGTTAATTTTTTCGAATTGGGAGCAGTATCGGTTCGGGCGCATCTGCCGTTTGAACGGTGTCTTGAAGTAGAAGATGAAACTTTATAGATAGAACCAAGCTTTCTGTAACAAAGTTTCGGGTCTTTTTTTTGCAGATGAATGGCTAGGTTCATTCTCGCTTCTTTTGTAAGGCGCTTTATATTGTGGTTGTTGAGAAATGGGCAATTGAAAATGTGTTGTTAGAATAGCTCAAAAAGTGTGTCGCTCGGCGGTGTGTCTCGCTCGGTGGTGTGGGACGTTATTTTTATCGTTTTCAATAATAATAATCGGTAATTAATTTTGGAAATAACTTTATCGATTCTGAACGGATTAAGCTTTTTAAAATTAAGCTTGTTATTGGATTTTTTTGTTTTGATTTAAGAAATGTTCGAAGTCGCGTTTTGCTTTTGGCGTAATAAATAAACTTTATTTCTTTTTAATAAAATTGGGGTTTTAATTCTTTTCTTATTATAATACCGGGTTATCCTTTGTTAAAGGAATCGTAATTTATTTTATAAGCGGACCTATATTATCTAGATTTTAGTTGTTACCGCTTTTATTTTAAGCACTTTCGCAGTTAATTTTAAAATTTCGTTTAGTAATTATTTTGGCCGTTGGATTTCGACCTGGCGATTATATACCGCTATATAAGAAGAAATACTTATATTTTCGTTAATAAAAGTATTATAGATTACTTGGGCTAATGGAAAACGTTCAATCCAGTTATCCTACTGGTAATTAATGTAATTCTTTACGTATTGGTTTAATGTTTGATTTAAACGTTTTATTTATTTATTTGTTTTTAGGTAATATGCTGTAAATAATATAAGTTTAGCGCTTATTTACTTAAAGAAATTTGTCTTAAATTTTGATATAAAATGTTTATTTCTGTTTATAATAATTCTTTTTAGTATTTTATATTTGTAGTAATAATATCTAATAAAAGTATAAGTTAATTATTTTACCGTTACGTTTCCTTTAAAAGGTAGAAAGTATTTATATTTAGTAAGTTTATTAACGATTACCTATATTTTATTATATTAAATTTTAGTAACGGTGTTTTTTGATAGAGGTAAACCGGTAATAAAATTCTAAATAATAATATTCCAAGTTTTCTTTTAGAATATTTATAGGCTCTAAAAGTTTACAAGGCTTATATCGGGTGATTTTTGCTTTATTACAAATATTATAATTCTTAATTGCCTGTTTAACAGTTCGTCGAAGTTTTAAAAAATCGTACTTTTCTTATATCCGTTTAATAGTTTTGAAAATGCTTTGATATTTATATAACGGGATTTTTATAGAACTTTTTAACGAATTGCTTTTATTAGTTTCAAGGGATATAAATTTTACCATGGTATAACAGCTAGTTTTTAGGTTATCTATTTAATTGTTATATTTCTTTTCGTTTTTCCTTATTATAGAAATTTCGGGATTTCGTTAAAAGCTTTAAAGTAAGTTGCTTTAGTATTTTACATAACCGTAAGGTACCGTCCTTAGTTTGTTATAGTATTTGCATTCGACGTTTCCGGACCTTGGAATCGTAATTTCCTTTATGACTTAAGATAGTTGCTTAAATGTTTTCTTCTCCCTTAATATAATAGATTTAGAAATTATATTTCAATAAGAAAATTATTTAAGCTTCGTAACGTTTATTTAATTCTTAAGTCGTTATGAACCGGGTAAGGTTTTTGTAATTTGAATAAATATCGAAAGGTTTTTTAGTTCCGTTAATAAAAGATTCCTATTCCTTAAAGGCGTTAATAATCGTTAGCAGCTTTTTGTCGTAAATACTGGATCGGAGTTTTGCGTTTCGAAAGCCCTTGGAATAATAAGTTATTGGATAGCATTTCCCATTATCTTTTTATTATTTCAGAGTGCGCTTAAGGCATAATTTGAAGTATTTATTTTTAATTGTTTGCTTTTGTCGGCGTTAAGTAATCTTATTAATAGCGTTTTAATAATTTCGTTTTTAAATAGCTAAAAAACTTCTTTAGCATTTTTTAAAGTTCGAATTTCTTTTTAATATACTTTTTAGCGGTAAGTTTCGTTAATGGTTTAATAATATCTTTATATCCTTTGATTAAGTTATATACGTAACCCGTAAATCTTAAAGTCTATCGTATATTAATAACGGTTATCTTATGAAAGATAGGCCAATTTTTAACTGTTTTTAATTTGGAATCTTGCATTTGAATTCAACCGGAGGTAAACGTAGATCCTAGATAATTTAGCTTTTGCGTATGCTAACCATTTTTACTAGGGTTAATTCGGATGTTTGCTTTATCCAAATCTTTAAGAATTTGAAAATATGCTTTTTATATTTTCCCAGCGTTTCGGAATAGATAATGATATCGTCGAGGTGGACAAAGATGTATTTATTTAAGAACTTTTTGAATATGGTTATAATTAGGCGTTAGAAACTGGCGTGGGCATTAGTAAGTTGCAAAAGCATTTTTTGGTATTCGTAATACCCGTATATTATTCGAAAAGCAATTCTTTTTTTTTTCTTTTTGCTATTTTGATACGGTAGTAACCGTTTCGGAGCTTTAATGTGGTAAACCATTTGGCTTTATTTACGTTTTCCCTTAAGGTATTTATTAAGGGTAAGAGATAGCCGTTTCCAATAATGATGTCGTTTAGCTGTCGGTAATCGACCCTGCGTCGATAAACCGGACTTCCATCTTGATCGATATTCTGCTTGCCGTTTTGGATTTTGGGTACCATAAGTATAAGATATCCTTTGGGAGATTAGGATAACTGAATATAACCTTCCTTTAGATTTAACTGGATACTCTTGCATAGAGCTTTTGCTTTTTCTAGATGTATATAATAGATTTTATATAACTCAAGGTAATATATTTCTTTAATAGGTATGCGGCAATCCCATTATCCTTATAAAAGCAGCTTATGGTTTTCTTTGTTCTTGAAAAATCGTTCGAATTGCTCATATTCTGGGGGTATAGTACTGACAAAATCTAATACCGTGACTTCTCGGATCATGTAGCAGACTTTTTTGAACCCTTTCTTAAAAGAAATTAATTCGTAATTCTAAAAAAGCTAGCAAGTTTTCTAATTAATTAACGGGTTGCTGGAATCAAGCTACGGCATTCCCAGAATAACATCATAATCTGAAATGTCGTCGATATATCTATATTGGAAATCTTTAAGATTTTTTAAGGATTCGTCCGTTATTGTACTAGGAAAAACTTTTATTAACTGTCCGTAATTTATAGGACTTTCGCTTATACCTCTAAGGAATATAATGTTCTTCGGCCATAGCTGGCCAAATAAAGTTGCTTTCCGCTCCAAAGTTAATTATAGTTTTAAAGGTTTAGCTTTGATGCTGAATAAAAATTTCGATTTGCCTTCGTAATTCTTTTTTTGTTTTATATAAGGTTTTAGTTCGTATAATTCCTCGGTGCCTTAATTTCGAAGGCCTTTGCCGTTTTTTGACTTCGTAATTCTGTTCGCTATAAGGCGTTTCCATTCGCGGACTTTCTTAACTGCATATTTGGTATACTTGTCGTTTATGCAAATATACCAGTTTCGTTGGCCAATTTGGCATTTTACTTTAATGACTTTTACCTTTAACGTTTAGAAAGGCTTTCGATTCGAAGTTGAGATTTCTGCCAAGCTTGCTCCCATATCTAAAAGTTTATGCCTCCAGTACAGCATAGAGGTATAACATAAGCAACTTTAAGCAATAACCTTTCGGCTTTGATCCGATTCGGGGTGCAAATAACAAAATCGAAGATATTCGGGCCATCGGGGAATTTCGATGTATCTACAGTCGTTATTAAATTTTATAAAGGTTTCTTCGTTCCAACCGAGCCAATAATCTGTCAGATAATCAGACCAATTGCAAGCTCATACCATTGAGCCACGAACCCCTTGTCGGGTCGTATCAGCGACTTGTTGTTGTGCACACGCTCTTATTAGGATTTATGGGGTCCTGTCTAGCCTGTCTTGGCTGTAGGGGGCTGTGTTCTCACAAAATCGTTATCTTCCTTTACTCGAAGGTAAATTGGACAATCGTTATCGTTGCAAGTCGAAAAATAGAAAGGTTAGTACCTATTAACTAAATCCTGTTTAGGGGTTTCGGTTTTAAGGTATACCGCCCGTTCTTGGGGCCCGCTAGATTTAAAGGATTTCTACTCGTAGTTGTTAAGTTCTAAGCACAGCTAGCTATATTCGTAATATATTTCGCACTTTCGCATATCCAAATAACATTCGTATATTAGCTTTATAACTACTTTAAAGGTTAGTTGTTTGGGATAATACTTACAGGCTTTGGTTATTTAAGTTTGGCAAATCGGGTAACGTTCGTACCCCGGGTCGCCGCTTGGTTCATAATAGATCGTTGCAATGGTATATTCCTTTTGGAAAAAGGTAAAATTAACTTCCTTTTCTCCCTTACTTTTCCTGTTTATTTCTTATTAGGCCGTTCGGGCCCTTTTTTAAGAAATCTTTCCTTTTCCAAAGCTTCTTTTAACTAAGGAACGATATTCCTTTTTATAATAGCCTTTTTTACTACAGTTAAAGCTTTTAACATTCGACTTATCCTTTTTAGGCTTTTTTAAAGTGGTATTGTCTTTTTTTGAAGTTCTATCCTGATTTTTACTTCCCTAGAACTTACTGCTAAAGCTTCGATCGTTCTTTTTTTCATTGAATACTTTTTTTCCAGGTACCTATTAAAGGTACGTCTGTTGGCAATAATGGCCTTATTAATGTAATCCTGGAAAAACCTTATTTTAGGTACCTTATATATTTCATCCTTAACTTATAACTTTAGACCATCGTAATGAAAGTAAAATAAGGCGCTTTCCGGTAAACGGAAAGTTACTATAAAGCGATTAAATTCCGTTATATACTTAGCCGTTAATTTCGTTTGCTGGAAAAAATAGAACTTTTTAACGGTATCTTGCGACTTATCTAAGTTTTTAAACAAGGTTTACATTCTGTGAAAGGCCTCACCTGTGCGGTCTGCAGTTGGTTGCCGATTGGAGTCTATTTTCTAGCTAAGGAGGGAAAAAAAAGAGAAAAAGTGAAAATACAGTTGTGCGCGCGAATTTGAGGAGCGGCGCTAACGCTGCTTGGCATCGGCGTTCAGCCGGTGCCCTCAACGGGGCTCCACACAGCCCCATGACATCACTCCCCACTTATCCTAATTGAGTTTAGCTCCGCCCACAATCAGTGACTGCGCTGATCCCCGCTTCTGATTGGTCAGAAACCCGGTTTCCGAATCGGGACTAGCTCCAGTTACTGATTGTGGCTTTCGTCGACCCACCTATAAAAGGGACCCTTATCCCACCTACCTACAACCTTTTTCCAACAACAACCCAGATCGGTAAGTCATTTCTCGCTGCCCCCGCCTTTTTTCCTCTAAACTGCGCTTTTCCTACGCTGCTAACTCGCCGCTCGTAAGCTGATTAGGTGCGCCGTAACGCTCTCAAAATGCCTGGTAAAAAAAAGCCCCTAAAAATTCCGGCCCTTTGGGAGCCCTACGGCGGGCGCTGCTTCCGCGCTGCGCACCCGCGTCGCCCTAGCCGAATATTGTCAGATATAGGGGACATCAGATGTGTTGTTGTATTGCCCTGAGTTCCCGGTGCTTGTTACACGCGTGCAGCTTTAAGTAGTTTAGCCACGGAGCATATATGGGCCGATCATTAGGTGACCTTTCCGTATATGGTGCGCTACGTACCCCCCAGCTAACTGACACACCCCCTTAACGCCTTAAAGCATTTACGGCGTTAATCGTTACATTTCATCACTTTTTAAAGCTATAGCTATCCATTTTACTTCTCCTCCGGCGATTAAGTTCTTTTGATTAGCTAATTCCTCGTCCGAAATCTCTTTTAAAGCTTTCTTCCGCCGGTTTAGGGCTTTTGTAACATTTATTAATCCTAACTGCTTTTTGAAATACCTAAAAGCTTTTCGTAATAGGGCTTTAGTTAATCCGTTAGCCAGTATGTTACCCGTAGATATATAATCCATTTTGATTAAGTCCTTTTTTGCTACTTTTCGCAGCTAGTAGTTATGTATATTTACGTACCGTAGCTTTATTTTTAAAAGGGCGACGTTGGCGTTAATTAGCCGTATTATTTATTAATTGTCGTATTATATATTTAACGGTTCTGCATTTAAAGTAATTTCCAATTCTTTAATTAATCGAAAGCTAAATAAGATTTTTGTTATAATTTGCGTAAAGGATAATAATTCCGTTTTGGTTATGGAAGTAATTATTATATTTTGTTTATTTGCCCGTTATTTTATTACTTTTCCGAACAGTTTTATAACGTAAGCTTCGGAACTTTTTCGATCGTTCGTATTATTTACGAAAAAAGCGTCGTTTTAAGTATTTATCGAATTTTCGCCACTAAATTGTAACGTTAGCGTTTTGGTTCCGATTAGGTATAGTATAACTCGATCGGCAGCTTTATAATATACGTTGCTAGGATTTAAGTTAAATCGTGCAAGTCGGAATATAAAAAAGCATATATCGGGTTAAATATTAACTGCCATATATAAAATAAAACCGATCTTTTTTTGATATTTATTAACGGACCTTAAATAGGCTAAATTAAAATTCGGTAATAGCTCGACGCTTGTTATAAGCGTATTTAGGTAATTATTTAAACTTTTTTTGGGAACTAGGTTAACCAGCTTATTTATAAAGTCAGATTGGAATAACCAAATCTTTCTGTTAGGTTTATCTTTAATCATTTTGATGCCGAGAAACTATTATAAGTCCTTACCCTTTATAAGGGTATACCGTTCCTGGACCTGTTGGATTAACTGATCGACGCGGTCTTAATCCTTTTTTTTATACGCGGCGACAATATCGTTTATAAAAAAGAAAAAAAATACCCTTTAACGGATAAAGCAATAAGGTTCGTACGGAACGGAGCTAAGTCCCAAATCCTTTAATGTATTAGTAAATTCCTTTTACTAAAGCAAAAGTAATTCCTTTAGTCTATATAATGCTTTCCTAATTAAAAGTATTTTCTTATGTTATAGGTAACCTAGGGGTATTTTTATGTACATTTTATAAGGCAAATTTGCATTAACGAAAGCGTTTACCGCGTTATACTGCTTTAGCTTTAGGTTAAACCTAGCCGCGATAACGATTAAGGCTCGAAACGACCTTTTAGTAAATGTGGATACGTATATATCGCTATAAGCGTTTTTTAACTATTAATCGTTTCGTACAACAAAACGGGTTTTGCATTTTTGTAATTAATTATGCTTATTAAACTTATAAACGTATATTTATATGTACCTTAAGATTTATTTTCTTTTAACAGAAAATTAATTAATAATTTCCCAGGATTATATTTTTTTATAACTTTATAAGTAAACTTTTTCGGCTTCCTTAAATATTTTCCCTAAAAGGTATGTATTTAATTTTTTATAATTTCGCGGCGGTAGCAGTAAATTTTGCTTATGTACCCGGCCTTATAATTTAGGTACCGTACGTACTATTGTTATAAAACTTTTCCGATTAAGGTAACGTACGTTTCGGGTTTTTATTTTCCTTAAGCTTTTGCAGCTTACCAGCCGGTTATTACGCGTATTTATAAAGTGGGTTATTCGTCCTGTATTAAATACGGCCTTTTATACTTTATAGTTGATTTTGGTAATATTCCTGTAATACGGAACGTACGGGAAGGTAATTTCGACCCGTAAGGTACCTTCGTTTTTTACCGTTATATTGGGTTAAACAATATAATAAAAGCTTAAAGCTACTTTTATTTTTTCCGTCGGCGCAATGATCGTAATAGTTATTAAGGTAAACGCTGGTGGCGGTAATGGTTTAGGGGACGGAAATAATTCGAATATAACGGTCGTATAAAGATGATCAGTTTCATATAAACAGGTTTATTTTTTTTTATACCGTACGTTTTCTTCGACGCCTGTGCCGTTTTGGAATTATTCCTTTTATTTAGCCGGTAACTAAATTGTTTTATTTAGGTTTTTATTTTCCTTTTATATATGTATAGGGTGGTTATTAACCTGATTAGGTATTTTTATCTGTCGGAATAATTTCTGCAGTTTATTTTCCGTAATATAAAAAAGGTTGTTTTTAAGGTTTTTGATATTACTTAAAAAGGTAGCTTTTTCGTTGAACAGTACGTTTCGAATGGCGATAACCTTGTTAATTAACGGGTTCCAGGTTTCGTAGATGTTCGTAAATCGGTAACCGACGAGAAACCCAATCCATGCCTTCGGATTTAGTTTCTGGAGTTTCTGTTTTTTCTTTATGGCGGCAGCTGTTATAACATAGGCCATATAGCTATATACTCGCAGGTAGGCCTGCTGAGGCTTTCGATTAAGTACTGCAACGCCGTCCCTATACGCCAGGTAAATATAGTAAACCTCGTATGGGCTTTGCCAAAAAAGTGCGTATTTGGGGGTACGGTTGTATAGGTATACTGCCGCTTTAAAAATATATACGATTAGAAACGCAAATAACTTAACGCTATTTCGTATCGTAGTCGCTTTTTCCTTAATTATATCCTTTAAGCGTTTTGTACCTCCGTTTTGGGCCTATGTATGCGGTGCTAAGGGCTTAAGTTTAATATTGAAAAAAGGCGATTAAAGCATATTTCGAAGTTGATGATTTTTTAGGATTTCGTTGTCGTATTCGAACATTTGTAGGAAAACCTTATTTTGGTTTTTTAGAATTCCTAGGAAATATCGAAATGCGGTAATTAGTATATTTTATTTTCGATTTTTAAGGTAAATGTCCTAGATGAATCTTGAATATCAATCGGTAGCAAACATAACGTATTTATATCCTTTAGGGTTTTCTTCGAAATTTATAAAGTCGATGGCGATTTTCTGTCCTAATCGGGATGCTCTTTTCCGTAGTTCGCAACGTATTTATCTTTTGGCCTTCGCTTTGCCATATGCTTGGCATTCGACTGTTGTAAAATCTTTTAGGCGGACTCCTTTTATATGGGATTGCAACTGGGCGATTACTTCGGGCCTTGAATATCTTAGTTTTAGGTGCCAAATCGTACCGTTACCGATTCGTGGTAATTTTGCTGTATATAAGTTGACGTTTCGTCTGTAGGCTGCCAGGGCCGTATGGGTAGTTATTGCGTTAATGTCTTTAATAACGAACTGATTAAATTTGTTTATTAACGTAGTAACCACTTGATCGTATTTATTTCGAATAAAGTTGTTAGTTTTTTTATTATCCTACTAGTACCTTTTTTTCCGCAGCTGCCGGAGAGATACTAGGTTACATACGAAGCTTTTGTAATAGGCTACGTCGTATAGACGTAACGCTTTCGTACCGCTAGGGTTTCGAAGCATTATATTAACCTTTCCGTACCCCTTGATCGGTACGAAGCTGTTGCTTGCGTATACCCCGTCGCTTTATACGGTTAGTTTGAAGTTTAGGAACCTGTTAATAAGGTTAAAAATATGGATTGTAAACTTTAAATCCAGAATTAATAAATTTTTTAGGGGGTAAGGCGCGACGTTTGTCGTATTGCGTTAATTAAAGATTAAAAAGTACGTTAGGATTCGCTTTATTCCTTGTAAGAATTAATCGGTTTTTTAGGTAGTTAGTTTGTTTATAGTTTTTGACAAACGATTAATTTTTTCCTTTAAGGATTGATTAGCAGTAATCCGTTTTTTGATTATAACTTTTATTATTCCGTTAAACCTAAATCTTGCTGGGGCTTTGTTAAGGAACGCATAATAGTATTAGGTTAGCTTGTGCAGGGTACTTAAGTATGCTTTATAACGGGTGCCTTGTGCGTCCGATTTTTGGCGTTTTCGCTTGCTGGTGCTTCGATCCGAATATGAACCTTTACGGCTATTTCGTTTCGACCTTCGTTTAAAATCCTTATTACGCGGCTGGGCGTTAATAAATTTGGAATTATCCTGATTAGGATCGTTTTGTTTAGATAAATTTGCGGGTATCCCGTAGAGCGTCGGAAACGCCGTTTTAACGTTTCGTGATGTAAATGGTAGATAAGTTTGGGCCTAATGGTCCAGAAGGTTAGCAGCTACCTTTTGGTAACTGATTGTACCGCTTTTGATTTCGGCCTTCCTCGTTATCTGGAACGAGGTTTTCTAGGACTTCATGATAGGAGTTACGGCTGTATATAGGTCGTTAACCCATCCGATTATCGTGTTCGTTTTTGGAACTTTATATCGTTGCCTTATGGCCATAATTTTTTGCCATTTCCCGATTTATTCGTTTAGCTTTTTAGCAAACTTCAAAGCTTGTTTTAATATTTCGCGGTATTCCCGTTAAGTACTAATTATAAGCCTGTCGTCGTATACCTTGCCAGATTTAGCCAGCATGGCGTATTACTTTCGTAAGTTTTTTCCTGGAAGAAAATTCGTTTATTTGATTGCTGGGGATATAAATTCCAGAACTTATTTCGTCAGGTCGTTGATATTCTTGCAAAAGGTATCGTACTTTCGATTTTTGTAGGTATACGCCGTATATTCCTGGTTATAGGCTTGTTTGCTTTCGGTCGTTATTTTAAGGATATTCGTTGGCTGATTCGTAAAATCGATTTTTTTGAAGGTTTTTATGGAAAATAAGGTATTGGTTCGCGTCGGAGGACGGATTCGTTTCTTTGGATAGGAAGTTATATCGGGTTTTATAAGTTTAATAAGTTACGGGCGTAATTAAT
The DNA here is from genome assembly GCA_004155945.1 of Monosporascus sp. mg162. NCBI lineage: Eukaryota > Fungi > Ascomycota > Sordariomycetes > Xylariales > Monosporascus > Monosporascus sp. mg162. The sequence goes on from QJNY01000104.1 coordinate 12,062, forward strand.
TAGGATCGATATAGTCCCAAATCTTAAAAGCGTATGCCTTAAACTGGAATTCCCCTTTAAAATAATCCCAATTTTTAAGTTCTTTGTAAATGATAGAGGACGTCGATGGTACGGTCGCCATTATAGCTAATAAAGTATATAAATAATTGTTATTGATGTACAGCCTATATCGTCTTAGCAACAGCTGATTAATTGATATATAACGCTAATTAAGCGAATGAGATTCTTAATTGTCAGATATAGGGGACATCAGATATGTTGTTGTATTGCCCTGAGTTCCCGGTGCTTGTTGCACGCGTGCAGCTCTAAGTAGTTTAGCCACGGAGCATATATGGGCCGATCATTAGGTGACCTTTCCGTATATGGTGCGCTACGCACCCCCCAGCTAACTGACAAATATCCTCCCCGTGCCCGAAAGGTACCTTGCTTCACCTATTGAATTGGGACAGGGCTCATCGAAGTTGCTGTACGCAGAACATCTTGATCAGTGCTTGGGGAGGAATGATGGGACTTCTTGACTATCTCTGGAGCCGTTGATGCTATAAGAAACTGCATACAAGAGTTGTCAGGTCAGCAGCAATATATAGACCATCACTGACCTACTGCCATAGCCGAGTAGATTGCCGAGATGCCCAGCGGTGAAGCAGATAGAAGTAGGCAGAAACTGTAGCTGCAATAGTACCTGCAGTGGCTGGCAATAGCAGCTGCAGTGGCTGCTGCAGCCATAGCTGCACCCATTCCTGCACCCCACACCACTTCACTATGTCTCTCGTCTCGCCGAGAACCCAAATGCCTTTTATGTAAACCAACAAGGTAACTGCGCTGCTCCTAAGTAACTCCCCCTCTGCTCCCCCCCCGCTTATATCCCCAGGCAGGAAGGCGGTCAGGTATGCAGCCTGTGCCGGTTACAACCATGGTTGTCCTGAGATAAATTCTCTGCTGCCCCCCCTTTATTTTCCTGCTGGTGCGCCCCTTTTCCCGCGCTTCTTGTACGCAACTTAGGAGCTGCAAACCTCTAGGTAAATCATTAGGTTCATAGGTCTCTAAGGAATCAAACGTGGCCGGCATGCCACTTATATCTTAACCATTATCTCCCTTTTTCGTACGCTGCTTATAAGTTGCGGATGTATTACTTATAAGCTAAAATGGCCCTGCTCCGGGACGGCTTTCCCGAAGCTCCCGCGCTCTTTATAAGTCGCTTTCGCGTAACTTCCGAGCTGCCCTTCGGCCGGCCCGTTTCTTAATAAAGCGTTGTACCTAGGGTTTATTATTAATAATTACGGGGCCATATTTCCTTTCGAACTCCTGTAAGGCCGTTATATCCGCAAACTTTGCAAACGGGTTCTACATAGGTTCCGCGTACCTTTTTTACTTTATTAAGACCTTTCGTTTAGAACCTTTTCTTACCTTTTTAATCCGGGCTTAAAAGATATTTTTTATTTTATATTCGGGCTTTTCGCTTTTTTCCGGAAATATTAAAAGGGGTTACGTATCCGCATTAACTTATGACGGTAAAGGATTATAGTTCGCGCGCCTTAATAAATTTACGTAAAAGCTGTTATAAATCCTTTCCGGCGTATTTAACTTAATTACGTAAAAGCTAATTATTTTAATTACCCGGTATTTAGCCTAAAGCCACCTTAATTTTTTCGACGGCCAGAAGGTAACGATGTTTTTGAAAAATAGTTATACGTTTTCGCCAATTTCGTATCGTTCGGTAAAGGCGCGATATTTATTTATAGCTTTTTTTGGGCCTGCTAGGTAACTGCTATAACAGCTTAAGCAAATTCCGTTTTTTCCTATAATTTCCTAACGAAATTTTTTGCTTTAATACGCGGATCTTTTTTAGGTACCGAGCTGCTTTTTATTCAAGAGACCGGGTTTACGTAATACCCGTAAAAAAGGAAAAAAGGGTTTAAATTTATTAAAGTTATATTTCGGTTATTAATTGTAAGTATCGCTTCCAGAAAAAATTTACTTTATTTTTATTAAAAATACGTTACGAACGTTTGCAAATAGGTTAATACTTTCTGGTTAGCTTTTTCCGTAAAATTATCGGTTTCGGAATAGTACGCCGTAAAAAGGCGCTGCTTTATCCTTATTAGCTTATAAAACTTGCTTTAAAACTTTCTTACCTAATTCGTCCTTTTATCGTTTATAATAACTTTAAGAAAAGCATAGAATTTTTAATGCGCTTTTACGAATACCTTTACGTAAGCTTTTACGTTTATCGTACGTATCGTTTTCAAAACGATTAACTTAAATAGTCGGTCCGTTATAACCATTAAAAAGTTCGGGTCGTATTTGGAAGCAGTTAGCAAATCGGTTATGAAATCGATCGACAGCTTACTATGGAATCGTTCGGGAACCGGCAACGGCTTTAATAATTCCTTTTTTTTATCTTTTTATACGTTTTTATAATTACATACGTTGTAATTCCTATAAAACTGCTTAATCGTACGATATATACCCGGCTAGAAAAAGCTTTTTGTAAATACCGTTATCGTAACTTTTTTGCCTGGATGTTCCATTATGTAAAAGTCGTACGTGTTTTAAATTAAGGCCGTTTTAAGCGGCTTCCAATCTGGGATTTATAAGCGGTTGCGGAATTAAGCGAAACCTTTAATGTTTAGCGAATATTTAGTAATAAATGCTATTAGTTTTAAATCGGCAGGGAAGTTACGTTTCCTTTCGGCGATAGCTCGGATAACGCGGGCGTAATTTCTATCGTGCTTTAACGTTACGTCTTAAGCTTTCTGGAAATTTTCGTAATATTGGAACACTTACGTTCCGCGGGGAAGTTCCCCTTTTTTCGTACTTATTTTATTAACCGCCAGCGGCTCGTTTGGGTTACTTTCGCTTTTTGTAAGTATTAAAGGAAGCCATTTTTCCTTTAACAGCTGGAACTTACGATTAGTTTTTTTGCTATCGGGGTTTCCCGAAAATATGTTTTATTTCCTGCGCGAAAGTACGTCGGCCTTAATATTTAAGCGGCCCGGGCGGAATTTTAAATAAAAGTTAAATTGTAAAAGTTTTTCGGATTATCTTATTTGGCGTTCATTTAACCTTTTTGTCGTTATAAAGTACTTTAAGTTTTTATAGTTAGTAATTACCTTAAATAAAGCTGTTACATTACGTAATTTTATATCCCAAACTTTTAAATAACTAATTACTGCTAAAAGCTTTTTATTATATATTTCGTAATTAAATTCGGTAACGGTTAGCTTTTTCGAATAATAAGTAACTAAGCGTAACGTTTCCTATTTATCAACTTAAGACAAATACCTTCCGTATACGTATTTTAAACAATCCGCTTTTATCATTATAACTTTTTCGAAGATTTATTACGCAAGGACTGGTTTTAATATAAAGGTATTTTTAAACTATTCGAACGCCTTTTCTTTTTTTCGCTTTTAACGGAACGGGATCCCTTTCCGGGTTAAGGCAATTAAAAGGGCTGCCAGTTTCGCGTAGCAAGTTATAAACTTGCGATAAAAGTTTGCAAATCTTAAGAAATCCCTTATTCCTTTAAATATTTTAAAAGCTTTTCATTTTTTAATCGCATGCAGCTTTTCGGAACCTATCCGTATTTTTCGTCCCGCCTTTATAATAAATCCTAAGTATTTCGTTAATTTAATAACGAATTCGCATTTGGATATATCGAAATTAAGACCTGCTTTTTTTAAACGGTTTAAAACTTTTTTTACCTTTTACATATATTTTTTCTTAAACTTTAAGGAATAAATAAAAACATTATCTATATATACGGAACAAAAAACGTTCAAAAATTCCCTTAATACCCCGTTTACGTAACGCTGGAAAGTTGTAGGAATACCGCATAATCCGAACGGTATTCCCAACTATTCGAATAACCCAAAACGTATTCGAAAAGCGGTTTTTTATTATTTCCTTTTTTGATTTTAATTTTGTAAAACGTTATTCGGACGTTTATTTTGGTAAACTATTTCGCCTAAAATATTATTTTTAGGGTTTTTAAAACTAATAGTAAAAGGTAGCAATCTTTTTCCGTTATCCCGTTTAACGCCCGATAAGTGTAATAAAAACGTAATCTTTTTCCCGGTTTTCTTACGAATAAAACCGGGGCCCCGGTTAATAAGCTGCTTGCGCGGATATACTTTTTATCAAAAAATTCCGTTCAGGTTTTCTTTAATGTTAATAGTTCGTTACGTAATATGCTATATAAGGGTTTTTATAATACCGGCATCTTTTATCCCGCTTCGTCGAAACGTAATCGTATTTTATAATTAACCCCCTAACGGTAAGGAAGTAAAGCGTTTCTTAGTTCTTTATCGAAAAGCTTCTGAAATACTTTTAACCTCAATAAGAACTTTTTATTTATTAATATTTCCTTTTTAGGTATTAATATCTTATTAATATCGGTTAACGTAACCGAAAATAGCTGGGTTTCCTGTTAAATCCTTTTAATCCTTCTTATCCTTCGAAGCTCCGCTTCGAAAGCGGCTGCCGATATTTTCCGGGTTTTGCAAACAGTTCGTACGCGGTTCTTTTTTTTTCCGTATTTCTTTTTATAAACTTTTATATATCCCGTTGCGCTTACCGTTAATAAATGCTTTAGTACCGAATATATAACGTTATAATGTTTTATCTAACGCTTCCTTAAAATAAAAAGGTAATTTAGGCCATTTATAATATAAGTAAAGGTTTTGGCCTTAAACCCGTCGATGTCCGTCTTTATATATATCATCTTTTTAATTTAGCTTTATTAACGCAGGCTTATTTTTTAAACTTTTTTTAATCCGCGTAATTTTATTAAAATACGTAATAACTTTAGGCGTTTTATAAACGTTTTGCTTACAGCTGTAAAACATTTATATTTTTAATTAATAAATATTTTTATAAACTTTTTTGGATTAATACAAACGTCGGTAATGAATAAAGTGCCGTTTATATTTTGCTTTACAATTTTTATCTTAACTTAAGTCGCTTTTCGCTTCCGAACGTAACGATATTTAAAAATTACTTTTTTTCCTTTTTGCTTTTTAACTTTAATTCGTTTTGCTCGAAAATTTCAATAAAGTTAATCCCGATTTACCGCCTTTTTATTCGTAATAATAAAAAGCAGTTTATCCTGCAATTAAAACGCTTATAACGAAAATAAAAGCGTTTCGCTTTACGAACGTTACGCTCTTTTTAAAAAACTTATCGTACGCGTTACTTCGGCGCGGAGGAAAAGGCGTAAGGTCCTTATTGCTGCCGACCTATCGTAAACATTCCTAATATGTTTACCTCGCCGTCCGGGTCAGTAGCAGCCTTATCGTTATCGCTTTGCGAAGCTCCGATAAAGCTGTTAGCCCATTTATACCGCGTTATTTTTTCGAAGCGACCCGTAATTTTTATTACCTTATCTACCTACGTATTATAATCTTTTGGCAAATTTACCGGTACTAAAATCTAGGTAAACTTCCGGTTAAGGGCTTTTTTTAATAACGTAAACTTCGCCCCCGCTGGCCATATCGTACCTTCTACGTCGGCCAGTATTTTTTCGAAAGCGGAATAAAATAACGAAAGTTTTACGTTATCTACTTATTTCAAGCTTTTAAAACGTTCGGCAGCCTTTTCTTTTCTATGCCGGTCGCTATATTATTCGTATAACACTCGAAAAAGATTTATAAGGTTATAATTGTTATTTAGGCCCCTAGTTATATAATATATAATAACCGTTTATTATATATTAACTTCGAACCGTTTATAAATAACGTAAAACTGTTCCCGAACCTTTTTTACGAAAATCGCGTCGATTTTTAGCGTATAAAACATAAAAACGTACTAACCGGGGAACTTCTTTTTCGTCTCGTCGAATTTGTCGGGCCATAAAAACGGTTTCCGTTTCGTCTCGACTATCGCCCCCGTCGCCCGAGCTACTTTTACGGCGGGAACTGGTTAAACGTCCGATTATTACGGGATCGCTCTTAAAAAAACGTTCGTTATTAACACCCCGTTTCGAATTTATAGCTGGCTAATAAGCTTCTATTGGTTAATTAAGCTTTGCCTAAACTCCTCGGCCGAGTGCGACAGTTCGTTATTTGCCCTGTATTAGGCCATTACGTACTGGCGAAATTGGGCCGTTTCCCTTTTGCTTTTTTTAAGCTGCTGGCTTATACGCTGCTTTATGGCAGCTATGGAACTCGTTAATGTATCCGTAATTGCGTTAAATACGTTTTGCAATTCCGGGCTTAAAAAGGCCCTTTGCTAGGCCTTAAAAAACGTACGAAAACCTTTTTATCTAATCCTAAACGTCTCCTTCTCCGCTAAATAGTAAGCTAGAAAATATGTAAAAGGCCTTACCTGTACGGTTTGCAGTTAGTTGCCGATTGGAGTTTATTTTCTAGCTAAGGAGGGGAAAAAAAAAGAAAAAGTAAAAATATAGTTATATGCGCGAATTTGGGAAGCGGCGTTAACGCTACTTGGCATCGGCGTTCAGCTGGTGCCCTCAACGGGGCTCCACACAGCCCTATGACACATTTCTTCCTTTAAATATTCGTAATTATTAAAAATATAATTAGTAAAATCGGATAATTCGTTAAAGTAATTTTCGAAATAATCTTTTATAATTAGCTAGAATTGTTAAAAATCCATTTTTACGAACAATTAAAAAATAACTAATACCTTTTAATAGTTTTCCTTTAAAGAGTTTTCGAAAAACTTAAGGTAAAATCTAGCTTAAACCAAGAATCCTTTTATATCTGTGGTACCGCCTAAGGTTTTAAAACGGTTAGCTTATAACCTTTAACTTTTAGTATCTTATAATAAGCAAAGGGTAAAATAATATTTTCGCGGAATTAATTCGCGCTAAACAAAGGCAATATCGAAGATCTCTGCTATCGAACAAATTTAGCATTTTCCTTTTTTACCGTCTAAAGTTTAGTTATTAAAGTACGCTGCTTATTATTAATCGTAAGTTCTTTTCCTTTTGCTTTTCGGATTATCGGGATTTTTTTTCTTCTTTTTCCGGTTTGTTTTTCTGGATTTTAATGGTTTCCTTTAAAGCCGGGAAAGGTTGTTGCTAAGAAAAAGAAGTCTTCTTTAAGACCGAGTATTAGCGGGGGCTATGTTGTCGATTAAAAAAAGGACTTTTTTAATAAGGGGTAGGATGTTTTAATCTAGATATTAATCCCTCCCTAGCTACTGAAAGCGATCGGATATGTCGTCTGTCTTCTAAATGCCGTTCTGTAATATCGTCTTTATTAGGTTTAAGAAAGCTTATGCCCAATTAGGCCTCGAACTATTCTTCAGCTATTAATTAAGGAGCTATCAAAATGTAACAAACCTGTTATACGACCACCTGGAGGTATAAGCAGTATCCGAAAGAGGTTCTTGATTTGCAGGTGATAATAAGGCGAAGAATGATTTAATAATTTGTTCGTTAAAGAAATTTACGAACTTTCTCCTTAATCGCAGAACGTTTCTTTTAACTAAAGGTTTAAATTAATAATTAAAAACAAAATTAAATAACGTCTCGGATAAGCATTCCGGATGGACAAGCATTCCGGATGGTTTCTGGCACCTCGCAACAACCAATTCAAATTACTCAACCACAACACATCAAATCAACTCCAATTAATCGAATACTTCTTTGCTAACTGGATCTACAGCTTGGTTCCAAGTGCACGTATTATATTAAGGCTTGCTGCGGACGCTATGTTGCTATTCCTTCCTGCCAACCAGCCCGCAACCGTCCAACTCCTACCGTATCCAAGCCAATATTACCCCTATTTTGTCTAAGCCAAAGCCGACCGACTGGATAACTATTCTCGACCGAATCCTTAACCCATATACGCGAGCATTTCTTATGCAGCTTTAAGACGTTGAAGATATACGGCGGAGAACCTGTTATAGGACGTATTGGAAGCGCGCTGGAGGGCGTGTTGGGGGTCCGTACGGGGCGTTTCGTAGGGCGTTTCGCTAGGCGTCTCGCGGGACGTATAGCAGGGCGTGTAGGACTTGATTTTGCAATAACTCGAAACTTACGCAACTACACGATTAAAACCAATGTTTCCCAGAAAAAGGAATACTTGCTATATAGAATAAACAAGTTCTTTTTAGCTGGTAAAAGGTTGTGGTATAGAATTATTGTTAGCAGCTGTTGCGGATAGTCGGTCGCATATAGATTAAGAGGAAGGAATGGCAATATGGCGTCCGCAATAAGCCTTGATATAATGCGTGCATTTGGAACCAAGCTGTAGATCCAGTTAGCAAAAAAGTATTCGATTAATTGGAGTTGATTTAATGTGTTGTGGTTGAGTAATTTGAATTGGTTGTTGCGAGGTGCCAGAAACCATCCGGAATGCTTGTCCATCCGGAATGCTTATCTGAGACGTTAGGTGCTATTTAGAAGGAAATATGGAAGATTTATACGTCCTTTCCCTTCAGTATAACCTCCGTCTGGTTTCTGTAATATCTCTATGGTGTCTCTGTAGTGTCTCTGTGATGTCTCTATAGTGTCTCTGTGATCTCCGCAAAGACCATTCTTGGCACCGAAGTTTACCCGACCCGAGGTCATTCCCCTTTTTGGTCGCCCGCAGGCAGTCGGGAGATCTCAATCCGTAACAGGTAATCAAAGATATATTTATCTAAGAATTACCTAAATATGGTCCTAATTAAACGTTAGAAACTGGCGGGGGTATTAGTAAATTCTAACAAGTATAATTCGGTATTCGTAATGCCGGTGTATTGTTTAAAAACCAATTTTCCTCTTTTTTTTCCTTTAGCTATTTTAATATAGTAATAATCGTTTCGAAGGTTTAAAGCGGTAAACTATTTAGCTTTGTTTATGTTTTCCCTTAAGATATATATTAAAGTTAAAGGATATCCGTTTTTGATAGTAATATCGTTTAACTATCGATAATCGAACACGCGTCGATATACCAGATTTCCAGTTTAATCGATTTTCTGCTTGCCGTCCTTAATTTTGGGTATTATAAGTGCAAAGTATCCTGCGGAAGATTCGGATAGCTGAATATAACTTTTTTGTAGGTTTAATTATATGTTTTTCGTTAAGGCCTTTATCTTTTCTAGATTTATGTAGTAAATTTTATAATGCTTAAGGTAATATTCTTCCTTAATAGGTATATGATAGCTTTAATATTTATATAAAAATAGTTCGTAATATTCTTTGTCCTTGAAAAATTGTTCTGATCGTTGATATCTTGAAAATATTATACTAGCAGAGTCTATTATCTTGGCTTTTCGGAGAAATATAACAGATTTCTTTAAACTCTTCTTTAAAAAGAATTAATTCGTAACGGTAAAAAACCTTACAAGTTTTCCAGTTAATTAACGAGTTGCTGGAATTAAGCTACGGCATTCCCAGGATAACATCATAACCTGAAATATCGGGAATATCTAGCGTAAAATATTTTTATTACCTTTAAATTTATATTAAAAATGTTTTAATTTTTTTTTTAAAAACTCGTCCGCTATCGTAAAAAAAAAGATTTCTATTAATGATGCGTAATTTGTAAAACTTTAGCTCATACCTTTAAGGAATTTAATATTTTTCGGCTACCGCAAGCGAAATGAAGTTGCCCTCCGCTCTAGAATATATTATAGCTTTAAAAATATACCTTTAGTTTTAAACTAGAATTTCGATCTGGCTTCGTAACCTTTTTCTTATTTTATATAAGGTCTTGGTTTATATAGCTTCTTAATAACTACCTTAATTTCGAAAGCCTTTGCTCTTTTTTGACTTCATAATTCTGTTCGCTAGGAGCTATTTCCATTTGCGAGCTTTCTTAATTACGTATTTAGTACATTTGTTGTCCATGTAAGTATACTACTTTCGTTGGCCAATTTGGCATTTTACATTAATGATTTTTACCTCTAACATTTGGAAATGTTTCCCATTCGAAGTTAAGATTTTTGCAAGGCTTATTTCCATATCCCAAAGTTTATACATCAAGCATAGTATAAGCGTATAACTTAAGCAACCCTAAGTAATAACTTTTCGGCTCTGATCCGATTCGGGGTGCAAATATCAACATCAAAGGTATTTGGGCCATCGGGAAATTTCGATATATTTACAGTCGTTATCAAGGTTTTTTCTTCCTAAGCGGGCCAATAATTGTTATCTTTTTTTGTTCGAAAGTAAATTTAATAACCATTATCGTTGCAGGCCGAAAAATGGAAAGGTTCGTACTTATTAATAAAGTCCTATTTAAGGGCTTCGGTTTTGACGTATACCGCCCGGTCTAAGGATTTGCTAGATTTAAGGGTTTTCTGCCCGTAGTTATTAAGTTTTAGGCGCGTCTAGCCATATTCGTAATATAATTCGCACTTCTGCACATCTAAATAATATTCGCATCCTAGCCCTATGGCTAACCTAAAAGCTGGTTATCCGGGATAATACTTGCAAGCTCTAGCTATTTAATTCTGGCAAATCGGGCAACGTTCGTACTTTAAGTTACCGCTTAGTTTATAGTCGGTCGTCGCAATGGTATATTCCTATTAGAAAAATGTAAAATTAACTTCCTTTGCTCCCTTACTTTTACTGTTTATTTCTTTTTTGGCCGTTCGGGCGCTTTTTTAAGGAATCCTTCCTTTTCTAAAGCTTCTTTTAACTAAGGAACGACATTCATTTTTATAATAGGTTTTTTACCACAGTTAAAGCATTTCACATTCGACTTATCCTTTTTAGGCTTCCTTAAAGTGGTATTCGTTTTTTTTAGGTCCTGTTCTTGTTTCTGCTTCCTTACTTTCCTTAGAACTTGCTGCCGAAGTTTCGATCGTTCTTTTTTCTGTTGGACCCTTTTTTCTTTAAGTACCTGTTAAAGGTACGTCTGTCGGCAATAATGACCTTGTCAGTATAGTCCTGGAAAAGCCTTATTTTAGGTACCCTGTATATTTTGTCCTTAACCTATAACTTTAAGCCATCGTAATAAAGGTAAAACAAAATGCTTTCCGGTAGGTAAATGGTTGCTGTAAGGCGTTTAAATTCCGTTATATACTTAGCTGCTAATATTGTTCACAAAAGAAAGTGCAGCTTTTTAACGGAATTTTGCTGCTTATCTGGGTTTCAAAACAAAGTTCGCATTCGTCGTTTCAAATGTTTGTAGTTAGTAAAAATATAATTGGTAAGATCGGAAAATTTGTTAAGGTAATTTTCGTAGTAATATTTTATAATTGGCTAAAATTATAAAAAAACCTTTTCTACGAGCAGCCGGGAAATGTCTAATACCTTTTAATAATTTTCCCTTAAGGAACTTTCGGAAACTTTAAGGTACAGTGTGGCCTAAACTAAAAATCCTTCTATATCTGTAGTACCATCGTAAGGTTTTGTGTGGGTTAGCTTATAACCCTTAACCTTTGATATCTTATCATAGCAAGAGACAAATAATATTTTCGCGGGATTGAATCGCGCCGAATAAAGACGATATCGAAAACCTTTGCTATCGAGCAAATTTAGCATTTTCCTTTTTTACCGCCTGGATTTTTATTATTAAGATACGTCGCTTGTTGTTAATCGTAAATTCTTTTTCCTTATCTTTCGGGTTATGGGATTCCTTTTCTTCCTTTTCTGGTTCGTTTTCCTGGACTTTATAATTCTCTTAATAGTCGGAAATAGTTATTATTTTTTTTTAAAAAAAGGTCCTCTTTAGGACCGAATATTAAAGGGAGCTATATTGCCGATTAAAGAAAGGACTTTTTTAATAAGGGGTACGATATTTTAATCTGATTACCGGTCTCTTACTAGCTGGTAACGGCAATCAGGTATATCGTCTATTTTTTAAACGCCGTTCTATAGTATCGTCTTTACTGGGTTCAAGAAAGCTTATGCCCAACTGGGCCTTAAATTATTCGTCGGCTATTAATCAAAAAGCTATCAAAATGTAACAAACCTATCATCCGACCACCTGGAAGTATAAGCATTATCCGAAATAGATTCTTAATTTGTAGTTAACAATAAAACTCAAAATAATTCAATAATTTGTTGTTTAAAAGAATTTAGAGATGTTTCTCTGAATTAAAAAATGGTACCTTCAATTGAAAATTTATCTTAATAGCTCAGCAGTGAAACTAAGTAAGTAGCTATTTACAAGGAAACATAAAAGTCTTATATGTTCTTTTTCTTTAGTATAACCTCCGTCTAATTTCTATAATATCTTTACGGTATCTCTGGGGTATCTCTGTAATATCTCTGTGATATCTCTGTGGTATTTCTATAATATCTCTATAGTTTCCGCAGAGAACATTCTTAGCACCGAAGTTTACCCGACCCAACGTCATTCCCTCTTTTGATCTCCCGCAGGCAGACGGGAGATCTTAATTCGTAGCAGGTAGTTTGTTAATTAAAATAGCTGCATTAATTAATCTTTTAACTAAAAGTTATTTACTACTTTTATACGAAAACATTTTTTTAGGGAAAAAGCTGCTTAATTGCGCAAAACGAACTATATTTTGAGAAAACGTTGTAAGATTAAAAATAAACGTTTTTAAGAAAAAGAACCATTTACTATATAAAAGGGATAAGCTTTTCTAGTATAACAAGAAGGGGGGGGTTAAAAAACGCAGCTAACAGCAGCTAAAGAGAGTTGTCGCAAGAGGATTAAAATCAAGAAATGGAAGTGTGGCCTCTGCGGTAAGCCTGGATATAATGCACGTACTTGTTTAAAAATTATAAATACATTTAGCGAAAAAGAATTCGATTGATTTAAATTAATGCTATCAGTTGTTGTGAAGCTATTTGAATTTGTTGTTGCGGAGTGCTAAAAAGTGTCTCGTTTATTTGCGTGAGACGTTAACGTTAAAATTAAACAAAATAATAAGTTTCGATATATCGCTAATACAAAAACTTGGAGACGAACGAATACCTTATACAGAATAAAAGCAAATCTTATAAAGTTAAAAAGTTTTCAGCTAAAAGATAAAGACCTAATAACCTGCTATAACTGTAAAGAATAGAGGTAAATCCAGCGATAGTAGAAAGACTAAAAGCGGTAACAATAATAAATTGCGGTCTTTAAAGGCTACTATTAGAAAAAAAACCAGCAACGAAAAGACATTTAGTATAACTCGCGCCAAAGATAAATGTCAACTTCAAATACTAAGTTTTCCGGTGGGCGGTGGAATTCTGGCCCTTTTGCGAAAATTATAAGCTTCCCGTATAATGTATTATGCTATTTACTTATAATAAAGTTTTGATTAATAGGAATAATAAATTCCTGCTATCTTTCGCATATTAACAGCCTATCGCGTATTCGTTTTTCTTTTAATACGTTAATTAATCGGTTAATCTGAACGATCGAACTATTAGCTCGGCCATCGTTATAAAAATGCTAACTACGGATACATGTTTTAAACGCTGCATTAGTTTTTCGGTATTAACACCAAAAAATAATTATATCCGTACCTATATTTCGTTTCAAGTGCGTAGCGCGATAAAACTGGAGAAATTCGGATTCGTCGTGTTTTAAAAAGGGGAATAATAACGCGACGTATTTGTGATATAACTAATAAATGCGTTAGTATTTAAAAGTGGCAAAAAAATCCTTATTAAATTTAGCATAATACTGATAATATGCCATAATAAGGTAAATCGTATAAATATATATATATTTATAAGAAACGTTTTGTTATCAAGTTATTACGGATTTTCTGTTTTCTAAAAAAGCAAATGTATAGACCGAACCCCTCCTTCGCATAACTAGATCTTAGGCCTTGCTAGCTCGTTACGGGAATTTGGGATTTGATTGGTTAATTTCTAACGTTATGGAGTGGTACTTGAGTGACTTTGAAGAAAATGGAGAACAAGCTAACGGGGCCTGAGCTAGCTGAGATAATATCTGACACCATTAACCTTAACGTGTCAGCTTTGAAGCTAAGCGCCCCACCTTTAGCTAATATTTTATATATACAATAGGATAAATCTGATCCTTCCTGACACAAGTCAGTAATACACACATCATCATATTAATAACAGTGAGATAAGCTGCGCGTATTTTTACAGTTCTGTTATTTAAGTGGGCCTCCTACTTAAAAGATTTCGTTGATATATTGGACCCTTGAAGCTACTTCTTGATGGAAAGCTCTAGCCACGGCCGCGCCTGCGGCGCAGCCACAACCTCAAAAATAGGGCATGATCCCGATGAGGTAAGCTGTCATTAGACTATTAGGGCCCTTATTTGAGCCTCAAAAACCGTAGTGGATCATGTCAGCTAGCAGGGGGTGCACTAGCACCCCATATATGGAATGGCTCCCTCTAATCGGAACATATAGGTTCCGTAACTAGATTCCATAAAAAGAGGAATGCGCGTTTTAGAGCGCCTGCAGCTGGTTATCTAATGCAATACAACTGATGTCCCCTATATCTGACAGATCAGGCTCTAAATTCAGAAAAGTCACTTCTGGTTAGTTTTAACATGGGGAAGATACGGAGCAGAATTCCTTAGCGCACGCTCAAATGTAACCAGCAGCAGGGCAACAAATCAGGTGAGAGGCGATGTAGTAGGACCATATCAAATGCTATATTAGATTTGACATGCACTGCCACTATCCCCTGGAAGTTTTCCAGCGTTCTCTCCTCAGCTATTGTTCTTACTTTGGGGAAGAGTTGCTAGCAGTGGAATTAAAATGCTGAACAAGAAGCCGAGCGTACGCATTCATCCAATTGTCATTGACATGCTTCTGGTGCGCTTTGTATTGGCTTAAGCCCTGAACAACTCGCGCACCATTCGAGAGCATAATATTCCAAATTTTGCGCCCTGTTGTGTTGACACATTCCTCAATTTCCTTGACCATGTCATTGTATTCCCTGATCAAGGGTTCCGTCCTCATGATGCGTTCAAGGGCCATCGGTTTGGTTTCAATATGGCCAGGCGGCTCTGGGTCCAGTCCTGCCAATACAGGAAATTGAGCAGCAACCTCGTATGGGGCAGCCATGATACCGTCTAAGTCGATGACCCCAATAATGTGAAACTCTTCATCTACAAGAAGGTTGTGAGGACCAAAGTCTCTGTTTGTGAGACAGAAAGGGGCTGCAGGACTGTCACTGGAAATGTAGTCGCCGCTGGAGAGCTTCATCAAGAGGTTGAAAATGACTGGGAGCGCGAAGGACGGACTGGTCAGGACCTCCGGCGCTGCGTTGTTGACGCATACTTGAAGAGAATGCTCAGCCACATCAGCAAAATAGTCTGACGAGTGGGACCAGGGGCCTTTGTTCGTCTCGATGTCTGGGCCTATGAAGAACTCCTCTGTGGCTGGGTCTTGATACAGGCTTCCGATTCGGTCGAATGTGAAGGTCGTGAGGACGGCTTGGATCGTGGCCATTTCTCGCCTGAAGCTCAGATCTTGTTCCGGAGTGCCATAGAGGCCAAGGGCACAGCCTTTTGCAAGCCGCATCTCGGATGCCACGGTGCCGTGGATATAATCCATCAAAATATATGGAGCGCCCACATCATTGTACTGCTCGGTGTTGTAGGAGTGAACCATAGGTACTGGTACATTGGTCTTAGCCCTGGCTTGCATTTAGCTTTTGTCCAAGCGGTAGCCATTAGACCGATACTATACTTGCCTAAGAAAATTCATGCCCGCTACCTCCACTTCTAGAATTCTCGCAACACTCGCAGCCTCTCTGTCAGCAGGGACAGCGGAAACGGGTGGCATTCTGAGCCTGGCGATCCAGCTGACTTGGTCGTCGAATATGATTCGCCGCACCATATTGAAGTGGCCAATAGAGAATTTATCGCTGAATTTACATGAAATTCCATGGCGAAGATGTGACGAAAGGGAGAGGAGAGCGTCCCATTTGACCGCAGCTGCAAACATGGAGGCTCGTTGATGGAATGCATCGTCGGGCTGAGTGGCGTCGGCTCCGATCCAGGAATCGCTCCCCAAAACGGTGATTGTGCCCGAAGCGGTATTCATGACTATCTTGGAAGCTGAGGCGAGTAACCAATTTGGCTGGGGAATTAAGGGACGGATACTAGTACTAGAAAGTTAAGTTTGTAGAGCAGGACAGCGATTAAATAAAAAGTGAGGAAGCCAGGTTAGGGTGGGCCGGCGGGTGGTTAGCACATTTCGGATCAAGGTTGATCCGCCCTGCGTCACTTCGCTGTGTGTAAACAGACTCTTTTTCTCTGACCGCTACAGTTTACAATTTCCCCGCACGCCCTTGCAGACAGTGATTCGCGCATGATGCTACAAGGTGTCTAGGTTCCTGGACGTCCCTGCCTAATGTTTTGCTGTCCTATTACCTACAGTCTTCCCCAAATGTTCAGCTTCGTCTACTTGTCTGTGATCCTGAACTGCCGGATGACACGCGTTTGTTTCTACTCGCATTTCGAATCAGAGTGTCGGGGCCCCACTTAAGCATTCTGAATCACACACCTTTTTTGCAACGCAACGTTCAACTTCGAATATACGCTTTAAAACGGTATACTTAACAACTATAAGGCTAGGAACGTACAAACACATGTAACTATGTAGCCCTCGACAAGGGTTACATTTTGATACTATATGTACCTTTATAGCTGCTATAATGGATAAGGAACAACTTTTTAAAAAAAGATTTTTATATTTAAACCGTATTTATTCTTTAATAACTTCACCAACATAGCAGTTATAAATGTGCATCCGGTAGTATTATATAGCACTCGACGAGGGCTACATAGTAATATATAGCGTTGAAGCTCGATATATCCAAACTGTTATGTTATGGCCCAAGGGACTTGGCATGAAAAGAGACGGTCAGAGGATATGGGACGCATCTCCCATATAGGCCTTAAGTCACGTGACTAGCTCAAACCAGCTCAATATGTTTAATTAGGTCAACAGGGGCTTGGCGCCTTAAGCCCGTTAAGTCAGGACAATAACTGAAAGGGATTTAATGGACTTAAAAGGAGTCGTTTACTATAATCAGGTTTAAGCCGGTTTAAATCCATTAAGTTAAAACTAAGATATATACGCTTATTATTTCCTATAATCTGAATAATACCAGCTTCCAATAATAATTAGTTATTCGAATTTATATATTCTATTATTAAAAGAAATTAATTCTTTATTATTTAAATTCTTATGATATTACTGCTAACTAACATAAACCGCACGATTAGGTTTAATCAACAGAGAAGCTTATACCCATTATATATTACAAGCTTTTATTTAGTAATACCGTTAGACTTTGAGCAATATTTAACATTGTTAGAATATCGACCAGTATCGAAGTTACCGTTTTTACCTTAGCTTAATAAATGCAAAAACGTATTTAGTAGCTTAAAACGATTATCCAGTAGTTTACTGCTTAAGCCGCCACCTTAAGCAACTTAACAGTTATTTTTAAACTTAAGGTTAAAAACCCGCATCTTACGATAGTACAAAAAACATTTAGAGCTTTTCAAGCTAGGCTAAAATGTATTTACGGTTCGATAAAATCGAAAGTAAAGTTAACAAAAGCCTTAAGGTAATAACGTTCCTTCAAAAGAACGATTTGGATTAATTTAAGCGCATAATGCGAAATTACTTGGAAAATGCGGAAAATAACCAAAAAAGGCCATTAAAGCGATTTTTAAAAGTGATATTAATTTCGAACAGAAGTTTAAGAATAATTTCGACAACCAGGACGTAAAATAAAAGGTTACGCAGAACCTTTTATGACTTAAACAGAAAAAATCAACTTCCAAACACGTAGTCGAATTCAAAAACCGTATCGCTAAGGCAGGATAAGTAGATAATAAAGACGATATCCTGATCGACCTTTTTATAAAGGACTAAAGGACGATATCAAAAACGAAATTATTAAAATCGAACGACTTATTACATTCGACAAGTTTCTCGCCGAGGCTGTAAAAATCGACAACCGACAGTTTGAATAACGATAAAAAGGACGAAAATACTTCGCCCTATTATCTAAATTTAAAGGAACTAATTAAGGTCGAAAGCGCCTGGGATCTTTTACTTTCTATAAAACTTAACCAGGACCTATAGAATTAAAGGTTATTGAGTCTAAAGATAAAAGGTCGGTTACCTGCTACAATTACGGTAAACTCGAACATATTGCGCGAAAATGCAAAAGCCCTAAGAAACGTATATATTGGGCTCTAGTTCTTGAAAATCAGCAGAAAAGCGAACCTGGCGGCAGAAAAACGATTAAGATAATTCGCGCCAAAAGTAACAACAACACTTTACCCGAAGTTATCTCAGCTAGCTCAGGCCTCGCTCGCTAGTTCTCCAATTTTTTTCAAAGTTTTCCAATGTACTGCGCCAAGGCGCAAGAAATTAACCAATCAAATGCCGTATTCCCGTAACTAGCGAGCGAGGCCTGAGTTGTAGTTGCGCAAACAGGGGTCTCGTTCTGCACATCGCCACCAAAATCATCAATTTTCCTTCTATTTCTTTAAAAGAACCCAAAAATTCGAATAAAAAGAAATTGTTACGCAACTAATTTAAGACCGTTAAGTATAAAACTGGATATACGGGTTGAATATAAGCTAATATGCATATAGAAAGTTTTTCAATTTTTTCGGGCGACAATTGCAGCCAATATGGCCACGTTTAGCCCTGGGAAATGGGCGCCCGCAACCCCCTCATCACTGCGACGCAACAACCACCGGTCGTACCATCGTGCACCAGGCTTCTCTAGTATATTCTGCATGGGGAAAGTCCGTATGTCAATTTTTTCGCCCGTACGGGTTGTGGTTGTTGCGCCGCAGCCATGAGAAGGTTGGGGTCAATTAAGTCCGGAACGCCCTCCTTGCTGCGACGCAACAACCACCGGTCGCAACATTTTGCCATGGACCTTCCAAGGGTAACTCAGTATGGGAGAAGCCCGTCCAGCTATTCTTTTGGCCGTACGGGTTGTGTCAGATATAGGGGACATCAGTTGTGTTGTTGTATTCAGCTAAGTTGCAGGTGCTTATTGCACGCGTGCAGCTCTGAGTAGTTTAGCCACGGAGCATATATGGGCCGATCATTAGGTAACCTTTTGCTATATGGGGCGTTAAGCACCTCCCAGCTAGCTGACACACCCTCTTAACGCCTTGAAGCATTTACGGCGTTAATCATCACACTTCATCACTTTCTAAAGTTACAGCTGTCCATTTTACCTTTCCTCCGGCGATTAAGTTCTTTTAATCAGTTAATTCCTCGTCCGAAATCTCTTTTAAAGCTTTCCTCCGCCGGTCCCGGGTTTCTATAACATCTATCAATTTTAGCTACTTTTTAAAGTGCCTTAAAGCTTTTCGTAACAGGGCTTTAGTTAATCCGTTAGCCAACATATTACCAGTAAATATATAATTTACTTTGATTAAGTTCTTTTTTATTACTTTTCGCAGCTAGTAATTATATATATTTACGTACCGTAGCTTTATTTTTAAAAGGGCGACGTCGGCGTTAATTAACCGTATTATGTATTAATTATCGTACCATATATTTAGCGGTCCTATATCCAGGATAACTCCTAATTCTTTAATTAATCGAAAACTAAATAAGATTTTTTTTAAAGCCTGCGTAAAAAACAATAATTACGTTTCGGTTATAAAAGTAATTATTATATTTTGTTTATTTGCCCGTTATTTTATTATTTTTCCGAATAACTTTATAACGTAAATTTAGGAACTTTTTCAATCGATCGTATTATCCGCGAAAAAACCGTCGCTCTAAGTATTTATCAAATCTTTGTTATTAAACTGCAATATTAACGTCTTAATTCCGATCAAGTATAATATTACTCGATCGGCGGCTTTGTAATATACGTTATTAGGATTTAAGTTAAATCGTAAAAATCGAGATATAATAAAGCATATATCCGGTCGAATATTAACTGCTACATATAAAATAGAACCGATTTTTTTTTTGATATTTATTAACGAACCCTGGATAAACTAAATTAAGATTTAGTAATAGTTCGACGTTTGTTATAAACATATCTAGGTAATTATTTAAACGTTTTTTGGGGATTAAGTTAGTTAATTAATTTATAAAGTCGGATTAATATAATCAAATCTTTTTATTAAATTTGTTTTTGATTATTTCGATACCGAGGAACTATTATAGGTTTTTACCGCCTGTAAAAGTATACCGTTTTTAAACCTGTTAAATTAACTAATCGACGAGATCTTAATTGTTTTCCTTATAGGCGGCGATAATATCGTTTACGAAAAAAAAAGTACCCCTTAACGGATAAAGTAATAAGGTTCGTACGAAACGGAACTAAGTCCTAAATGCTTTAATATATTAGTAAATTCCTACCGCCAAAATAAAAATAATTTCTTCAATTTCTATAATACCTTTTTAATTAAAAGTATTTTCTTATATTATAAGTAACTTAAAGGTATTTTTATATACATTTCGTCAGGCAAATTCATATTAACGAAGAAGTTTATAACGTTATATTGTTTTAGCTTTAGGTTAAACTTAGCCGTAATAGCGATTAAGGTTCGAAACGACCTTCCAGCAAATATGGATGCGTATATATCGCTAGAAACGTTTTTCAGTTATTAATCGCCTTGTACGACGAAACGGGCTTTGCATTATTATAGCCAGCTATATTTATTAAATTTATAAACGTATATTTATATATATCTTAAAACTTATTTCCTTTTAGCAAAAAACTAATTAATAGTTTTTAGGATTATATCTTTTTATAATTCTGTAAATAAACCCTTTTAGCTTTCTTAAATATTTTATCCAAAAAAATGTATATTTAGCTTTTGATAGCCTTACGGCAGTAACGGTAAATTTCGCCTATATACCCGGCCCTATAATCTAAGTACCGTACGTATTGTTATTACAAAGCTTTTCCGATTTAGGTAACGTACGTTTTAGGTTTTTATTTTCCCTAAACTTCCGCTGCTTACCGGCCGGTTATTACGCGTACTTATAAAGTAAGTTATTCGTTTTACATTAAATGCAGTTTTTTACATTTTATAATTATTTTTAGCAACATTTTTATAATACGGAACGTACGGAAAGGTAATTTCAATCCGTAAAGTACCTTCGTTTTTTACTGTTACCTTAGGTTAAATAATATAATAGAAACTTAAGGCTGCTTTTATTTTTTCCGTCGGCGCAATAATGATAACAGTTATCAAAGTAAACGTTAATAACGGTAATGGTCTAGGAGACGGAAATAGTTCGAATACAACGGTCGTATAAAGATAATAAATCCTATACGAACAGGATTATTTTTTTCCATATTATACGTTTTCTTCGACGTTTATGCCGCTTTAGAATTATTCCTTTTATTTAGCCGGTAATTAAATTATTTTACTTAAGTTTTTATTTTTTTTCTTATATATATATATAACATAGTTATTAGTTTAATTAAGTATTTTTACTTATCGGAGCAATTTTTGCAGCTTATTTTCCGTAATATAAAAAAGGTCGTTTTAAAATCTTTAATGTTATTTAAAATAGTAATTTTTTCGTTAAATAGTACGTTTCGAATAGCGATAACCTTGTTATTTAACGGGTTCCAAATTTCGTAAATATTCGTAAATCGGTAACCGATGAAAAACTTAATCCATGCCTTAGGATTTAGCTTTTAGAATCTTTATTTTTTCTTTATAGCAGCAGTTGTTATAACATAAGCTATATAGCTATATACTTGTAAATTAACCTGTTAAAGCTTTCGATTAAATACTATAACGCCGTCCTTATACGTTAAGTAAATATAATAAATTTCGTATAGGTTTTATTAAAAAAATGCGTATTTAAAGGTGCGGTTATATAGGTATATTGCCGGTTTAAAAATGTATATAATCAAAAACGTAGGTACTTTAGCACTATTTTGCATCGTAATCGTTTTTTCCTTAATTATACCTTTTAAACGCTTTATACCCCCGTTTTGGGCCTATATATACTGTGCTAAAAGCTTAAATCTAATAGTGAAAAAAAGCGACTAAGGCATATTTCGAAGTTGGTAATTCTTTAGGATTTCGTTATCGTATTCGATTACCTTTAAAGAAACTTTGTTTTAATTCTTTAAAGCTTTTAAGAAATATCGAAACGTTATAATTAATATATCCTGCTTTCGGTTTTTAAGGTAAATATTCCAGATAAATCCTGAATATCTGTCGATAGCGAACATAACGTATTTATACCTTTTTAGTTTTTTTTCGAAGTTTGTAAAGTTGACGGCGATTCTTTATCCTAATCGGGATGCTTCCTTCCGCAGCTTGCGGCGTATTAACGTTTTGGCTTTCGCTTTGCTATATACTTAGTATTCGATTATTATAAAACCTTTTAGGCGGATTCCTTTTGCATAGAACCCCAACTAAGCGATTACTTCGGGCCCTAGATGTCCTAATTTTAGGTGCCAAATCGTACCGTCACCGATTTGTATTAATTTCGCTATACATAAGTTAACGTTTCGTCTGTAGGCTGCCAGGGCCGCATAGATAGTTATTACGTTAATATCTTTAATAACGAACTGATCAAACTTGTTTATTAACGTAGCTACCACCTAATCGTACTTATTTCAAATAAAGTTGTTAGTTCTTTTATTATCCTACTAGTACTCCTTTTTCCGGAGCTGCCGGAAAAATACCAGGTTATATGCAAACTTTCGCAATAAGCCACGTTATACAAACGTAACGCTTTCGTACCGTTACGGCTTCGAAGTATTACATCAACCTTTCCGTACCTTTTAATCGGCACGAAGTTGTTATTTGCATATACGCCGTCGCCTTATACGGTTGGCCTAAAGTTTAGGAACCTGCTAATAAGGTTAAAGATATATATTATCGATCCTAAATCCAGGATGGGAAAATTCTTTAAGCGGTAAAATAAGGCCATTATTCCGTTACGTTAATCGGAGATTAAAAACCATACCAGGATTTATCTTACTCCTTTTAGAAGTTATTTTATCTTTTATATAATTAGTTTATTTATAATTTCTAACAAACGGTTAATCTTTCCCTTTAAGAATTAATTAAAAGTAATCTACTTTTTAACTATAACTTCTATTATTCCGTTAAACCTAAATCTCGCTGGGGCTTTATTAAGGAACGCATAATAGCATTAAGTTAGCTTATGCAAGGTACTTAAGCATACTTCGTAACGGATACCTTATGCGTCCAACTTTTAACGTTTTCGCTTACTGGTGCTTCGATCCGAATATAAGCCTCCACGGCCACCTCGTTTCGAACTTCGTCCAAAGGCCCTACCACGCGGCTAGGCGCCAGTAAACTTGGAATCATCCTAATCAGGATCATCTTATTCAGATGGATCCGCGCGTTACGTCCAACTAATGTGGAAAAAGGATGTGCCAAAAGGGTTATCGAGATGGCTCCAAATTTCTTAGATGCAACGGATAAATCTCGGCTAAAAAACTTGTGTGCCTGGTTGTGCTTGGATTTGATAGATATAAAACATATCCATCCACAACCACCATGGGAGGATATGCTTGGATTTGTTAGATGTGGAATACATCTAAATACATCCACCATAACTGCAGAATCGGAAAAATATATATAAACCAATAATTTCTATGTAGATAGCATCTAGATAAATTTGCTCTTTAGCTATCAATCTAAGTCTTTAATCAAAAATATCGTTCTTCGATTAAAAGAAAAGTAAGTAAATTTCTTTAGCGAACAAACTATTAAATTATTCTTCGCTCTATTATTATCTGCAAATCAAGAATCCCTTTCGGATACTGCTTATACCTCCAGGTGGTCGTATAACAGGTTTATTACATTTTTGATAACTCTTTAATCAATAGCCGACGAATGATTTAAAGCCCAGTTAAGCATAAGCTCTCCTAAATCCAGTGAAAATGATATTACCGAACGGCATTTAAAAGACGACATATCCGATCGCTATCACTAACTAGTGAGGGATCGATATCTGGATTAAAACATCCTACCCCTTATTAAAAAAGTTCTTTCTTTAATCGACAACATGGCCCCCGCTAATATTCGGTCTTAAGGAGGACCTTTTTTTCAGTAACAACCTTCCCCGGCTTTAAAGGAAACCATTAAGGTCCAAAAAAACGAACCGGAAAAGGAAGAAAAGAAATCTGACAGCCCAAAAGATAAAGAAAAAGAACTTGCGATTAACGACGAGGTGCCTACCTTAATAACTAAACTTCAGGCAGTAAAAAAAGAAAATGCTAAACTTGCTCAAAAGTAAACATCTTCGATATTGCCCTTATTTAGCGTAAATCAATTCCGCGAAAATACTGTTTTACCCCTTACTTATTATGGGATGCCAGAAGTTAAAGGCTATAAGCCAACCCCTCCAAAAACTTATAACGGTACCACAGATATGGAAAAATTTTTGGTTCAGGCCAAACTTTACCTTAAGTTTTTTGAAAACTTCTTGAAGAAAAATTATCAAAAGGTATTAACCTTTTTTCAGTTATTCGCAAAAAGTATTTTTTAATAATTCCAGCCAATTATAAAGGATTATCTCGAAAATTACCGTAACGAATTATCCGATCTTACTAATTACGTCTTTAATAACTACGAACACTTGGAAGAACGAACACAAACCCTGTTTAAAAATCTAAGCAAATAACAAAATGCTGTTAAAAAACTGCACTTTCTCCCGCAGACAAAATCAGCGACTGAATACATTACGGAATTGAATCGCCTTGTATCAACTTCCTACCTCCCAGAAAGCGCCTTATTTTACACTTATTACGATAGCTTAAAGTTACAAGTTAAGGACGAAATATACAAGGTCCCCAAAACAAAGCCTTCCTAGATTTATACTAACAAGGCTATTATTGCCGATAAACGTACCTTTAATAAGTATCTGGAAAAAAAAGGGTTTAATAGAAAAAGGAACGATCCAAGCTTTAGCAACAAGTTTTAAAGAAGCAAAAATAAACACAAAACTGAAAAGAAAAGCGAATACCACTTTAAGAAAACCTAAAAAGGATAAGTCGAATATTAAATACTTTAACTATAGCAACAAAGGCCACTATAAGAACGAATATCGTTCCCCAGCCAAAAGGAACTCCAAAAAAGAAAGAATTCCTTAAAAAAAGGCCCGAACGGCCGAACAAAAAACAAATAGTAAAAGCAAAAAAGAAAAAGAAATCAATTCTACTCTTTTCCAGCAGTAATATACCATCGCAACGACCTACTATAAACCAAACGGCGATCTGAGGTACAAACGTTACCCGATTTGCCAAAATCAAACAGCCAAAACCTGCAAGTATCATCCCGGACAACCAGCCTCCAGGATAGCCATAAAGCTAAGATACGAATATTATTTGAATGTGCAAAAATGCGAAATATACTACGAATATTGCCAGATGCGCCCCGACAACCATAAGCAAAAAACTCCTAAATCTAGCGAACCTCCAAAACGGGCGGTATACTTTAACACCGAAACCCCTAAACAGGACTTTGTTAATAAGTACGGTTTTTTCTATTTTTCGGCCTACAACGATAACAATTATCCAATTCACCTTCGAGCAAAACAAAACAACGATTATTAGCCCAGTTAGAACAAAAACCCCTTATAAAGCCTGATAACGATTATAAATATATCGAAGTTCCCCGATAGCCCGAATATTCTCGATCTTGTTATTTGCACCCCGATTCGGATTAAAACCGAAAAGCTATTACTTAAAGTGGCTTATATTATACTCCTATGCTATGCTTAATACATAAACTTCTGCATATAAAAGCAAGCCCTGCAAAATTCTTTATTTCGAATTGGAAGTTTTTCCAAACGTTAAAGGTGAAAATTATTAAGGTAAAATGCCAAACTGGCTAACGAAGGTAATATATTTACATGGACGACAAATATACCAAATACGTAGTTAAGAAAGTCCGCGAATAAAGACGTTTTTTAGTAAACAAAATTAGGAAATCAAAAAACTGCAAAAGCTTTCGAAATTAAGACATCGAGAAGCTTTACGAATCAAAACCTTATGTAAGGCAAAAAAAGGATTACGAAATCAAATCGAAATTTTTATTTAATATAAAAGCCAAACTTTTAAAGCTATAATTAAGTTTAAAGCAGAAAATAACTTCATTTCGCCAGCCGTAACCGAAAAATATTACATTTTTTAAAGGTACAAGCTAAAGTTTTACAAATTACGGACAGTTAATAAATTTCTTTTAATACAATAACGGATAAGTCCTTAAAAAATCTAAAAAATGTCTTATAGAAATCTAAAAATACCCAAAGTATTTTACCTTAGATATCGACGACATTCCAGGTTATGATGTTATCCTAGAAATCCTATAGCTTGATTTTAACAATTTATTAATTAACTGAAAAATTCGCCAACTTTTTTGAAATTACGAATTAACATTTGTTAAAAAAGGGTCCAAAAAAAACCTGCAATATTATCCGAGAAGCCAAGGTATCAAACTTTGCTAGTATTATACTCTTAAAGTATTTGCGATTCGAACGACTTTTTAAGAGTAAAGAAAATTATGAGCTACTTTTATGCGCATAATAAAACCATTACATACTTATTGAAAAGGATATTACCTTAAACTTTACAAAATTTACTACATAAACCCAAAAAAGGTAAGGCTTTATAAGAAAGCATCCAGTTAGATCTAAAAAAGGTTACATTTAGCCATCTAAATCTCCTATAGAATACCCTGTACTTATAGTACCCAAAATTAAAGACGATAAGCAGAGACTCGACCAAAATAAAAATCCGGTTTATCGATACGTGGTCGATTACCGATAGCTAAACGATATTACCATTAAAAACGGTTATTCTTTAAGTTAAATAAATACCTTAAGGGAAAACGTAAGTAAAGCTAAATAGTTTACCGCCTTAAATTTTCGAAACGGGTATTACCGTATTAAAATAGCAAAAGAAGAAAAATAAAGAACTGCCTTTCGAATGATATACGGTTATTAGGAATATAAAATAATGACTTCAAGATTTATTAACGCCTTTGCCAGTTTCTAACGCCTAATTATAACCATATTTAGGAAATTCCTGAACAAATATGTTTTTGTTTACCTCGATAACCTCGTTATTTATTTCGAAACTTTAAAATAATATAAAATGTATATATTTTTAGGTTCTTAAAGCTTTAGATAAAGCAAATATCCGGATTAAAACAACTAAAAGTGTATAATATATGTAAAAGCTAAATTATTTAGGATTTAACTTTATCCCCGGTTAAATGTAGATGCAAAACTTTAAATTAAAAGCAGTTAAAAACTAGCCCATCTTTGATAAGGTAACCGTTACAAATATCCGACAGATCTTAGAATTTATAGGTTACGTACGTAACCTAATTAAAGGATATAAAGATATTGTGAAACTATTAAGAAAACTTACCATTAAGAAATATATTAGAAAGAAATTCGAATTTTTAAAAGAAGCTAAGGAAGTTTTTTAGTAATTAAAAAACGAAATTACCAGAACGCTAATAATGAGATTACCTAACGCCGATAAAAGGAAACGCCTGAAAATAAATGCTTTAAATTATGCTTTGGACATAGTTTTGAAACAACAAAAAGATAATGGGAAATAATACCCAGTAATCTATTATTGCAAGGCCCTTCGAAACGCAGAACTCCGATATAAGATTTACGACAAAAAGCTGCTAGTAATTATTATCGCTTTTAAAAAATAAAAACCTTTTTTTCAGAGGAACTAAGGAACCTTTCGATATTTATTCAGATTACGAAAACCTTACCCGGTTTATGACGATTTAAAAACTAAACAAACGTTACGAAACTTGGATAATTTTCTTATCAAAATATAATTTCCAAGTTTAACATATGAAAAGGAAAAAAAACATACAAGCAGACATCTTAATTCGCGAAGGAAATTACGATTCCAAGGTTCCAAAACGCCGAATGCAAGTATTACAACAAAGTAAGGACGCCACTTTATAATTATGTAAAATATTAAAATAACTTATCACAGAACTTTTAACGAAATTCCGAAATTTCTAGAATAAGAAAAAGCAAAAAAAGGTATAACAATTAGATAGATAACTTCAAAACCAGCTGTTGTACCATAGCAAAGTTTACATCTCTCGAAAATAACAAAAGCAATTCGTCAAAAAATTCTATAAAGATCCATTATACGGATATCAGGGTATCTTTAAAACTACCAACGATTGTAGGAAAAATACGACTTTCCAGGACTTCGACAAATTGCCAAGCAGGTAATTAAAGATTGTAATATTTGCAACAAGGCAAAAGCAGCCCGACATAAGCCCTATAAACTTTTACAACCTATAAATATTCTAGAAAAGGCTTGGAATACCATTGCTTGGAATTTCATTACCGGTTTACCCTTATCAAAAGACCCCGTTACTGGAGTTTAATATAATGAAATATGGGTAATCGTTAACAGACTTACCAAATATAGGTACTTTCTACCTTTTAAAGGAAACGTAACGGCAGAATAACTAGCTTACGCTTTTGTCCGATACTACCTCGACAAATATAGGATACCAGAAAGAATCATTTTAGACAAAGATAAGCTTTTTACATCAAAGTTGAAAGATAGTGAACGAGAATACCTGATCGAATAACTTTACCATCTTGTAAATTCCATCAGATCAAATTAGAAAACTTGGAATTTCGGACTCGGCTTGCCCCAGACGCGTCGTCGTATCGTACGCGTAGCGATGGCGTAGCCGGTTTCTGAGGAATGCCCGATGGTGTTAGATGAAGGAACCGCTGGGTTGTTTTAAAGCCGTTACTACCTTATCGCGGGTACGAGCATAATCGTAACGAACCCGACGTTTTCCTGCGCCGGGGAAGCTAATGGCGAAATAAAAAAGGTAATAATCGATTTAAAAAGGCAATTAATTAATTTAATTAATTTAAAAAAAATTACGGAAGTTATAATTATAATTAACAAGATTATAAAAACGGTAAACGTATTAAATACGAACCGACCGAATATTAATAACGCAACGCCTGCAACCGTAAAAGATTTAAAGCGAATTATTAATAAGATCGAAAAGATTATTAAAGATTATATTATAGGTTCGTAAGTAGCGACGAATATAAGATCGTAGATTACCGTAACCGTTACGAATACGTATAATAATAATAACGTTAACGCGTAAAAATTACGGCTGGTAATTTTAGGCCGTTATAATAAGAAAGTTATAATAATAATAAAAAACTTTAAGCCGGATATTACGTTACGTATAACGTCTCACACCACCGAGCGAGACACTTTTTGGCAGCTCCCAACTATGCACCCAAATAACTCAACTGTCAGATAAGTAGCAAGATAGAACTTGCACTTAACACTTAGATAAGCTTATCGCAAATGATCTTTTGGTGCAGTGGCTAGCTGACATCAACCATAACACCTTAAATCAATTCAAATCAATGGAATGCTTCTTGGCTAACTGTCTCTACAGCTTCTGGACAATTGCACGCATTATATCAAGGCTTGTTGCGGACGCGATATTGCCATTCCTTCCTGCTAACCAGCCCGCAACCGACCGACTGTAACAGCTGTTAACAGCAATTTTTTGCCACGACCTTTCTGCTGGCTAAAAGAACTTGTCCATCCAATATAGCAAGTATTTATTTTTTTGGGAAACGTTTGTTTTAATCGTATATTGCGTATGTCTCGAGTTGTTGCGGAATCAAGCTCGACACGCCCTGCTATACGCCCCGCGAGACGCCCTGCAAGACCCGCCCGTAACGTCCCGCACGGACCTCCCAACATACCCCCCAACGCGCCCTCCACGTCTTAGAACGCGTTTCCCGACGTATTCTGCAGCGTATATCTTCAACGATCGAGGCGGGATAAGAAATGCTCGGGTATATAAGTTAAGGATTGGGCTGGCAATTGTATTCTTGTCGGTCGGCTTTAATTCTGGCGAATTGGGCGCAATATTGGCTTGGGCGCGTAGGAGGTTAATCGGTTGCGGCCGGGTTAGGAAGACAAAATGGCAACATAGCGTCCGCAACAAGCCTTGATACAATGGTGCACTCGTCGAGAAGCTGTAGATATAGTTAGCAAAGAAGCATTCAGTTGATTTGAATTGATCTGAGGTGTTGTGGTTGAGTTATTTGGGTGCATAGTTGGGAGCGGCCAAAAAGTGTCTCGCTCGGTGGTGTGTCTCGCTCGGTGGTGTGGGACGTTAGCGGTAAAAATAATATAAATAGTTGATAAGCTAATAAAATACGATAAAGTAATAATAGCGTATTATTTACGTAATGGAAATATAATATTAACCTTTATAAAAACCGTATCGAAAGATAAAACGGATAATAATTAAGTAAATGCCGTATTCGGATAAAAAACGTAACGAAATAATTACGAATATACCGTCGTAATTAAAAGTATATCTTATAACGCGTTAGGTAATGTTTACGTTATGCCGAAACAGTTGCTGTAAAAGTTGAAATAATATAATACGCCGAATATCAAAAAAATCCAGTTTTTATTGCTGAAAAATAAAGATGCGAAATACGTAATATTAATAACAAGGATAAGCGATATCGACGCGGTAAAACGGCTTTATAGAAACGAAGTAATTTAAAAAGCGTAAAAATTCTATTACGAGCTTTTTTCGCAAAAGATAATAATTAAGTAATATTTTAAATGTTATAAATACGGGCATATTACGCGGTATTGCGAAAAGTAAGTACGGTACGGTTATTGCGGAAAAATAACGTTCAAGTAAAACGAAAGAAAATATACGGCGAAAACGGATTAATTGTTAGTTAAGTACAAGAATTACGCCATATAGTATGTCGTATAGTACCGCGATTATTTAACGGTTTTAACGTAACGGAAATAAGTTAAAAAAGCGTATATTTTTCGTCTTAAATAATTCGAAGTACGTAATAATAACGTTAACGGTATATTAACGAGCCTAAAATTTATTACGGACGCGTATATTACGGTAACAGTTATTTATGAGAGGAAAGCGATTAATTTACCGATAGTAGTCAATTATATTGCCATACCGGCAAAAAGAGGCGAAATTCGTTAACCGACAAGGCTTAAGGTATGGGAATGCCGGATATAAGTAGTTATTTTACGCCGGCTGCGAATTAATCTAATAAAGGAAATAATAATAATTAAATTGCAGAAATTAACGAACCTTAAATCGATTTATAAAATTAAAGATCTTTTATTAAAATACGGCAGTTGCGAAAGTTAACGTAATGCTAATATTAGCTAACCAGGATAAATACGATATAAAAGCGGTATAAAACCTTTATATTAAAGAAAATTAGAGAAATTATTACTTAAAGTTGTAATCGTATATTTTTATATAACGTGCCACACCACCGAACGGCTCACACCACCGAACGGCGCACTTTTTGGCAGCTCGCAACAACAAATTCAAATAACTTAACAACAATACATCGCATTAATTCAAATCAATCGGATTCTTTTTCGTTAGATGTATCTATAACTTCTTTACAAGTACGCGCATTATGTCCGGGCTTGCCGCAAACGCCACATTTCCGTTACTTCGTTTTAACCCTTTGCGACGACCCCCCCCCCCGGCTGCTGTTGGCCGCATTTTTTTACTACCCCCTTCTTTTTGGGCCAGAAAAGCTTGTTCCTTTTGTAAAATAAGTGTTCCTTTTTTTTTAAAAAAGGTTTGTTTTTGGTCCTGCGACGTTTGCTTAAAGTATAATTCGTTTCGCGCAATTGGACGTTGTTTTCCCGGAGAAGAACAGCTTTATGTAACAGCAACATATAACCTTTTGTTACAAGTTCAACCGATTAAAGTATTCTTGTTGGCGAGCCACCCTAATAATTTTTAATCTTCTTTTATAAGTATCGTCCTTGCTTTGTTACTTTACGGATATTTCTAGGGGTTTTCGCGGGAGGTAAAATGGAACCGGCGGAGGTTAACGGGGAGACGGTCGGCGTAGGCATAACTGGAAAAACTTCCAATTTGGAAAGAACGCTATTGGGATTAAATGGAACAAAACCAGCTTTCGCGAATTTAAATTTGATGTTATCGGACGTTATGGCAGCTTGGAACGCGTTATAGAAGCTGGCGAGAAAATCTTCTTTGGCAATATAAATATAATGGCATCGTATTAAGTTTTCGATATACTGCGAATAAACGCGTTTTAAAATAGAAAAATAAGATACATTAAAAGGTTAAAACCGATGCGAAGAATACGCGGGTATATAAAACGTAATAATGTTGTTATTAGCGCAATATTTTTCAAATTTTATCGAATGGTAGCTTTTATGGCCGTCGAGAATGAAAAAACGTTTCGAACCTTTTGTACGCGTCCGAATATGTTTGTTAAAATGCTAGATTTATTCGAGACTTAATTTATTTGTTGTTTAGCCATTATTACTTAATGCGATTTTCTAATCGGCTGCTGGCGGTAAGTTATCGCGGTACTAGGACCTAAGATAATTTTTCCCTGCCATGATAACAAATAGTAACATAACCCAACCTTAGGAATTAATAACCTGAATAATTGTAACTTACTTTTTATTTCTTTATTACGTTTGTTTAAGTTTTCCACGTTTTTCGGTATTGGTAACTACCATATCCGTTGCCATAAAAAACCCTATTAAAAATCCAATTTCGTCGAAGTGGTAAATGTTTTCTTCTGTAATGCCGTACTTCGCGATTGTAGCCCGAACAAGTTCGAACTATTTGCGAAATGCTTCTGGACTTTCGGCTAAGACCCGTTAATAATCGATCTTCCGATTTAAACGCGTTTAGAATTTTTTTTGCCGCCTAACAAATCTCGATGCCCAGTTAATTCTAACGCGTTCTGCAACGCGCTAGGCCAGCAGTATATTGGCGATATCTTCAACATGCTAAAGCCGAACAGGAAACGCTTACGTATCTAAGTCGAGGATACGTTCGATAATAGATTTCTCTTCGGTCGCTGTTAATTTGCTCGAATTGGGGGTAATGTCGGTTCGGGCGCATTTACTACGATATCTGGCTCGTAAGGTTGTTTGGGGAACTTCATATATAAAACTAAGTTTCGCATAACTAAATTTCGGGTCTCATTTTTTAACCTGAACGGCTAGGTTTATTCTCGCTGTTTTTGTAAGGCGTTCCATTTTGTTGATATTAAATGATGAAGAAATGAAGTTAGGCAATTGGAATAGGTAGAGAAATGAGCCGTTCGGTGGTGTGAGCCGTTCGGTGGTGTGGTACGTTATAGTAAAAAAGGAAAAGCGGCATTATATATTTATAAACGTTTCGCTTTCGAAACGTATTAAACGCGAGCCGGTTTTGATTAGGCGGCGGTAACTTTCAATATTATAAACGAACCTTTAACCGTATAGTCCGTTTACGTCGACCGGAAATTAATAAGTATTAAATTAGTTCCTTATTTTTCTTTGTAGCGATAAAAGCGTAAGGTAATAATGTTATTATTGGAAACTTTAATTTAAAGTATCTGTTATAAGATAAGTACGGCAGGAATTTGCGATATAATAACGAGTTTTTTACGTTAGCGATACGGTAACGGTTTAACTTTATAACGGAATTTAAAACGGTAATTAAAGTTAAATATAAGTAAAGGAATTTTATAACTAATTTCATATAGGTAAATACGTATTTGAAAGTAAAGTAAAGAGCTTTATTTTTATAAAGCGGTTCCGATTATAAACTGCAGTTAATAAAAGTGTTCGACGAAACGAAAACGTTACGGAACCGGTTTGCTTTGGCAGGGTAGAATTAATCAATGTTAAATAAAAATATAGTACAAATCGAGGTTAAGAAATTAAGGTATTTAAACGGTTTTGTTAATCCGGAAGAAATGGATAAATATGTAAATAAGTTGGTAAAGCAGTTATATAGTATTGTAAATGCCGTAGCCTTTAAAAGATAGATTTCGATTTTCGAAGGAATGTTATAGTTGTTTTTAAAAGTGGATAGTGTTATAGAAGTAATAAAAGCGGCGTAGTTCAGTTATGAAGTAACGCCGTCGCCAGGGTCTTAGAAAGTTTACCAAGACGTTTGTAAGCTATAAAAGAACATTATAGCCGTTACGTATATGCGTAACTGGCATTACGCGGAAATAGAAGTATTATGTAATAATCGGAAATTATGGAGATTAAAACGGAAAGTAAGGTTTATAAAGTTCGTTTTTAAGCCACTTAATACGTTATCGACCTTAAGAAAAAGCGTTAACGAGGCGTTAACGGCACGTATATATACTGACAAAGCAAAGGTATTAACGACTAAATCTTTCCCAGTAATAAAGGTAACTTTTTGGGATATTCCGAAGGGATAGGATTAAGAAAGCTTGGCGTATCCCGGAGCGTTTCCGGTATGCAAAAACGTTATCCTAGCTGGAATAAAAAATGTAATTAAAAAAATTAAATTATAAAAAGTTCCGGGAAAGAAATTGTTGCTTACGGAGTTTTTAAGGTTTTATAGAAAACCTTTATACCGCATTTTAACTATTTTGGCGGAATAGTTATTTGTATTCGGATATATTCCCAGCGTTTCCGTAACGTTATAATAACGGTATTATTTAAGGCCGGAAAATTCCCGAAGGAAAAATAAATGGCCGAAATATATAAACTAATAGCTTGGCTTAACGTTATAGGCAAAATAATTGAAAAATTAATATATAATCGTATTATTAAAGTGGCGGAAAAGTACTGCCTTTTTCCGAAAGGGTAAACAAAAAAATATATAATATAAATCGACAGAACTAGCGGTAAGAATAATAATCGAAGCGATATATGCGATTTGGCGTAACGGCGGTATAACGTCGTTACTGTAGCTGGATATCGCCGGAATTTTCGATACGGTTAATTATATCCGGTTGTTGGATATTTTATATAAAAAAGGGTTTCTTATTATAGGTAATTAAGTAGGTAAAAGGTTTTGTTATAGATAAAAAGGTACGGTTACGGTTCGATAACGAAACAATTAAGTAACGGTATTTTCGTTCCGGAGTACTTTAAGGATTGCTTTCATTGCCGGTCTTTTTTTTATTATATATAATAATTTTATATAAGACCTTAAAAAAATAAGGCTTACTGGTTGCCGGGTTGGCCGACGATACGAATTTGCTTATAAGTAATCGTAATGTTGCCGACAATATTATATTATTAAAACGTATTTATGCTGTCTATAAACAATAAACCTTAAAATTCGGTATAAAGTTTACCGTATTAAAAAGTAAACTTGTTTATTTTATGCAAGGTTAATAGAAGTTTCCGGAATGTATTTATATCGGAAGAACGGAAGCAATATTAATAAAATTAATAAGGCTTTTAATAGTTCGATTAAATAAAAAGTTCCGGTAATAACGTTATTTAAAAGATATTAAACGGAAATTTAAAAAGTAAAATTTCGGGTTAATAAAGTGTGCGGTAACGACGTAAGGTTATAATTGCGTTAAAGTCAAGAAAATATATGTTAAAGTAATTAAAAGCGTTATAATTTACGGGGCTTCGGTATAATATACGTTTAAAAACGATAAATGGGGAAAAGAATTAGTCCGTTACTTAACCGCCGTTTAGTCGTAATGTTTCCGTCCGGTAATAAAGGCGTATAAGGTTATACTTAATTATTTATTAAAATCGGAAATAGGTTGCTTTTTAGGAGATTTATATTCGGACGCGAAATTTGCGTAATTGGAGGTTAAATTAATATATAGCGGCATAAAAACGAGGATACGTAACGTTAGTAAGGCGATATAAATCCGGATTGCCCGGCAGGATTCTTAAAAAAGAAAAAACGGAAGTGGCCGTTTTCGGCGCATACCGATAAAGCAACGTTATCGGGACGACGGAAAAGCGAAAATTGTATAGGCGAAATAGTAGATAAGAACCGGACCGCCGGAAAAAGCCTTAGGTAGCGAATAAAGAAAAAGATGGAAAATCGCATGAAAAAAAGTGCGGAAACGGGGTAACGTAAACACTTTGTCGTCGGCGGGACGTAACGAAATACCGGAAAATTCGACGGAAATAAAACCTTTTTATTATAACTTAAAAAATACGAAGTATTTGCCCTTTTTCAAATACGTACGGAAGTTATCGGTTTAAAAACCGATTTATTTTAACGCAGCGTTTCCGAAGTAGTTACGTTTCGATATATTTGCGGGAATGCTACGAAAATAACGTATTATTTTATTGTTTATTATTACGTATTAATAAGCGAAAAGAAAACATTAAAGATATATATAACCCCGAAATAATTACGTATACGTATCGATTATAACGAGGTTTTATAGGATTCTGTAACGGTTAAAATAGTAAACCGGTAATCTTTGCGCTTAAAAGAATTAAAGATATATGTTTTTATATTTAATGTCACAAAACGCGAAAAAGAATAACATAAACGCTGTAAAAAAGGCGAATTAATTCCGTAATAAAAAGAAGCAAATGAGTATTTTATATTTCGATAAGGTTAGTTAAAAAAGGCTAAATTATACGAAAAGCAAAAAAAGAAACGGTATCGGAACGTATTAATAATAACGGCGGAATATTTTTATTTAAAGCTTAAGGCCCGGGGTTAATAAATTAACAAATTAATTAAAAACATACCAAACGTACCGACGTAACGAAACCGATACGGTAAAGCCGTACAACCAGCAAGACATAAAATACCTTATTTTCTTCCTTATACCTTTTTTTTCCTTTTTGCCGTTATCGTCGCCGTCACCGCCGGTACGAACGCGTACCGTAACCGTACGTAGCTTTATAAAAACTTCGGTTTAAAACAGTGAACGTATATACGTCGTTAGCGTAATAATATAGTAATAGAAATTTATTACGTTAATAGTAAGCTATTCGACGGCGGTAACGACGCGCGTTAATAACGTGATAGTTACGGAATCGGAAGTTACGACGAACGTAACCGGAATATTAGCGGAAATAGGCGTAGGCATAAGTATGGCAAAGCCGGTAGGGGGTATAAATGCGGCCGCGGCGGAAAAGGCGCGTTCTGGGAACGGAGGGAAGATGCGTAAAACTGCGTTATTTATAATCTTAAACTCGATACGGGCTTAATACGTTAATGGGGCGCTACCAGTATAAAGGTAGGGAACTTATATTCTTGCCGTTATTTTCGAAGTCGGCGGCCGTTTCGAATACCGCTATAATAACGCGGATATTGGCGTTTTAGGGCAGTTATGAAAGGTTAGCGGTAACGTAACGAAACCGGAACGGTATTTACCGGAACGTAGTTATAACGTAGACGTACGTAATCGTAATATACGTTACCGGAGCTTATACAAAAGTTAATAAGCGATACCGGAAAGTAAACGACGTATTATAATAACGGTATTTACCGGCCGGATAGGTATAAACGTAACGGTAATTGCGGCTAAAGTAACGTACGTAAGCGCGGTACTGTAACGCGCGTGAGGGGTTACGCGGTTTTTCGATCTTTTTTTTTTTACAGCCGGAACCGCTACCGCCGCCACTTTATTGCTTTTTTTATATAACGGATTAACAGCGGTACCGATGCGGTATTAAAGGACCTTATCGAAATATTACCGCTACGGTGGCCGGCGGGGCCGCCGCCGCTACCGCCGCCCGGGGAGCCGCGGGGGAGATTGCCGCCGGAAACGAAAGTAACGAAATTGCTAATAAAAATAGCAACCTTGGTAAACATTATAAAATAACGTTAACGATACGAAACTATAACGTATACGTAATAGGACAGAAATAAAACTTACTAATTAGTTAATTAATTAATTAATTAATTATTTAAAGCTTGGTAAAAAGTTACGGAAAGTTAAAAGAGCTTACGTAACAGAACCGGTATACGGAAATAACGGAAGTAACTTATTAAAAACGTAAAATATAAATTAAAAAAAGTTGGAAATTGTTAATAAGGAACGGAATATACCGGGGCGGAAACGTAACGGTATAATTAAGACGATACCGGTACCGGCTACCCTGATACGGCCTTACTGGAACCGCGTTAATACCGCAAAGCGATAACGGAGGTTTAAAACGCTGTTAACGAGGCCTACCGTGCTAATACCGCCGTAACGAAATCTAGCTCGCCGATACCGCCGTTACGCCGGGCAGGAAAATACCTATAATATCGCTAAATT
Organism: Monosporascus sp. mg162; assembly: GCA_004155945.1. Taxonomy (NCBI): domain Eukaryota; kingdom Fungi; phylum Ascomycota; class Sordariomycetes; order Xylariales; genus Monosporascus; species Monosporascus sp. mg162. The sequence continues at coordinate 49,988 of QJNY01000104.1, forward strand.
GTTGAAGAAAAAGAAAAAGGAAAAAAGGTTAACTATAATAACGGTGACTTTTATATTCGAAGAATTTATTTATTTTTAAACGTTTTTAAGGTAAAAAAGCTTCCTAAAACGCGAAAACCGTAGCGAAAAACTTTAAGCATTTCGTTAAAATAGTTAAAAATAAGGAAATATAAAGGCTGTTTCCGGGGTTATTCCGGGTTAATAATAGCAAAACATTATATTCGACGCGGCGGCATTTCCGGAAGTTATATAAAAATAAAAGTTTTTTATTATTCATTATTTAACTTTACTTTAATTTATTTCAGAAATAAACAAATTAGCTATTAAACCCGAAATAAAACCGTAACATATTTATAAAAATTAACGGAATTATTTTTCTTTACCGCGGTACGGTACCGGACCGGGATAATTAAGTTAGTTAAATGAGCAAGCTTTTAACGACGGAATAGCAAAGAACGTATCGATAACGCTTTTAAAGCGCAGCATAACCATAGCGTCCGGGTTTTTACCTTGGGCTTTTCTTTGGTTTTACCGTGCGAAATATGTACATATATAGTAAGAATACCGCATGCCCTAGGGGCGATCCGGCGTATAAACAATAATAATAATAAGATATATCAAAGTTTGGTAGCAGCATTTATAAGCAGATAAGCGCCAAATTTAAATGTTTTATAGCATACTACCTATAAACAGATGGATAAATAGAACGTTTAAATCAAATATTGGAGCAATACTTAAGAAGTTACATCAATTACCAGCAGAATAACTAGGTTGAACTTTTTTCATTGGCTTAAGTGGCTTATAATACCTTTATTAACGAAGATATAGGTATTTCTCGCCATATAGCGGGATATAGTCACCAAGCAAAAACTCAACGGCCAGAACAGCCACTAAACGAAGTTCCAAAATTGATCGCAAAACCTTTTCGAGCAAAAACGGTAGCAACTGAAATCCTGATAATACAGGTCCGCTTATAAAATAAATTACGATTCCTTTAACAAAAGATAACCCAGTATTATATTAGGAAAAGAATTAAAGGCTTAATTCTGTCGAGAAAAATAAAATCTATTCGTTACACTAAAAACAAAACGTAACTTCGAACATTCCCCAAATGAGAATAAAAAAACTTAATAATAAACTTGATTTCAAAAAACTTGGTCCGTTTAAGATCGATAAAGTTATTTCTAAAACTAACTACCGATTGTCATTATCTAAAACGATAAAAATACACCCTATTTTTTATATCTCTTTGCTTAAACCAGCACTTAAAAACGTTCCGCTAGAAACCAGTGTGGAAATCGAAAGAAATAACGATAAGTACGAAGTTAAACGAATATTAAACTTCAGGGTAATTAAAGATAAGGTCCAATATCTGATTAAATAAAAGGATTACCTATACGAAAAGAATACTTAAAAACTCTTTAAGTACCTGACGAACGCGAAAGACCTGGTTGAAACGTTTTACTGCCAGAATCCTGACCGACCGTCTTTAACGCAGCTAAGGTCGCAGGTAATAACGGCCCAACACCCAAATCTAGCCCCCCGACGTTCCAATTGAAAAAGGTAAACGCCCTTACCATCACGTCAATTTCAGAAGCAAGCTATGCTTGCACGGCAGCGGCCCGTCGCCGTTCATTTCTACTTTTTTCTCTTTTCTCCAGTTAATCCAATTCAAAACCTTCGTTTAGCATTTTTATCGCCCGACGTTTCAAAAGATCCTGCTAAAGCCTTAACCGCTTTAATCAACCAACGGACGCCTGCCTTTTTTCTTTTTGGCGCTGACGCAAATTATCCATTTCTTTTTTCGCCCGGTCTGAAAGGATTAGTAATTAATCTTTGCCTTTTGTTACTCCTTTTAAAAACGTTTCTGCTTTTAAATTATTCGATTTAAAGAATTTATTATCGCCACGTTACAATTTCGACGTTAACGGCGTTAACAATTGTTCAAAAGGAAACGCCCGCGGCAAACCGACAATTTGTTTTTTTCGAAACAAATACACGAAGAATTAAAATAATGCTTATCGCCAAATTTTCCAAGCCAGATAACCCGACTTTCACGGGATAATTTCTAATCTAGACGAAAGCGCCCTTTTAGCTTTGCAGTCCGATTCGACATCATAAAACAAAAGTTGTATCATGTAAAAAAATCAAAAAGGAGGGAATATACTTACCTATTTTATCTTTAGGACAAAAATCCTAAAAGAAGGAAAATAATGTTACTTCCAACTAATTGTTACGGATTGGGAGTACCGTGACAGCTCCAGTATATATGCAGCTGCAAGCACCAGAATGATTGCCACAATTGCGATCATTCCGCCAATCTTTTGCCCCTGGCGCAATGGTATGGTGCAGCCGTAACACTAATGTGGAAAAAGGATATGCTAAAAGGGTTGTCGAAATAGCTCCAAATTTCTTAGATACAACGGATAAATCTCGGCTAAAAACCTTGTATGCCTAATTGTACTTAGATTTGATAAATGTAGAACACATCCATTTATAACCACCATAGGAGGATATGCTTGAATTTGTTCGATATAGAACATATCCAAATACATCTATTATAACTGCAGAATTGGAAGAATATATATAAACCAATAATTTCCTATATAGATAAAATCCAGATAAATTCGTTTTTGAGTTATTAATTTAACTTTTTAATTAAAGGTATCGTTCTTCGATTAAAGGAAAAGTCTGCAAATTTATTTAGCAAACAGATTACGAAATCATTTTTCGCCTTATTGTTACCTGCAAATCAAGAACCCCTTTCGGATACTGCTCATACCTCCAGGTGGTCGTATGACAGGTTCGTTACACCGCGGAAGTTTCGTAGAACGTCGAAAACGCTGCTTTAACGTTTCGTAATATAAATAGAAAATAGGTCTACGCCAAATGGTCTAAAATGTTAGCAGCCACCTCTTGGTAACTAATCGTACCGTTTTTGATTTCGGCCTTCCTCGTCATCTAAAACGAGGTTTTCCAGGATTCTATAATGGGAGCCACGACTATACATAAGTCGTTAACCCATCCGATTGTCGTATTCGTTTCTGGAACTCCATATCGTTACCCTATAGCCATAATTTCTTGCCATTTCCCGATCTATTCCTTTAAAATTTTAGGAAACTTCGAAGCTTACTTTAATATTTCGTGGTATTCTCGTTAAGTACTAATTATAAGCCTGTCGTCGTATACCTTGCCAGATTTAGCCAACATAACGTACCACTTTCCTATATTCTTTCCTAAAAGAAGATTCGTTTATTTAATCGCTGGAAATACAGATTCCAGAATTTATTTCGTTAGGTCGTTAATGTTTTTGTAAAAAGTACCGTATTTCCGATCCTTATAAATATACGCTATATATTCCTAGTTATAAGCTTATCTGCCTTCGATCGTTATCTTAAAGATATTCGTTAGCTAATTCGTAAGATCGATTTCTTCGATAGTTCTTATAAAGGATAAGATATTACTTCGCGATGGAGGACGGATTTGTTTCTTTAAATAAAAAACTATATCGGGTTTTATAGGTTCAACAGGCTACGAACGTAACTGATTAAGATCGATATAATCCCAGATTTTAAAAGCGTATGCCCTAGATTGAAATTCCTTTTTAAAGTAGTTTTAATCCTTAAATCCCTTGTACATAATGGAAGACATCGATGGCACGGTCGCCATTATAGCTAATAACGTATATATATGATTATTATTAATGTACAGGCTATATCGTCTTAGCAACAGTTAATCAATTGATATATAACGTTAATTAAGCGAATAAAACTTTTAATTGTCAGATATAAGGGATATCAGTTATGTTGTTATATTCAGCTAAGTTGCAGGTGCTTGTTGCACGCGTGCAGCTTTAAGTAGTTTAGCCACGGAGCATATACGGGCCGATCATTAGGTGACCTTTTGGTATATGGGGCGCTACGCACCCCCCAGCTAGCTGACAGGTTGTGGTTGTTGCATCGCAGCAAGGAGGGCGTTCCGGATTGAAGGTCTGCTTAAAACGAGAATTTTAAGTTAGATCTTTAATATCTCCACCAAACCAGCCCCGACCGGAGAGTTATAAACATAATTAGAAAGCACTTTTAAACCTGTATATAATAAGGTTTTCTTTTGTTTCTTAGATATTTTTATCGTTGTTAAATTATCAAGTTTCTAATATAGATTTTCGAAAATTTTCATGGGACTGCCCAGAACGAGCTCCAAAAATCAAAACTTGCCATCAGGCACTATTTTTGAGGAAAGTGTATTTTTGTGGCTCTTTGTCGAATTGGGTTAGCGGGATGCCTGGGGCTACTGTGCTTTTCCAAAGCTTTAGCTACAGCTGTGCCTACGGTGCAGCTATTCCTCAAAAATAGAGCCTGATTTTAATGAGGCAAACCCGAGGTACGATAAGAGATAAGAAAAGCAAAGAAACAAGGTCAAGCAGGTACTAAAAAAGGTAAATCTATTAGATTAACCGTTATCCAGTAGCTGCAAAAATACGAAAGATGTAAAAAGCTAAGCAACGATAGATTACTTTTCCGAGCGCAGTAAAAACGGCAGTAGAGAAACAACCAATTAATGCGTAATATATAGCTAAAGAAATACCGAAGATGAGACGAAAATCTCTACCTAGGAAATGCCGATCGGCACGGAAAACATTATGTAGTTAACTGTCGACGACTGCAGTACGATGTAAATAAGGATAAAAAAGAATACATTACATAACGGAATACGCGTATGTAGCGATAAGGTTTCGATTTTAAAATTCGAACCGCACAAAACCCTAGAAACTAAAAATGGTATCGATATTTACGAGAAATGACGACGATGGAAGAAATCGACGAGCTAGTAATAGCTAAAAGCCGGCTAAAAGGGAAATAATGCCTTACGAATAAATTCTAATATTATTACAAAGAGTACGATTATTCAATGGAAAAAGAACTAATCTAAAAACGGTAAAAAAACACTGGCAGAAAATGATTACTTTAACAAATTTAGCTAGCTTGTACGGAAAATTCAGAAGAACGGTTAGGTGTATAAGAAATGATTTGCTTTTTTTTCGGATAAAAGCTGGAAAACCCTAAAGCCAGAATACATTACCAAAAAACCGTCCGGAAACCAAGTGAAATACGTAATAACGACGCTGCGACGTTAGGAACAGCAGTTAAAATAAATCTAAGACGAGAACAAAGGATTCGGAAAAAGAATTTAATAATTCGAAAATAGCCCAAAAACCCGGAGCTACCTATAAAAGGGCCCTAAGTTAGCGAAAAGAACAAAGGTAAATAGCTGCACCTTAAAAAGGCTTTAAACAGAATATAAGAAATACGGATCAAAGACAATCGATGTGCCGCATTTATAAACCGCAACATATAAAACGGTAATTATATCCTCGTAGAAATAATAAATAAGTTGCAGTTGCTATAAAGAGATAAGAAATTTTTTTACAAAGTTGGGAATACCGAAGGTTAAATATTCATCTACGGCGACGGATAAACCCGATGTAAGATTAATAATCTTAAAATATGAATTGAAAAAACCGAATAAGATATTAATTTCGATATTATATTTATAAAACAATTCGACTTTAGCCAGAATTTATTATAGTTAAAATAACGCAACCCAGTTATTAACTAAAAGATTCGCAAGCTAAATTATGATTTACTTGTTAATAATAAATAAAACGACGAAAGACGTTAGCATTCGACTTATAAAATAAGGGAATATAGGTATAAAGAAACGACGAAAACCTTACTACCTAAAGCAGAATAACATATCAAAAAAAAAGAGCATAACCGGAAAATACGACGTATTATCGCCAACCTTAAAAAAAGATTTAGGCTAATAAATAACGATTTAAAACGACCGCCCGAAAAGTTGCTAAAAAGGATAACTAAAATATTTCCACAAGAATATACGTACAATAAGTTATTTAGAAAAAAACTTAATACCAAATTACTAAAGCATAACGAATAAAATTACGGAATAATCCTGAAAAATAGCAAACGTACTGCCTTTTATCCGATATAAAACCTGAACTATATAAAGTTGTATGCATTTCGCGCTTACTTCGAAAATAGACGCCGAAATGAACAGATACGATGTTTTAAATTACCATCCAGATACTTTATATTTTTCATACCGAAGAAAAGAGGAAAGCTTCGACTAATAGTAAATTATCGACAACTTAGCGAAATTACCATTAAAGAGAGAACGCCATTACTACTAATTACTAATATAAAAGATCGCTTAAATAGAGTTAAATAGTTTGCAGCTATCGGTTTTCGAAATGGCTACAACGTAATTCGGATTAAAAAGGGATAGAAAGCAAAAACAGCGTTTAAAACGAAATATAGCTTATGTAAATACCTAGTTACCCTTATAGTATTAACTACCGTACCAGGAACCTTTTAACGATTGATAAACTTTATTCTAAAAGAATATCTGAATATATTTGTTGTTTGCTAACTCAATGACATCCCTATTTACTCAGAAACGAAAAAAAAAGCACGAAGAATACGTTTATCAAGTTCTATAAACGCTATCGGACGCTAAACTTTTGGCTTCTTCCGAAAAAAGCTAATTCTATAATCGAAAAATCGAATTTCTAAGATATATATTGACTTTGGGACAAATTTCGATGGATACTAAAAAGTTATCAGTAGTTGAAAACTAGACATAACATATTAATATCGAAAAGATATTAGCATTTTACTGATTCCCCAATTATTACCAACGATTTATACGTAATTTCAGCAAAATAACTATTTCATTAACAGACCTTACTAAGAACGACATACAATTTAGGTAAACATTAAGAAAAAAAGATGAGTTTTCAACAAATTCAGCACGGGTTTACCAATAAACTATTTTTAATTATAAACGATTTAAAGGAACCAACTCAGCTAAAAACCGACGTTTCGGATGATGCTTTAAAAGCTATAATTAAATATTGAAACGATAAAGAAAAAGTTTAGTCTATCGCGTTTTTTTCATATAAGGTACATAGAGTTTAACAAAATTACCATATTTACGACAAGGAATTGATAGTTATCGCTAACGCCTTTAAAGAATTTAATCATTACCGTGAAGCGCAACATGTATTAAATTAAGAAATACACGGATTATAAAAATATTACCCACTTCTTTACAATACGAAAACCTGTTAGAAAACAGTTGGGTTGTGTAGAAAACCTTTTCAAGTATAATTAAGTTATTTTCTATCGAAAAGAATCAGAAAACGGCAAAGCAAACGTATTTAATAAACGACCTACCATGGAAAAACGTCAGGTTAAGATATAACAAATAATCTTCAATACTAGAGACTAAAAATACCTAAACTAACGACGAATAACTACGATACGAGCTATCTCATTTGACAAATATTAATTCATCCAATAATATAATACCAATTAATTAGCAAAATAGTAAACAGATAAAATATAGGTATCGTAAAACGTACAAAAGAACCTGATACGGGATATATACGAATACCCGATATATAAACACCTAGACATTAATAAAACTCTAAAATACCTAACGTTCTACACCACCTCACCGGATGCACCATCCCACCGGATAGTCTTTAGCACCTCCCAACAACTAACCTAAACAACTTCACCACATTATATCAAATTCATTCCAATCAATCGTATTATCTTTCGCCGACCGTATCTACAGCTTCTAGGCAAGTGCACGCATTATATCAAGCCCTTGTTGCGGACGCCAGATTGCTATTTCTTCTTCTTAAGCCGACCGCAACCGACCAACTTTAGCAGCTGTTAACGGCAATTCTTTGCCATAACTTTTTCGCTGGCTAAAACAACTTGTTCATCCTCTAGAGCAAGTATTTATCTTTCTGAAAAACGTTTGTTTTAATGGTATAATTGCGTAGGTTTCGAGTTATTACAAAATCAAGTCTGATACGCCCTTCTATACGCGTCTAACACGCCCTGCCATAGCCCCGCGAGTAATCCCCGCACGGGCCCCCAATACGCCCCTCAGCGCGTCCTTAATACGTCCATAACACGTTCCCCGACGTACTTTGCAACGTACATTCAACGTATTAAAGCCGGACAAGAAATGCTCGCGTATTTGGGTTAAGGATTCGGTTGAGAATAGTTATCTAGTCGGTCGGCTTTGGGTTATACGAAATGGAGGTAATATTGGCTTGGATGTATTGGGCGCTGGTTGATTGCGGGCGGGTTGGGACGAAGGAATAGCGATATAGCGTCCGTAACAAGCCTTGATATAATGCGTGTACTTGTCCAAAAGCTGTAGATACGGTCGGCGAAAGATAATACGATTGATTGGAATCAATTTGATGTGTTGTAGTTGAGTTGTTTAGGTTAGTTGTTGGGAGGTGCCAAAGACTATCAGGTGAGGTGGTGCATCCGGTGAGGTGGTGCATCCGGTGAGGTGGTGTGAGACGTTATAGTAAATATACTACTTTCTTAAGATAAAAATTATAGTATAAACGGTAATACGACTCTCCCTAGAGGAAACGTGACCGTGTAGACAAAATTGGATAAAATGATAGATTACTACCTTAATTCCTAGGCTTTATTAAAACCATCCCTTTCGTAGACTGCCTTATCCCGTTCCTATCCGCGTCGATACTTGTCGAAATTCTGGACGGTTTTCGCAATCCGGAGCAGCCGGACAAACCATCGTTCGTAGTCCTCCATATATCGTTCCAAAATCTAAATTTCGAAGTTGTTAAGCCGGTTACCGCCTTTCCTTTCCAGTTCCCCTTCCAGTTTCGCCATTATTCCGTTTATAATCGTTATACTTTCCGCTATATATTTTTGCAGAGATCGATTCCCGTTATTTTCGCGAATCAAATCGTATCCGAAAATTAATAACCGAAATCGATTATTTTGGGAAAGATTTTTGGAATCGATAGTAATATCGATGGTTTTAGCCCGTCCGGTAATTTTGTGCAAATTATGTACTGTTAATACGACAGTTTCTGTAGAAATCCTGCGGTTACAGATTACCGGTATCGTATATTCGGACTTGCGCGGCATACTATCTTAGGTAATTCGAGAAAACGTGGGAACGATCGAGACTGGCAAGGGCTCGGAAAGATACCAGCCTTTTATACGCAGCACGGCGCAGTTAAGGTTTACCATTAAGGTTTGCTTTTAAGGTTTATCCTTAAGGTTTACCGTTAGGGTTTATTTTTAAGGTTTATCCTTAAGGTTTACCGTCAAGGTTTGCCTTCAAGATTTGCCTTTAAGGTTTATTTTTAAGGTTTACCGTTAAGGTTTATCCTTAAGGTTTACCGCGCAAAGCTTAACATTTCCTGAGTCATATTGTCTGTAAGACCTTCAAGGACCCTGCCGAACCGTGGAGCCAGCGGGCATAAGGTTTATCAGGGTCGAAGCTTATCGGCAACTACGCATGTGAGCCTCCCAAGCCGACATCAGTCGAGAAATTGCGTGCTTACGGAGGCCCAGCAGTCGGCTTCAAAGTGAGGCTCTATGGAACTGAGATATCAATCTATCCTAACCGTGAAAACCATTGATTAGTTTTCGTGTTCGAAGGTACTGGGTATAGTATCTATCGTGCAAATTACATCGTGTAATGATTTTCTGTGTATTTGGCTCAGCTTGGAAAATAAGGCTTGAACTTATTCGACCATGCAAACGGTAATACGACAATACGATATCTGTACCAGGGTAAAAGCACGACGACATAAACTGTATTGAAAATTGTAACCATTACCAGTCGTTAAGCGACTATAAGACGTAATTATATTTAATTTCATTACTAAGCTTCCTTTATTTAAAAATGTAGTTGCACAAGTATATTATAATAGCATTTTCGCAATCATTAATCGATTTACGGAATTCTCTTATTTCCTACATTATAACGAAAACACCGATACAAACCAATTCGCATTCATTATTTTAAACATATTTTCGGTACTTACGGACTTTCAAAGGAAATTAGTTAAGATAAAAATATTACTTTTATTTCAAACCTTTAGGGAAAACTTCATAACTTAAGTTAGATTAAATTACAAATTATCCAGCGGATTTAAACCTTAAACAAAGGTATAAATAAAAAAGCCGAACAACTGCTAGAAACGTAAATACGATGTAATATTAATTATAAATAAAAACTTAAATCAAAAAGTTACTAGTTAAACAGCTGACCTATAATACTAATTATTACTAAGGTATTAAAACCACGCTAACACCTACTAATCTTAGTTTTATACGGGAAATTTCCCCAATTCTAAATAAAAATAAACTAACAAACGTTAAAGCAATTTTATTGTTGAATTAACCAAATCAACTATACGTAAAAATAAAATCAAAATTTAAACTTGTACGGACCTAAATACGTAAATATTAGAAACAAAAAAGGTTAAAAGAATTAAAATTCTCCCAAAGGGAAACGGTTTATCTAACTACCAAAAAAGTTTAAACCAGGCGGCTAAACAAAAACCTAGATTTCAAATATATCGGCCGACGAAGAATCGTCAAGGAAATTTCAAGAATTAACTATAAATTAAAGCTACAGGTAGAAGTTAAACTTTATCCAAATTTCTATATTTCTTTTTCAAAGTTCGCAGCAAAAATAATTAAAGTTAACACGAAACTACATAAAAAAATTAAAGGAAACGTACTAATTTATAAAAAAAAAAGTAATACTGGACGTACGTAAAGAAAAGCAACTTATCTAATACTTAATTCAGTAAAAGAATTTCCTAGAATCTGGAATAACTAAAACCCGCGAAAAATATTACGAAGGCCTAACGCCTTCTAAAAAGCTTTTACCACCAACGCCGGAAACGCCAAAATCAAAAGTACTCCAATTTATATTAGTGAAAGTTGGCCAGTCAGCAGGCATAGAAGTCTGCCCCGACGCAACCTCGGCTTCCAACTGTTGTTGCTTTCGTTTTAAATGTTCGAAATTTTCTATCGCTTCCGCATCCTTGATACCTTTATGTATTATTATAATCCTACGTTTTTGCAACAGTTTTTTTTAGTTGCGTAAGCAAAGCACACGATTAAATAGTACGTTAAAAACTTACTGCCGTTCGATAAAACGACGTTAGTATTTATTAAAACGTTTTTGTATAGAAATTGGCTTTGTTTCACAAAAATATTTCTAAAGATCTAAACGATCCTTTTTATCCACTAAACTTTAAAGCTTCGCTTTAGAAGAACTAAAAAGATCGCAAGAATTACCGTGTTCGGTATAACGCGTAAACTTTCGAGAATTAAAACAAACTTTGCAAGTTTTGTTTTCGGACTTGCAACGAAAACAAAGAATATCAGACAATATATTGAAATCAAGACGGTCGATTCGCTTCGATAAAACCAAAACGTCCTTGAACTTACGGGATTTTTGCTTTTCGATACGACCTAACATAATATTTAGATAATAATAATAATAATGTAAAAAGGAAAGTTATTTATTTAATATCTACGATAAATAAATTAATCTTTAAAAGCAAAGATCCTAAAAAAAGGGAAATTGTATTATGGGCAAGGGAATTTAACATAAAAAGAGACGGTCGGAAAATATAAGATATGTTTCCGATATAAGCTTGAAATTACGGAACTAGCTTAAACCAGTTTAATATATTTAATTAGGTTAACCGGAGCTTAGCGCCTCAAGCCGGTTAAACTAGAAAAATAGCTTAAAAGGACTTAATAAACTTTAAGAGGATCGCTTACTATAATCACGTTTAAGCCAATTTAAATTTATTAAGCCAAGATTAAACTATATACACTTATTATTTCCTATAGTTTGATAGCACCAGTTTGCAATACCAATTGGTTACCCAGATCTATATCTGTTATTACCAGACGTAACTATTATTCCATTGCTTAGATTCTTAAGATACCATTGCTAACATAAACTGTAAGACTAGGTTTAATACTTGGTTAAGCTCATAGCCGTGACATGTTAACTTGAAACGATTTCGAAGTTTTGGTTGTACGTAATAATAAATAACTACGCTTTACTAAAAAAGATTTAATATGAGGTTGGCATTTTCAAGTTAATAACGGGGAACCCATTTTTAAAATATGTTTTCTAAGTGTTTAGATTTATCCAATTACGTATTAAGCCTTTTTTAATAAGGCGTATTTAATTGCTATTACGTATAACAATTAACTTTGAAATTGTTCCAAGTTAACAGTTTGGATATATCGGGGTTTAATGCTATATATTTTAACAATATAAATGCTGTTAGCGTATAGCTGTATATTATTACGTAACGCCCGTAGAGCGCTATATAATGTAGCGAATACATCTTTGTAATTGCTATATTAGTCAAGTTATTAAAGAATAAATACGTTTTAAATGTAAGAATTGTATTTAAAGACTTGTTCCTCATCGAATATAACATTTATAAAGGTATATATGATATCGAAATGTATCCCTCGTCAAGAGTTATATAATTATATATGGTTATACGTTCCTACCCATTTGGTTGCTAAGATATATAGCTCTAAAGCACGATATATCCAAAGTTCGCTGTTGTGTTGCAAAAAGAGTGTGTGATTTAGAATGCTAAGTGGGCCCCCGATACTCTGATTCGAAATGGGAGTATAATTCTGACGGTATTAGTGACTAGCACGCGCGTATTCAGGATTTGCCTAGAGGTCGTTTCGTCTCGGCTGTTGGCTGAATTCCGTCCTCTGTAGGTTCTTGTCAGATATAGGGGACATCAGTTGTGATGTATTAATTGGCCAGTTGCGTGCATTCTAGCAACGCGTGCTGATCTTTGAAGTAGTTTAGCCACGGAACATATATGCTCCGATTAGAAGGGAATCTTATCGGATATGGGTGCTAGCGCACCCCCTGCTAGCTGACATACCCCCTTAACGCCTCGACGCAGTCACGGCGTTGACCGTCACACCTCATCACTTCCTAGAGCCGCAGCGTTCCATTCCACCTCTCCTCCGGCGATCGAATCCTTTTGATTAACCAATTTTTTCTCTGAAATCATTCGTAGGTTATTCCTCCGCCGATCGAGGGCTTCCGTAACGTCCACTAATTCTAGCTGCTTTTTGAAGTGCCTGAAAGGTTCTCGTGATAGGGCCTTTGTTAATCTATTAGCCAACATGTCGCCCGTAGGCGTATAGTCCATTTTGATCATGTCCCTTTCTGCGGCTTTTCGCAACCAGTGATTATGTATATCTACGTGCCGCAGCTTCGTCTGTAATAGGGCGACGTCGGCGTTGATAAGCCGAATGGTTTGTCGATTGTCGCACCACATATTTAACGGTCCAGCATCCAGGGTAACTTCCAGTTCTTTGATTAGTCGAAAGCTGAATAAGGCTTTTTTTGCAGCTTGCGCAAGAGATAATAATTCCGCTTTTGTTGTAAAAGTAGTTACTGTGTCCTGCTTGTTCGCCCGTTATTTTATTACTTTTCCGAATAGTTTTATAACATAGGTTTAGGAGCTTTTTCGATCGATCGTATTGTTCGCAAAGGAAGCGTTGCTCCAGGTATTTAACGAATCCTTACCCCCGAATTACAACGTTAGTGTTTTGGTCCCGATCAGGTATAATATGACCCGATCGGCAGTTTTGTAATGCGCGTCGTTAAGGTTTAGGTTAAATCGGGCAAATCGGGATATTGCAAAGGTTATATCGGGTTATGTATTAACTGTTACGTATAGGATAGAACCGATCTTTTTTTAATATCTGTTAGTAGATCCTGGATGGGCCAGATTAGGATTCGGCAATAGTTCGACGTTCATTATTAGCGTATTTGGAAGGTTATTTAGATTTTTTTTTGGGATTAGGTTAGCCAGTTTGTTTATAAAGTTAGATTGGGAAAGCCAGATTTTTCTTTCAGCTTTATCTTTGATCATTTCGATCCTTAGGAACCACTGTAGATCTTCGCCCCCTATAAGGGTATATCGCTTCCTTATCTGTTAAATTACCTGATCGACGAGGTCTTGATTTTTCTTGCGGTACGTCGTAACGATATCGTCCATAAAAAAAAAAATAAATACCCCTTAACGAATAAAATAACAAGGTTTATAAGGAACGGGGTTAAGTTTTAAATTTTTAAGTATTCCAGTAAATTCCTTCTGCCAAAGCAAAGGTAACTTCCTTAATTTATATAATACCTTTTTAATTAAAAGAATTTTGCTACGATACGGGTATTCTGGGGGTATTTTTATATATACTTTATAAGGCAGGTTAGCGTTAACGAAAACGTTTATAGCGTTATATTACTTAAGCTTTAAGTCGAATTTAATCGCGATAGCGATTAAGGTTTTAAATAACCTTCCAGCTAAAGTAAATGCGTATGTATTGCTATAAGCGTTTTTCAGCTGTTAATTGCCCCGTATAACGAAACGTGCCTTGCATTTTTGTAATTAGTTATACTTGTCGAACTTGTAGATATATATTTATATGCACCTTAAAACTTATTTCCCTTTAGCAGCAAACTAATTAATAACTTTCCAGGATTATATCTTTTTATAACTTTATAAGTAGGCTTTTTCGGCCTTACGAAATAGTTTCCTTAACGGATATGTATTTAGCTTTTTATGGCCTCGCGGCGGTAACGGTAAATTGCGTTTATGTACCCGGTTTCGCGACTTAAGGATTTTATGTATTTTCGTATCGAAGCTTTTCCGATTAGGGTAACGCGTATTTCGGGTAATTATTTTCTTTAAATTTCCGCAGTTTACCGGCCGATTATCGATCGTATTAACAAAGTAAGCTAATCGTTCTGCGTTAAACGCGGTTTTTCATACTTTGTAATCGTACCGATAATTATCCTTTCGACGCGGAACGTACGGGAAGTTTACGTTTATAACCCGTAAAGTACCTTCGTTTTTTACCGTTACTTTAGGTTAAACAGAACGATAAAAACCTAGGGTTACTTTTATTACTTCCGTTAGCGCATTAATCGTAGCAGTTATTAAAGTAAACGTTGATGGAGGTAATAGGTTAAGGAACGGAAGTAGTTCGAATATAGCGGTCGTATAAAGGTAATTAGTTTTATGCGAACAGGCTTGTTTTTTTCTATTCCGTACGTTTCGTATGCCTGTACCATTTTAGAGCTACCCTTTCTGTTTAACCGGTAGCTGAATTGTTCCATTTAGGTTTTCGTCTTTTTTTTGTATCTGTATATTTGGGTAACCAGGGCCCTGATTAGGTAGTTTTACCTGTCGCAATAGCTTTTGTAACTCTTTTTCTGTAACGTGCAAAAGGTCGTCTTTTAAGTTTTTAATATCACCTAAAAAGGTGGCCTTTTTGTTGAACAGTACGTTTCGAATGGCGATAACCTTGTTAATTAGTGGGTTCCAGATCTCGTAGATATTCGTAAATCGGTAGCCGACGAAAAACCCAATCCATGCCTTAGGATTCAGCTTTTGGAATCTCTGTTTTTTCTTTATGGTAGCAGCTGTCATAGCATAGGCTATACAGCCATATACTTGCAGGTGGGCCTACTGAAGCTTCCGATCAAATACTGCAACGCCGTCCTTATACGCTAGGTAAATGTAGTAAACCTTATATAGGCTTTGCTAAAAAAGTGCGTATTTGGGGGTACGGTTGTATAGATATATTGCCGCTTTAAAAATATATACGATCAGAAACGAAGGTAATTTAACGCTATTTCGCATCGTAATCGCTTTCTCCTTAATCATACCCCCTAAACGCTTTGTACCCCCGTTTTGGGCCTGGGTATGCGGTACTAAGGGTTTAAGTCTGATACTGAAAGGAGGCGACTGGAGCATATTTCGAAGTTAGTAATTTTTCAAGATTTCGTTATCGCATTCGAACATTTATGGAAAAACCTTATCCTGGTTCTTTAAAACCCCTAAAAGGTATCGGAACGCTATAATTAATATATCTTATTTTCGATTCTTTAAATAAATATCCCAGATGTATCTTAAGTACCTGTCGGTTGCAAACATAACGTATCTATATCCTTTAAGGTTTTCTTCGAAATCTGTAAAGTCGATGGCGATTCGCTGTTCTAATCGGGAAGCTCCCTCCTTCGGCTCGCGGCGTATTTGCCTCTTGGCTTTCGCCTTGCCACATGCTTAGCATTCGACTGTTATAGGACCCTTCAGGCGGACTCCCCTTATATGGGACTGCAACTGGACGATCACTTCGGGCCCTGGATGTCCTAGTCTTAAGTGCCATATCATACCGTCACCGATTCGTAGTAGTTTTGCTGTATATAAGTTAACGTTTCGTCTGTAAGCTGCGAGGGCTACATAAGTAGCTGTTATGCTAATATCTTCGATAACAAACTGATCAAACCTATTTATCAGCGTAGCAACCACCTGATCATACTTATTTCGAATAAAGTTATTGGTTCCCCGGTTGTCCTATTAATACCCCTTCTTTCGAAGCTGCCGGAAAGATACCAGGTTGCATGCGAAATCCTCGCAGTAAGCCACGTTATACAGACGCAGCGCTTTAGGGCCTTTAAAGCTTTAAAGCAATATATTTACTTCTCCATATCCTCTGATCGGGACGAAACTGTTCCCTACGTACATACCGTCGCCTTGGATGGTCGTCCTATAATTCAAGAACCTGCTGATTAAATTAAAGATGTATATGATGGACCCAAAGTCCAGAATAACCGAGTTTCTTAAGGGGTAAAACGCAATATTCGTCGCACTGCGTTAATCAAA
Source organism: Monosporascus sp. mg162 (assembly GCA_004155945.1). Classification (NCBI taxonomy): domain Eukaryota; kingdom Fungi; phylum Ascomycota; class Sordariomycetes; order Xylariales; genus Monosporascus; species Monosporascus sp. mg162. The sequence continues at coordinate 66,609 of QJNY01000104.1, forward strand.
AATTAAGAAATACGCTAATACTCGTCTTATTCCCTTTAAGAATCAATTTATCTTTTAAATAGTTGGTTTCTCCATAATTTTCGACAGACGGTTAATTTTTTTCTTTAAGGACTGATCGAAAGCAATCCGGTCCTGGACCAATGCTGAAATTCCCTTATTAGGCTTAAACTTTGCTGGAGCTTTATTAAGGAACGCGTAATAGCATTAAGGTAATATATGCCCAGGGTTTAGGCACGCTTTGCACCGAGTCCTTTATGCGTTTAACTCTTGGCGCTTCCGTTTATTGCTACTGCTGTTTCGGCTCGCTTAAAAACCTCCACGACTGCCTCGTTTCGGCCCTTTGCCAAAGGTCCTACCACGTGGTTAATTGTTAATATCCTTGGTTTCTTCCTAATCAGGATCGTCCTAACCAAAGGGGTCTGCTGGAGCTCCATAGAAAATCGGGAACGTTACCTTAACGTTTCTTGCTAACTGTTGTAAATTCGTCATGGTCCAATAGTTTAAAAAACTAGCCCTAACCTCCAGATAATTAATCGTTTTTTTCTCGATATTATCCTGCTTAAAAAGCATAAATAAATTCAACCAATTAGGCATAATCGGCGCTACTGCTGCACATAACTGATTCGTCCAGATAACTAGCATAGTTATTTCGGAAACCCCGTAGCGCTGGCCTTAGGCCATAATCTCCTGCCACTTTGCTATCCATTCATTAAACCTCTTAGCGGCTTTCGGGGCCTGCTTTAATCGTTTTTCGTATTCGCGTTTAATATTTATAAGCAATCGGCTGTCGTAAACCTTTCCTAATTATTGCAATTTAACGTACCAACCCTTAAGGTCGTTATTTAAGCTTAAGCAGGTCTGCTTAATCGATGGGGAAACGTTATCTAAAACCCATTTCATAAGTTCGTTACAGTTCTTTCGAAAGGTCTTATATTCCCGGTTTAAATAGGTATAGGTCGTAAAGTCCTGATTGTAAGCTTATCTGCCTTCGGTCGTTATCTTAAAGGTATTTATTAAATGGTTCGTATAATCGATTTTTTCGGTGGTTCCTCCGGAGGATAAGGATAAGGATAAGGTTATAATAGTCGGGATGTTAATTCGCGTCTAAGGGCGAATTCGTTTCTTTGGATAGGAAGCAATAACTGGTATTATAGGTTTAACAGGCTATAAAACGTTCTGATTAGGATTAATATAGTCCCACAGGTTATATTCTTTGGCTTTGGTTTTGAATTCGTCCTTGAATTTGTCCCAGTTCTTAGGACCGGTATAGATAACTGCGGACGTCGATGGTACGGTCGCCATTGTAGCTAATAAAGCATATAGATAATTGCTACTGATGTACAGCCTATATCGTCTCAGCTACAGCTGATCAATTGATAGATAACACGAATTAAGCGAATAAAACTCTTAATTGTCAGATATAGGGGACATCAGTTGTAATGTATTAATTGGCCTGTTGCGTGCATTCTAGTAACGCGTGCTGATCTTTGAAGTAATCTAGCCACGGAACATATATGCTCCGATCAGAAGGGAATCTTATCGGATATGGGTGCTAGCGCACCCCCTGCTAGCTGACAGTTCTTCTGCAGTGCAGGCTTTCTGTACATACACTTGTTCCTACGTCTTCTCCTAGTTCTCAATCTTCTCTCACTCCCGCTCATTTGTCTCGGCCAGCTACACTATCCCTCATTATGGTTACATCTTCTGGAGCAGTCATCTCCATGATCATCTCCACAGCCTGCCTAGCAGGTTCCATCATTGGAAGAGTTCTTAGCGGATATCATAGGGTCAGGAGAAGTTCAAAAAAGGGCACAATTTTGATCTATCTACCTATAGCTGCAATATAACAACGGAAATCAATGGTTATATTTCAATTAAAACTCGTTGCAATTACAATTACGGCTTATTTTAACTATCTGTTGATTCGCCTGCCTTCAGCCTCGATTATCTCCTTCTAGCTTTAATGTATATCAGCGAAAATCCTCTTGATCATATCTATCTACACCCTTACCTACTCCCTTTCTGCTAATAAACGTAACTTTTTTATATCAAGGTAAGGTCTTCGTTTATATGATCTTTACCGACGCGGGCAATGCTGCGAAACTTTATAAGAGCAGTTTCGGAGAAGTAATAAGCGTTACACAATGCAGTAACCCTTTTCTAGAACTTTTATTTAATATATTATTTTTATTATTATTGTTATTCGTACGCCGTATCGCTCTTAGAATATACGGTATTCCTACTGTTTATGTATATATTTCGCCTGGTAAAACCAAGGGAAAACCTAAGGTGAAAACCCGTACGCTGCGGTTACGTTACGCTTTAAAAGCGCTATTCATACGTTTTTTACTGTCCCGTCGTTAAAAGCTCACTTTTTTAAACAACTTATTTATTCCGGTACAGTACCGTACCGCGGTAAAAAGGATTAATTCCGCTAATTCTTTAAGTGCGTTACGGTATGAGCTTACATCTTAATAACTGCTTTTATTGTATCCGGGTTAGGTTAAGGTAAATGTAAGTAAAAAACGGTAAAAGGTTTTTATTTTTCTGTAATTTCCGAAAGCTTCGCTATAGCGGGTACGGCGCTTTATCGTTATTCATCCCGGGTAATCCCTGGAAAACCCTTTACATTTTTTTATCTTTACCAGTTTCGACGAAAAGATTAAAGTTTTCCGGCACCTTGTTCGCGTTTTAAAAAGCTTTTTATTTTAAAAACGCCTAAAAATATATAAATTCTCCGAGGGTAAAAGTTACCGTTATTATGATTAGTTTTCTTTCATTTTTTTAATTCCTTTTTGTAATATAGCAATATTATAAGTATTTCGCTGCTCGGCGCAAAAGCGCTATCGGCGCGGTAAGCTTCGTTACGGCGGTATCGGTACGGTAAGCCCCGTTAACGGCCTCCCAAACCCGGTTATCGCCTTGCGGTATTAACGCGGTTCCGGCAAAACCGTATAAGGATAACTGTCATAATTTTAACTATACCGCCATATTCTTGCTCCGTCATGTTCCGTTCTTTATTAACAGTTTGCAATCTTTTCAATATGTTGTAACGAACCTGTCACACAACCACCTGGAAGCGTGATCAATATCCGAAAGGAGTTCTTGAGTTGCAGGTAATAATAGGGCGAAGAGTGATTTAATAATTTGGTCGTTAAAAAGATTTGCGGACTTTTCCCTTAATCATAGAACGTTACCTTTGATTAAAGACTTAGATTAATAGCTAACGAAAGAAATTAGGTGGGTGCTATTTATAGGAAAAACCTATTTATTATGTATCCTTTAGTTTTTTATGGGTGTGTCGTGGATCTGCTGGATCCGTATGATTTAGTCCAGATTTATTAGATTTTTTAGATTATATTAAAATGCTAAGATACCTATATCCGAAGTTTAACCGTAAGGTGTTTTTGCTTAAATAGGGAAAGTAGGTCCTGATTCGTAATATTATTTCCCTTTTTTTAAGATTTTTGTTCCAAAGATAAAACGGTAGAGAATCTTCCGGCATTTAACTTTTTTGAATTTATTCAGTTAATTTTTTAACATGTTAAATCGCGCGGAGAAATAGAAAAAAAAACTTTCGTCTGGGCCAGCGAGGCTCCGGGGATAACCGTGCCAATTTAATTAAAAGCTTTGGTACGAAAGGCTTTTTATGTTCCAACTGCGTTCGTTTCGAAAAAACCGCCTGTTTTTTTGCAGTCGAATTTTCAAGTGGCAGCTGCTTTATTCGTCGCCAGCATTCTTTTTGTAACGTTTTGATTATGAATTCGTTAACAAAGGTAGATAAAGTGCGATTTTGCTTGGAAAAAGAATATCGAAGAATTGAAGATAAATTTTTGGCTTATTAAAGGCCGCGGAAAGAAAAACGAGGGAATTTATTAGAAGATTAAAGCGTTTACGTTTTCAACAAAACTTTTTTAAGAAAATGGCTTTAGAAATATTAAAAGAAGATTTAAAATTATTAAAAAAAAAGAAAAAGCAGAAAAAGAACAATATCGTATAAAAGCAGAATAAGTTCGGTTTGCTTCCGAGATTAATATTATAACGAAAGTGTCGCTTCCTTTCGATTATGACGCCGAAGGGCTGGATTTGGGTATTAGGCCGTTATTTTTTACGACCTTGGCCTTGTTAAAGACGGTCGGTTAGGACTTTGGCGGTAAAACGTTTTAATTAGGTTTTTCGTATTCGTTAGGTGCTTAAAGGGTTCCTAAGTGTTTTCCTCGTATAGGTAGTCCTTTTATTTAATTAAATATTGGACCTTGTTTTTAATTACCTTGGAGTTTAGTATTTGTTTAATTTCATACTTTTCGTCGTTATTTTCGATTTCCAGCCTAGTTTCCAGCAGGGCGTTTTTAGGTGTTGGTTTAAGTAAAGAGATATGGAAAATAGGGTGTATTTTTATTATTTTGGGTAGTGACAGTCGGTAGTTAGTTTTGGAAATAACTTTATTGATTTTAAACGTATTAAATTTTTTGAAATTAAGCTTATTATAAGTTTTTTTTATTTTAATTTGGGAAATGTTAAAAGTTACGTTTTGTTTTTAGCGTAGTAAATAAACTTTATTTTCTTTTGGTAAAATTAATCCTTTTATTCTTCTTTTATTATAATACTAGGCTATTTTTTGTTAAAGAAATCGTAACTTATTTTATAAGCGGATTTGTATTATCTGGATTTTAATTGCTACCGTTTCTGTTCGAAAAGCTTTCGCAGTTAATTTTATAGCTTCGTTTAATAGCTATTTTAGCCGTTAAGTCTTTGCTTGGTCATTATATACCGCTGTATAGGGAAAAATATTTATCTTTTCGTTAATAAAACTATTATAAGTTATTTGGATTAGTGGAAAAAATTTAACATAGTTATTTTATTAGTAATTAATATAACTTTTTAAGTATTGCTTTAATGTTTAATTTAAATGTTTTATTTATCTATTTATATATGGGTGATATGCTGTAGAAAATTTGAGTTTAACGCCTATTTGCTTAAAAAAGCTGCTATTAAACTTTGATATAAAAAGCTTATTTTTGTTCAAGATAATTGTTTTTAGTATTTTATGTTTATCGAAATAATATCGGATAAAGGCGTAAGTTAGTTATTCTGCCGTTACGTTTCCTTTAAAAGGTAAAAAGTATTTATATTTAATGAATTTATTAACGATTACTTATATTCCATTATTTTAAACTCCAGTAACGAGATTTTTTGATAAGGGTAAACCGGTAATAAAATTCCAAACAACAATATTCCAAGCTTTTTCGGGAATATTTATAAGTTATAAAAATTTATAAGGCTTATATCGGGCTGCTTTTATCTTATTGCGAATATTTTAATCCTTAACTACTTGCTTAACAGTTTGTTGAAGTCCTAGAAAATTATATTTTTCCTGCTATCGTTCGATGGTTTTGAAAATGCTTTAATATTTATGTAACGGATTTTTATAAAATTCTTTAACGAATTGCTTTTGTTAGTTTCGAAAGATATAAATTTTGCTACGGCATAACAGCTAATTTTCAGGTTATTTATTTAATTATTGCATTTTTTTGGCCTTTTTTTATTATAAGAATTTCGGAATTTCGTTAAAGGTTTTGGAATAAGTTGTTTTAGTATTTTACATCAACGTAAAATACCGTTTTTAATTTATTATAACATTTATATTCGGTATTTTAAAACTTTAAAGTAATAATTTTCTTTGTAATTTAAGATATTTACTTAAATGTTTTCTTTTTTTTGATATAGTAAATTTAGAAATTATATGTTAACAAGAAAATTATCCAAATTTTATAGGGTTTATTTAGCTTTTAAGTTATTATAAACCGCGTAAGGTTTTTATAATCTAAGTAAATATCGAAAGGCTTTTTGGTTCCGCTAAAAAAAGGTTCCCATTTTTTAAGAGCGTTGATAATCGCTAGCAGCTTTTTGTAGTAAATTTTATATCGGAACTTTACGTTTCGAAGGGCCTCGAAATAATAGATTACATAGTATTATTTTTTATTATCTTTTTATTATTTTAAAACTGCGTTTAGGATATAATTTCAAGCGTTTGTTTTTACGCGTTTTTTTCTGACGGCGTTGGGTAATTTTATTATTAGTACTTTGGTAATTTCGTTTTTAAGTAACTAAAAACCTTTTTTAGTTTTTTTTGGAAGCTCGAATTCCTTTTTAACATATTCCTTAATAGTAAATTTCGTTAATAGTTTAATAATATCTTTATATTTCTTAATTAGATTACGTACGTAACCCGTAAATCCCAAAATTTATCGAATATCTATAACGGTTGCCTTATTAAAGATAAGCTAGTTTTTAATTGTTTTCAATTTAAAGTTTTGAATTTGAATTTAACCGGCGTAAGGGTAAATTTTAGATAATTTAGTTTTTGCGTATGCCATACATTTTTAGCGGGGTTAATTCGGATGTTTGCTTTATCCGAAGCTTTAAGAACCTAGAAACTATGCTTTTTATGTTTTTCTAGCGTTTCAGAATAAATGAGGATGTCGTCGAGGTAAACAAAGATATATTTATTTTGGAATTTCTTAAGTATAGTTATAATCAGGCGTTAGAAATTGGTAGGGGCGTTAATAAGTTCTAAAAATATAATTCGGTATTCGTAATGCCCGTATATTGTTCGAAAACAGTTTTTTATTTTTTTCCTTTTCTTATTTTAATACCGTAATAACCGTTTCGAAGATTTAATGCAGTAAATTATTTGGCTTTATTTACGTTTTCCCTTAAGGTATTTATTAAGGTTAAAGGATAACCGTTTTTAATGGTAATATTGTTTACCTGTCGGTAATCGACTATGCGTCGATAAACCGGATTTCCATTATGGTCGATTTTTTACTTACCGTTTTTAATTTTGGTTATTATAAGTATAAGGTATTTTGCGAGAAATTTAAATGGCTAAATATAACCTTTTTTTAGGTTTAACTGGATACTTTTCCATAATGCCTTTACCGTTTCTGGATTTATATAGTAGATTTTGTAAAGCTTAAGATGATGTCCTTTTTTAATAGGTATATAATAATCCTATTACCCGTATAAAAGCAGTTTGTGGTTTTTTTTTATCATTAAAAAGTCGTTCGAATTACTGATAGTTTAAAAGTATAGTACTGGCAAAATCCGATACCTTGGCTTTTCGGATTATGTCGTAGATTTTTTGAACCTTTTTTTAAAAAAAGTTGATTCGTAATTCCAAAAAAGCTAGCGAGTTTTTTAATTAATTAGCGGGTTGCTGGAATTAAGCTACCGCACTCCCAGCATAATATCGTAATCTGATATATTGGCGATATCCAAGGTAATATCCTTTTAATACCCTTGGATTTATATTAAAAGTTTTTCAGTTTTTTTAAAGATTCGTCCGGTATTGTATTGGGAAAGATTCCTATTAACTGTTCGTAATTTGTAGGACTTTAGCTTATACCTTTAAGGAATGTAATATTTTTCGGTTACGGCTGGCGAAATGAAGTTATCTTTTGTTTCAAACTTAATTATAGCTTTAAAAGTTTAACTTTAATATTAAATAGGAATTCCGATTTAGCTTCGTAATCCTTTTTTTGCTTTATATAAAATCTTAGTTTGCAAAGCTTTTCGCTGCCTTAATTTCGAAAACCTTTGCCGTTTTTAGACTTTATGGTTTTGTTCGTTAGGAGGCGTTTCCATTTGCGGGCTTTCTTAATTACGTATTTGGTATATTTGTCGTTTATATAAGTATAACACTTTCGTTGGTTAATCTGGCATTTTACCTTAGTAATTTTTACCTTTAACGTTTAAAAAGGCATCCGATTTGAAGTTAAGAGTTCTGCAGGGCTTATTTCCATATCTAAAAGTTTATGCATTAAACATAATATAGGGATGTAGCATAAATAACCCTAAGCAATAACTTTTCGGCTTTAATCTGATTCGGGGTGCAAAGAATAAGATCGAAGGTATTCGGGTTATCGGGGGATTTCGATATATCTGCAATCGTTATTAACCTTTGTAAGGGTTTCTTGGTTCCAACCGGGCTAATAATCGTTATTTTCCTTTGCTCGAAAATAAATTAAACAATCGTTATCGCTGCAGGCCGAAAAATGGAAAAGTCCGTACTTATTAATAAAGTTCTATTTAGGGGCTTCGGTTTTGAAGTATACCGTCCGTTTTAGGGGTTCGCTAGATTTAAGGGTTTTCTACCTATAGTTATTAAATTCTGGGCGTATCTAGCCATATTCGTAATGTATTTCGCATTTCTGCACATCCAAATAACATTTGTATTCTAGCCTTATAGCTACCCTAGAAGCTGGGTATCCGGGATAATACTTACAGGCTTTGGCTGTTTAATTTTGGCAAATCGGGTAACGTTCGTACTTTAAATCGCCGTTTAGTTTATAATAGGATGCCGCGATAGTATATTCCTGCCAGAAAAAAGTAAAACTGATTTCCTTTTTTTTTCGCTTTTATTATTTATTTCTTATTAGGCCGTTCGGGCCTTCTTTTAAGGAATCCCTTTTTTCCTAGAATTTCTTTTAGTTAGGGAACGACATTCGTTTTTATAATCGCTTTTTTTGCTACAGTTAAAGCATTTAACATTAAACTTATCCTTTCTGGGTTTTCTTAAAGTAATATTTGCTTTTTTCAAAGTCCTATCCTTATTTTTGCTTTTTTAAAACCTGTTGCTCAAGTTTCGATCATCTTTTTTTCTATTGGACCCTTTTTTTATAAGTACTTATTAAAGGTACGTCTGTCGGCAATAATAACCTTATCAGTATATTCCTGGAATAATTTTATCTTAGGTACCTTGCACATATTTTTCTTAACCTGTAACTTTAAGCTATTATAATAAAGGTAAAATAAAGAGCTTTTTGGTAAGTAAAATGTTATTATAAGCCGATTAAATTCCGTAGTATATTTAGCCGTTAATTTTGTTTATTGGAAAAAGTGCAACTGTTTAACGGCATTTTGTTACTTATTTAAGTTTTTAAACAAAGTTTGCAATCGTTTTTTTAAATGTTCGTAATTATTAAAGATGTAATTAGTAAAATCGGATAATTCGGTAAGGTAATTTCCGAAATAAATTTCCATACTTAATTAAAACTATTAAAAAACCTTTCTTGCAAGTACTTAGGAAATAGTTAATACCTTTTAATGTTCTTCCTTTAAAAAACTTTCGAAAAATTTCAGGTAAAATTTGGCCTCTACCAAAAATCCTTTTACATTTGTAGTACCGTCGTAAGGTTTTAAGGGAATTAATGTATAGTTTTTAACCTTTACCATTTTATGATAAATAAAAGGTAAAAAAGTATTTTCGCGGGATTAATTTGCGCCAAATAAAGGCAATATCGAAAATCTTTGCTATCGAACGAATTTAGCATTTTCCTTTTTTATCGTTTGAAGTTTAATTATTATAGTACGTAGCTTATCGTTAATCGTAAATTCTTTTTCTTTATCTTTCGGGCTGTCGAATTCCTTTTTTTCCTTTTCCGGTTCGTTTTCTTAAACCTTAATGGTTTCCTGTGGAACCGGGAAAAGTTGTTGCTGGAAAAAAGGTTCTTTTTAAAACCGAATATTAACGGGGGTTATGTTATCGATTAAAGAAACAACTTTTTTAATAAAAGGTAAAATATTTTAATCCAGATATTAATTGCTTATTAATAAGGGCGATCGAGTATATCGTTTATCTTTTAAACGCCGTTTTGTAATATCGTTTCTATTAGGTTTCGGAAAGTTTATACTTAATTGGGCCTTAAATTATTCGTCGGCTATTAATTAAAAAATTATAAAGATATAACGAACCTGTTACATAATTACTTGGAAGCGTAATTAATATTCGAAAAAGGTTCTTGATTTGCAAGTAACAATAAAGCGGAAAATAATTCAATAATTTGTTCGTTAAAGAAATTTGCGGACTTTTCCCTTAATCGCAAAACGTTACTTTTAATTAAAGACTTAGATTGGTAGTTAACGAGCGAAACTAAGTAGGTGCTATTTATAGGAGAAACTTATCTATTATATATCCTTTGGTTTTTTATAGGTGTATCGTAGATTTGCTAGATCCGTGTAATCTGGTCCAGATCCATCAGATCCTCCAGATTACATTAAAATGCCAAGATACCTATATCCGAAGTTTAACCGGAGGGTGTCCTTACCTAGACAGGGAAAGTAGGTCCTGATTCGTAACATATGTATTCCGCTTTTTTAATAGATTGTATTCGCAGTTATCGCATACCGGCCCCGCTACGTAACGGCCCTTAACTATATATAACTTTTCACTGATAATAATTAACCAACTAACTTATTAACTAACCAGTAAATTCCACTAAGGTCCCGTTACGTACGCGCTATAATCCCGCGTCGCTAACGTTATTTTACAGTGTCTGCCGAAATCGTTATTTCCGTTCGCGACCTTGCTACCTTTGCTCCCGGCGGCGGTCCTCCCGGCAGCTTTTCGGGCGGTGGTAACGGCGGCGGCCCCGCCGGCTACTGTAACAGCAGCACCCCGTTAAGGTCTCCCGATACTACGTTAATACCGCTCTTAACCCGTTATATAAAAAAAGCGACGAAATAGCAGCGATAACGGCCTTAGCCGTAAAAAAAAGAAAGCTAAAAAGTTACGTAATCCCTTACGCGGGTTACGGTATCGTGCTTACGTACGTCGTTTTACCTATAATTATTACTACTTTTATACTTACCACGCCGGTAAATGCCGTTATTACGGCGGTATATTAGCGTTTCGATATCGCTTATTAATTTTCGTATAAGTTTCGCTAATATATATTACGATTACGTCCATTTACATTACGGTTATATCCCGGTAAATCCGTTCTGGCCCCGTTGCATTACTGCTAATATTCCGCAGCTGCCCGAGAACGCCGGTATTCGCGTTGCTATAACTGCCTTCGAGGCGGCTGCCGACTTCGAAAGCAGCGACGAAGATATAAAGTCGTTACCCCCGTACTGGTAACGCCCTGTTAACGTATTAAACCCGTATTAAGTTCGAGATTACGAACAACGCAACCTTGTATACCTTTCGTTCGTTCCTGGGACGTACTTTTTCCGCTGCTGTTACGTTTACGCCCTTTACCGGCTTTACCGTATTTATACCCACGTTTACTTTCGTTAATATCCCGGTTACGTCCATCGCAGCCTTTAATCCCGGAACCATCGCGTTATTAACATACGTCGTTATCCCCGTTAAGCAATTTACAGCTAACGTAATAAGTTTCCGTTACAGTATTACCGCGCCAACGCCGTATATAGGTTAACTGTTCTAGGCCGAAATTATTATAAAGCTGCATACGGTTACGGCGCGTATCCACACCAGCGACGACAGTGACGAAAGGTAAAAGGGGAAAGTAAAAAGTAAAAGTAAAAAAAAAAGTAAAAAGGAAAAGTAAAAAGGAAAAGCAAAAAGGAACAGTAAAAAAAAAAATTTTACGTATTTTACATTCTGTTAATTACGCGGCTTTGCTAGATCGACCCAGTTACGTCCACATTTCTAGCGCGTTTTTAGCTAATTTGCTAACCCAAGGCCTTAAGCACGAATTAAAGATATTCTGCTACTACTATTAACGCGTCTTAATACCGCTTTTCTTCTGCCTTTCGTATAATTTAACCTTTTCCTTATTAACCTGATTCTGATTTAAAATATTTATTTAATTTTTTTTATTACGGAATTAATTAGCCTTTTTTTCGATACTTATGTCTCCTTCTTTTCGCTTCTTGCAATATTAAATACGAAAATGTATATTTTCAAGATTCTTTGAAAAAGAAAATTACCGGGTTATTATTTTAACCGTTACGGGGTTTTATGAGGCCTCGTCGTAGTCGATACGTATCCGCAACTACTTCGGGATTATACGTACCTTAACGTCTTCTTTTCGCTCGGTAATAGGTAAAAATAAATAATAAATTAATATATTATTTCCGCAATGTTCCCGTAAATATACCGGTACGTAACCATTTCGAAAATGCTTTTAAAAGAAAAAAGCTTTTAAACCGATAACTTCGGTACGTATTTAAAAACAGGCAAATACTTCGTACTTTCTCAGGTTATAATAAAAAGGCTTTATCTCCGTCGAATTTCCCGGTATTTCGTTACGTCCCGCCGGTAGCGAAACGGTTACGACGTTTCGCTTCCGCACTTTTTCCTATATAACTTCCTATTCTTTCCTTTATTCCTTACGTAAAGTTTCTTCCAGCGGTCCAGCCCTTATCCATTGTTTCCCCTATGCGGTTTTCGCTTTTCCGTTGTTCTGATAACGTTGGTTTATCGGTACGCGTTTAAGGCGGCCTTTCTGGTTTTTTCTCTTTTGGAAATTCTATCGGGCAATCCGCGCTTATACCGGCGCGCTAGCGTTACATATCGTTGTTTCTATGCCGTTATATTTTAATTTGGCCTTAAATTATACAAACTTTATATTTATATATAAATCCAATAAAAATTACCTACTTCCAATACTAATATGTAATTAGATATACCTTTATACGCCCTTATTACCGTACGGAAATATTGCAACTAAACAGTAGTTAAATCACGGGTTAACGTACCACACAAGCGAGCGAGACACACAAGCGAGCGAGACACTTTTTTAGATATTCCAACAATATATCTTCAATTGCCCATTTTTCAACAACCACAATATGGAGCGCCTTATAAAAGCGAGAATGAACCTAGCCATTTAGGCTAAAAAAAGAGACCCGAAACTTAGTTACAGAAAGCTTAGTTTTATTTATGAAGTTTCATATTCGACCTTAAGATACCGTTTTAGCCGCAGATGCGCCCGAACCGATATTGCTTCCAATTTGCAGAAATTAACGCCGACCGAAAAAAAATCCATTGTCGACCGAATCCTTAACCTAGATACCAGAGCGTTTCCTGTCCGGCTTCAGCACGTTAAAGATATGGCCAATATATTGCTGGCCCAGCGCGTTGCGGAACGCGTTGGAATTAACTGGGCGTCGAACTTTGTTAGACGGCAAAAAAAGTTCCAGACGCGTTTAAATTGGAAGATCGATTATCAACGGGTCCTATCCGAAAATCCAGAATCATTTCGTATGTGGTTCGAGCTTGTTCGGGCTACAATCGCAAAATACGGCATCGCAAAAGAGGATATTTACAACTTCGACGAGATTGGATTTTTGATGGGGCTTCTTATGGTAACGGGCATAGTAATTACCAATGCCGAAAAACGTAAAAAACCTAGATAAACGTAATAAGGGAATAAAAAATGGGTAACAGTTATCCAGATTGTTAATTCCTAAGGTTGGGTTATACCGTTATTTGTTATTATGGCGGGGAAAAATTATTTTGGGTTTTGGTACCGCGATAACCCATTAACAGCAGCCCATTAAAAGATCGTATTAAGTGAAAATAACTGGACAATAAATAAATTAGGTTTCGAATGGATCCAGCATTTTAACAAGCATATTCGGACGCGTACGAAAAGTTCGAAACGTTTCCTTATCCTCGACGGCTATGAAAGTTACCATTCGATAGAATTCGAAAAATACTGCGCCAACAACAATATTATTACGCTTTATATGCCCCGCGCTATTTTCGTATCGGTTTTAACCTTTTGATATATCTTGTTTTTCTGTTTTGAAGCGTGCTTATTCGCGATATAACGAAAATTTAATATAACGCTATTATATTTATATTGCCAAAGAAGATTTCCTCGCCGGCTTTTACGACGCGTTTTAAGCTGCCATAACGTCCGATAACATCAAATCTGGATTCGCGAAAGCTGGTTTTATTTTATTTACTTCTAGTAACGTTCTTTTCGAATTGGAGGTTCCTTTAGTTGTGCCTACGCCGACGGTTTCCCCACTGACTTCCGCCGATTCCATTCGTTCCCCGCCCGCGAAAACCCTTAGGAATATTAAGGAAGTAACAAGGCAAGAACGTTATTTGCAAAAAAAGATTAAAAATTAATAAGGTGGTTTATTTAAACAAAAAATAGCTAATTCGGTTAATTTTTTAATCAAAAATAATTTATTACTTTTGTACGAAAAAAACTTTTTTGGGGAAAAAGCTGCTTAATTGCGCGAAACAAATTATATCTTAAGCAAACGTCGCAGGATTAAAAATAAACGTTTTCAAAAAGAAGGAATATTTATTATATAAAAGGGATAAACTTTTTTGGCTTAAAAAGAAAGGGGTGGTGAAAAAATACAGCTAACAGCAGCTGGAGGGGGTTGTCGTAAGAGGTTTAAGACCAAGGAACGGAAGTGTGGCGTTTGCGGCAAGCCTGGGCATAATGCGCGTACTTATGTAAACGTTGTAGATACGTCTAGCGAAGAAGAATCCGATTAATTTGAATTCATGCGATGTGTTGTTGTTAAGTATTTGAATTTGTTGTTGCAAGGTGCCAAAAAGTGTCTCGCTCGCTTGTGTGTCTCGCTCGCTTGTGTGGTACGTTAATTCCTTTTCTCTTTTATTATTTGCGGGCGTACATTACGTCGAGGCCTTATAAGTTATAGCGCTTTTAATTACTTTAATATATATCTCCTTTGCTTTAACACAGTTATAATCGTACGTCGTTGTTACGAACCTTATTAATCCAAAATTTTACTTTTCAAGTTTCCTTTTATTTCCTTCAAGTAACGTTATTGCCGTAGCTTTTTATTTTACTGAACGTTTAAAAACCGTATCGATTTTATTAGTATTATCTTAACTTCTCAGATACGAATATCTTAAGGTACCGCCTATTAAGCGCGCCTAAAATAAGTAAGTTAGCTTTTTTATACCGCAAAATTTATATCATACTTTAAGGCTTATCGTTTACAAACAGCGTAGGCTCATTTTAGCAACTTAACATTATCGGCAACGTTACGGCTGCTTATAAGCAAATTCGTATCATCGGTGAACCCGACAATTAACAGGCCTTATTTTTCTAGGACCTTATATAAGATTATTATATATAGTAAGAAAAGGGCCGGCGATAAGGGTAATCCTCAAGGTACTCGGAAGCGGAAATTCCGTTATTCAGTCGTTTCGTTATCGAACCGCCTGCTTACCGTCCTATTTATAACGAAGTCTTTTACCTATTTAATTTTCCATAATAAAAAGCCCTTTCAATAATAAAATATCTAATAAGGGAATATTGTCAACTGCATTAAAGGTACAGGCGATGTCCAGCTATAATAACGACGCTATATCGCCGTTGCGCCAAGTAGTATATACCGCTTTAGCTATTATTCTTACCGCTAATTCGGTTGATTTATATTTCTTATTTCCTATCTATCCTTTCAGAAAAAGGCTGTATTTTTCTGCCGCTGTAACGATACGGTTATATATTAGTTTCTCGATCACTTTGCCTGTAGCGTTAAATAAAGCTATCGGTTTATATATTTCCGCCATTTGGTTTTCCTCCGGCGATTTTCCGGGTTCAGATAATACCGCTATTATAACGCTGCTGAAACCTTTCGGGATATATCCGAATACGAACGGTTATTCTGCCAGAACGGCTAAAATACAGTATAAAGGTTTTTTATCGGACTTTAGAAATCTCGTAGGCACAAATACTTTTTCGGGGCCTTTTATTGTTTAATTTCTTTAATTATACCCTTTATTTTAACTGGGTCGACGTTCCTACATACCGGAAAATTCCCTGTATACGTTAGACTTTCATAGTTTTATTTTTCCGGGATATCCGAAAGCTTTGTTTTGATTACTGGGAAAAGTTTAACCGTCAGCACCTCCGCTTTCTACGTATATAATCGTGCCGTTGGCGCTTCATTAGCGATTTTTCTAAAGGTCGGTAACGTATTAGGTTACTTAAAGCGAAATTTATAACTTTACTTTCCGTTTTAGTCTTCATAATTTACAACTATTGTATAATGCCTTTGCTATAACATAACGCTAGTTATACGTTTACGCGTCGGCTATAGTTTTCTTCTATAATTTGCAAACGTCCTAATAAACCTTTTAGGACCCTGGCGACGGCGCCGCTTTACACCTGCGATACGCCGCTTTTGTAGCCTTTATAGCGCTCTCCATTTCTAATGACCATTATGGCTTTTTCTTTTGAAAATCGAGGTTTTTCTTTTAACGGCCGTAACGTTTACGATGCTATATAGCTGCTTTAACAACTGGTTTACGTATTCTTCCATTTCCTTCGAGTTGGCAAAATCGTTTAGCTATCTTCACTTCTTACCCTTAATTTATACCAGGTTTTTATTTAATATCGATTAACTTTACTTTACCGCCGCGGGCCGGTTCCGTAACGTTTCCGCTTTATTGAAAAATTTTATCACCTGCGATTTATAATCGGAACCGTTCTAGAAAGATAAAGCCTTTTTCTTTGCTTTTAAATACGCGTTCGCTTATATAAATGAATCGTAAAATTTCATTTACGGTATTCGGCTTCAGTTACCGTTCCGAACTTTGTTATGAAATTTAAGCCGTTACTGTATCGCTAACGTAAAGAACTTATTGCTATATCGAAAATTCCTGCCATACTTAGTTTATAACGAATGTTTTAGGTTAAAGTCTCCGACGTCGACTTTACTACCCCGCGGTTGTATTGCCGCAAAAAAAGTAGGGGGTTATTTTTATATTTGCTAGTTTCCGGCTTGGCGTAAACGGACCATACCGTTAGGGCTCCGTTTGTAATATCGAAGGTTGCCGCCGTCTAGTTAAGACCGGCTTGCGTTTAATACGTTTCGGGGGCGAAGCGTTTATGGACATATAACGCCGCTTATCTTTTCCGCTATATATAGGGTATATTCTTAAACAATGGGTTCCCCTGTTTTCTTTGGTATAAAGTTCTTATATCGCGACTATATCGTATTCGTTCCGCTTACCTAACGTTAACGCTACTTTAATTTTCGAACCTGCCGTATTTTAATAAAAGATCCTTAGTTTTATAGGTCGGTTAGGGGTTCGCTCATCTTTTCAGTTTGGTTATTATTATTTCCGTTATTAAGTCAGTTCGCGGCCGGCGGAAGGTAAATGCTTATGTCCGGCGTTTCCGTATCTTGCGTTTTTATTAATTAACAGAGGTCTGCCTCTTTTCGCCGGTGTAGCAATATGATTAATTGCTGTCGGTAAGTTAATCGGTTTTCCTCTTATAGACAGCTATTACCATAGTTTACCCGTCAGCGGCAGGCTCAGGCCACTAAAAACGGCGCACCCCCACTCAGAGTGCTATAATCGCACCTACATTAGCTAAACCTTTATAATTTCATTTTTCCTTTAATCAACGAAATCATCGATAATGACATTATATATTAGCTGAATTTATATAGTAGAAGGTCCTGATTATGGTAAAACTTTCCACGAATCTCTGCGACTTTTTGTGGTTGTTTTGTGCATGAGTAAAGCTATATACTGGTATTGTACGCTGGGATAGAATTAGGGGGGTTTACGAATTTAAAGAAGTGTTACAGTAGGCCTAGCAGCCTGGGGCTGGTACACCTTCCGTAATCTATCTTCCTTACTTGAAACCTTTATTACTTTTATTTAATATAAGAGCCTTAAGCGCTTATTTATCTCTATAAAGGAATAAGAATTTGTTTCGTTTTAATTTTACCTTATATGAATAGAGTGGTTATACTTAACTTAAGTCTTACTGTAGCAATTTAGACTTTTTTATTTCGAAGTTACTTATAACGTCTCACACAAGCACCCGCAACACTTTTTGACACCCGTCCGCTTCAGATTCAATCTACTCAACCACCGAATTCCAGTCCGAAGGGAGTAGAGAAAAATTCCGGGAGAGTAGAATGAAAGTGGCGCAGCAGCAATTTCAGGGAGGAGTGGAAATCGCCAAGCCCACTTGCTGAAAAATTAATCAGATATCTCCACTTTTTTGGTACTTAGATACTTAGATTATAGCTATACTTTTTTAACAATTGCTGAGCAAATGCTAGTATCTCTAGCAATTGCCCAGTATATACTGTAAAATGTTAGCATTTGCCTAGCAATTGCTGTAGATACCAGCATTTGCCCAGTATATGTTACCGATATCAGCATTTGCCCAGCAATTGCCGCGCAATTGTTACGCAAATATTTAATAATTATAGTTAATTTTATAAATATATTTTTTGAATAATTATATTATTTTATATATAATATTTAATAATTTTCTGTACTCTTATGCATCCAAAATAAAATTTTAAAACATATAATTCAATTTTTCAATAAATAAATACTTATTTTATTTTATTTCAGGTTTTTCCGACGCCTGCGCCACCTACTTTCAAAAAAAAAGTGGCTCTACTCCCCCGGAACTTTTTTCTACTCCCTCCGAGCTAGATACTCCTCAACTACAACATATCAAATTGCTTCCAATTAATCGTATTCTTTTTCGCTAACCGTATCTACAGCTTTTCGACAAGTGCACGCATTATACCAAAGCTTGTTGCGGATATCGTATGGCCATTCCTTTCTACTAATCCGCTCGTAACCGATTAACTTCAGCAGCTATTAAAAGCAATTCTTTGCTACAACCATTTTAACGCGCTCCTAAGGCGTCCTATAACACGTTTTCCTACGTACATCTTTAACGTATTGAAGCCGGACAAGAAAGGTTCGCGTATTTGGGTTAGCATTCGGTCGAGAATAGTTATTTAGTCGGTCGGCTTTAAGTCTTACGAAATGGAGGAGATATTAACTTCGACGCGTTGGGCGTTAGTCGGTTGGGCCGGGTTGGCAGGAAAGAATGGCAATATAACGTCGGTAACAAGCTTTAGTATAATGCGTGCATTTGTCTAAAAGCTGTAAATACGGTTCGCGAAAGAGAATACCATTGATTGGAATTAATTTGATGTATTGTAGTTACGTAAAGTGAGTATAGAGCTGACGAGTGTCAAAAAGTGTTTCGCATGCTTGTGTGTTGCGCGTGCGTGTGTGAAACGTTATACATTTTTATAATTAAATTTTACGATATTTAATAATCCGGGGCAAAAGTAAAAAGAAGGTTATAACAAAGAATAAAGCAATATCGACGAAAGCGTTTTAAATTAACCGCGTTAACGAAGGAAGTAGCCTATTTATTAAAGACCTTAAAAAGGAATCGACCATTTATTCGTTAAATGGGTAATTTCTTTATAATTCGGAATAGTTATTTAGCTTAAAAATAATTGGATATATTTACCTAAAGTTATAAAAGATAGTTAAACGACTCGAAGTCGGAAGTGAGTATGGATTTAAGAAAGTATGTTTAATTCGAATACGATAAACTCTTTTTCCGATCTTATTATATTAAATAGGAATTCTACATCGAAAAATATAGAGTAATTTTCGAATGTTTCCTATATAAATTTCGCAAAAGATAAACAAAAATTTTCATTTGCATGAAATCATATTGAACAGAATTATAAACGACTTTTTAGTATACGAATTCAATTCGGATTTATTAAAAACGTATACGGTTAACAAAAAATTAGAAGGCGTATAAAGTATAGACGAAGTTATATATTCGACCATTGGAGAATTTAAAAGTAAAGTTAGTAGATAACTTCAACGGAGCTCGTTAATAACCGGGTTAAAACATCCGAAAATTCGCTTCCTATCTTATATCGTTAAAAATCTAATAAATTATTTAAAGTTAAAAAAGACCCCGGGGAAACTTTATTATACCATGTTGCTTTTAGCTTTAAAATAGAACAGGGTAGAATATGTGGATTATTTACTTTAAAAACGAAATAACGTAGTAAATGTAGCGGTAGGACGATGGGACTTTTTAATAAACGTGTCAGCAGTCACAGTAATCGAATGCAGAAATCTGGCGTAACTTTCTGTATGTTCTCTAAGGTGTTCTAGGAATGGAAAATTCTAGTCCGAGGGCAATCGCCCTTACATATACGATTAGTTGACAAATGATTGTCCGTAGACAAGGGCTGTCCCAGGCAGCATTTTGCTGTCTGGCTCAAACAAGCCTACCAGCCGGCAACACCTGAAAGCACCAATTGCCGACACGCTCTCTTGCATTAGGTGGCCGCGGCTAGGAAGTCAAAAGTTCAAAATCAAAAATAACTAATCTGTATAAGGATTAAACCCAAATCTTAAGTGCTTTTTGACTTATCCTGTATTTTTTTTAAGTCACTAGTTTTGTATAAACCGTTCAAAATCTGCTTTGTTAAGTAGTTTCGTTAAGCCGTCGGCAGGATTATCTTTGCTTTTTACGTATTGGAAGTTGACGTTTCCTGCCTGGATTTCCTGACGTACGTACTGGTATTTAACTCGAATGTAACGTCTTTTTCGTAATATTTGTATTTCCTTTACATATTGAAGTGTACCTGTATTGTCTTCCAGAATTGGAATGGGACCGTTAGGCATAAATCCTAATTTTTTCAGGAAGTTTCTGATTCCAGCTACCTTTGCTATAACTGTTCCTGCTCCCACGTAATTTGCTTCCATGGTACATTTCGTAATAACGCCTTGCAGCTTTGAAAATCATGATACGGGCGCTCCAGTCATAAGAAATATATACCTTGTTATGGACTTCGCCGATTCCCTGTTATCTGCAAAGCTTGTATCTATTGCTTCGAATAAGCTTAGATTATTATACTTTTAATGCGAGTAATTTCGTTTTAGATTTCGGTACCGAAAAGATAGGTTTGCTGTACAGTTTAAGTATTGTAGCAATCTTTACATATATTTCTAGTAGTTTGGGAATGGGTTATTTATAAATCTGCTGCATGTCGGCGTCGTAAACGTTATATCTAGCTTGCTGATACAACTTAAGAACTTATATTTTCTTACCAGATTCGTATATTGAAATATATCATTTTTGTGAGCCTCGCCCTTATGTTTTATGATATACTTTAAATAACTCTTAATAAATAACGGAAGATCTTTTTAAAATATTTAACTTTATTAGCTTTGGTAATTTCTTTAAAGGAGACGTAACCGTGTAGACAAAATTGGATAAAATGATAGATTGCTATCTTAGTTCCTAGGCTTTACTAAAAATTTTTTCTTAAAGGCGTTTCACTTTAAGGTAACTTCAAATTGCTTTGGCCTATTCTTATCCACGTCGATTCTTGTCGAAATTCTTCACGGTTTTCGCAATCCGGAACAGCCGGGCAAACTATCGCTCGTAGTTCTCCAGCATGTATTGTTCCAAAATCTGAATGTCGAAATTGTTAAGCCAGTTACTGTTTTCGCTTTCCAATTTCGCTAATAGTTCCGTTATAATCGTTATATTTTTCGGCATATAATCTTGCAAAGATCGATTACCGTTAGTTTCTCAAATTAAATCATATCCGAAAATCAAAAGCTGAAATCGATTTTCTTAGGAAGCATTTTTTGCGTCGACAGTAATATCGATAATTTTAGCTCGTCCGGTAATTTGGTGGAAATTGTGTACCGTTAATGAAACGATCTTTGTAAAAATCCTGCGGTTCCGGTTTACCGGTATCGTATATTCGGACTTGCGCGGTATGTTATTGTAGGTAATTCGAAAAGCTGTAAAAACGATCTAGTAAAACTGGCGCGGGCTTAAAAAGATGCCAGCTTTTTATACGCAGTTAAGGTTTACCGTTAAGGTTTGCCTTTGAAGTTTATCTTTAAAGTTTACTGTTAAGGTTTACCTTTAAGGTTTATGTTTAAGGTTTCCTATTAGGGTTTATCTTCAAGATTTATCCTGAAGATTTATTTTAAGGTTTATATTTAAGGTTTATTTTTAAATTTTTTCCTTAGGGTTTATTTTTAAGCTTTACTGCGTAAAGCTTAACATTTCCTAAGTTATAATGTTTAACCCTGCCGAACCAGCCAACGGGTATAAAGTTTATCAGGGTCGAGCTTATCGGCAACCACGTATCAGTCGGCTTCAAAGTAAGGTTTTATGAAACTGAGGTATTAATCTGTCTTAACCGTAAAAACCATTCATTAGTTACCGTGTTCGAAAATGATGTGTATAGTATCTATCGTAGAAATTACATCGTGTAATAATTTACTATGTATTTGGCTCAGCCTGGAAAATAAGTCTTGAACCCATTCCACCATGCATTAGCTTTAGTAACTTTTTAATATACTGTTATTAATTTAGTTTAACGTTGCCAGGCGATAAAAAACGCATAATCCGTTCACCTAGATACCAATCCGTATCTTCCAAATCCTTAATAGAAACATCCTTTGTGATTTTCTTACCAACTTCTTTAAGGTATTATCTGTTAGCTTCGAAAAGTTAAAAGACATCAAGATATAAAGCGATAATACAGCTAGTTTCAGAGTTAAACTAAATTGTATTATTTAGAATTACTAGGTAAAAACCGTATTTGGTAAATATCTTCTAACGTTTTTTTGCAAAGTAGTTTCGGCCCGTTTTAACCTTATCAAGGCTCTATTAGCTTGATAACCTTTTCACTGAAGAACCGGTGTATTTCCTTATTTTCCGAGTTTGTATCGAAATATTCTCTTAGTATAGAAAACTGCTTTAAATAAATATTTTCTCTTAGTTTGCTATTTAAATACATAACGATGAAATTAATCTAAAGTATGTACTAGCTTAAAGAGACAGTTAGGGCCCTGTGAATTTTTAATATACAATCTTTGCTATGTTCGTTACCGTTTTATTATAGTTGATTCCTTTTTATTAGGTAAATCTCTTCGCGCAGATACGGGCTTTATACTTCTTTAATTCTTTTGTAAACGTATATTTTTTAATACCTATTTAGCGTCCATAAGGTGCTTACGGGTTTCTTCGCTGAAGGGCGTAAATTTAAAGGTTTTACGCGGAAAGCTTTTTTTTGATCTTAATAAACATTGCTTTAATCTATATATCTCGTTCTAAACTTTCTATAATTTCCTTTGAGAATGGGCCGTCGTCCGTTATTACGAACAGCCTCTAGTTAGTGGATAACTTGCCTATGTTAATATGTTTTAAGCCTTTAAGTTTAAACATCCTATTGTACTTATTCTTTAGTCTGTTAACTATTTGCTGGTATTCGTAAATGCTTCGGATAGCCCGATTGGTATTTTCGTTGCCACTTAAGAAGTTGTTATTATTGTTATCGCCGCTTATTAATAGCTTAAAAAGAAAAGTATATAAGCTATAATTTTCGTCTTTTTAAGTTAAAGCTAGCTTTAATTCGCGTATTAGCTTAGGGGCTTTATCTGGGGCTTTTAGAGTGTACAGGTCGGGAATTGTCTTTTTCGGGCGTCCGTTTTTACGCTTGATTTTTCTTGGTTTCCTGGTCCGTTCGTCCTCAAAAATTACGTTGTAGTCCTTGTTTTTTAATCCGATACCTTTCTGTCTTTGATGGTGTTTCAGGGTTTTTGTACGGGTTATTAAAGCGATCCACTAATATCCCTAAGGTTAAGTGGTTAACCTGGCTTTTCCAGGTTCTTACAGACAGTAACCTAGGGTGTTGTTAGTAACCTACCGCCCTTTAGAAGCCATACCTTGTAGTTCTATATTCCTTAATACCTTATTAACATGCCTTTTGCTTTACGGGCTGCTAACAATTTTAGCTTAGTCTTGTAGTTTCTATCGATTAGGACTGTGTACCTGCTGCCGATGATTTAAAGGTGACTGTTGTTAGGTTTGTAGAACATGTTAGGTTCGCCTGCGTTTTTAAAGCATTTTATTAGTATCATAGCCTTTACTATTAATTGTCCCGCTTTGTTAACTATATGCCTTGTAACTTTTATTATAAGGTTCCAGAAATATGTCGGTAGTTTTATCTTGGGCAGAAATTGTAGGTACTTTATCGTGCAAAAATTGGATGCTACGTTTTGCAACTCCATTTTGATATTGGTTGTAAGAGCTGGAAATTACCGATTTAATTCCTTTAACAGCGCAAATTCTCTCGATTATGGTTATACCGAACTTCTTGCTGCCGTTTAGGCGTAACATCTGTACTTTTTAGCTCTTAACCGATTTTAATCGCTTTATTATTCGCGTAATGTACGTATATAAGTTTTGCTGTATTTCGTCCTTAGTCTTGAATAAATAGTACTTTTTATAGCGCGAAAGGTTGTTTGTAATAAAACAGAAGTAGCTGTTATTTTCGATTCTGATAAGCTTGATTAAGCTCATATTATACCAAACAATGTTTCTTATATATCGTTCCTGTTTTTAGGGGTTTATAGACGAGATCTTCCGTATTTTCCTTTCGTCGTACGTTATACAAAAGATCGTTTTCATATTATCAGGGTTTGGATTTATTCCCGTAAACCTTTTAATAGTTCAAATTAGTCGTTTAGTGTTAGGGTAGCAGAGGCGGCGGTGCTATAGGATAATTTTCTTCATAACTTCGTCCGTTATAAAGACCTCGCCATTTCTAAGGGCCTTTACAAGGGCGCTTTTTAGGTCGTTGGTTAGGTTACTCCCGTTTTTCTTACCGAATATCTTTTCCAGCCCGTGTCCCTATTAATAATTTTCGTCATTCGTCGACTCCGGAGCCTTAATAATAGGTTCTGGCTTTCTATAAAGCCATAGGAAGAAACCTTTCTATGGTACGTTGATCGTCGTTAACTGCGTTTTATCAGGGTGTACCAAGGTATTTCGATTTAGGTAACCACCTTTTCTGTAAAAAGTCTTTCTAGAAAATACCTTTAGAGGGAAGTGTTCGATATATAACGTATACTTTACCATGGTCTCATTATTCCCTTTACGGGGCCCCCTTAAAGGCTATTTTACTGTCCTAACAGCAGTGGCGATAACAGCTCCTTTACCCGTCATGATATAGATTCTCTTATTTTTAATATCTAGGACCGAATTCTTTACGAAGTCCTTAATGTTGTTCGTAATGTTAACGCTTGCTTCTAAGTCCCAAAGCAGTTTATCTTTATTAGCCTCCTGTAGCTTAAAGCAATCGACCACTATGGCTTTAGGGCTCTTAAACGCTATAGCCGTCACTTTAGAGCAATTAGCTGCCTATAGCTCGGGGCAGGAAGCTACTAAAGCTACAGGCCAGTCGCCTCTTATAGCAGTTGCTTCCGGGCAGTCGGCCCTTTAAAGCGTTTTATTATACCATTGCATTAGGTCTTAAACCTGTTATTCGTCAATACAGGCGCTAAACGTTCCTCTATTGAAACGATATAGATCTTCCAAGCCTATAGGGATAAACTGCTCTTTACCCGGTTTATTGCCGCGGATATTGCCGCGGGTATTGCGAAAGCTGTTGCTTTGGTTGTTGTTATCCTAGCTTTGGCCTCTATTTCAGCTTCGCTTTTCTTTCTTACCTTTGCTGTTCTTTTATTGGGGGGGAGTTCAAGGCAATTCTTCGCTAGGTGTCCCTATTTGCCACAGTTAAAACAAAGTAATTCTCGGTTTTGTTCCATCCGGGCTTGTTATTCCGGGAATTGTTATTACCTTCCTTGCCCTTTTGTATATTATAAAACCACCCATAATTTTTTTTTTTTCGTGTTAATAAGGTCGTGGGATTCGCTGTTAGAGTCGTCGATCGGTTACTAGAAGGAATAATCTGTTCGCAGCAGTACTAACTGCATCGTTTTGAATTAGCTGCCAGACTTATCCTTTATAGTAGTAAAAAAGATGATAATACATTTTTCGGTCCTAAGCTTTATGCCATAGCCCTCTACTTCCCGTAAAAGCTCCTAAAATTTAGTCGTAAACTAAACTGGTTTTCCTTTATTATATGTAATCCTACTTCATGCTTTCTAAAGGGACCTCTGCCGGGACTTACGCGTTGCTACGTAAGTCTTTCGAAACGTCCTTAACATTTTCGGTTTTTTTTTATTCCTATAAACCACTTTAAGGGCGCCCTTTTACAAGTCTGGGTAATAGCCTTCGTGAAACGTAATTAATCCAGTTGCTTCAGCTTTATTCCGTCTTTATAGCCAATCTTTTCAAATGCGAAATTCAAGCCGTTTCTTTAAAATGCGCAATTAATTTAATCTAACAGGTAATTCTCCTTATTTAAGAAAAAGTCGAAACGCTTCAAACGTAATGTCGAATCGTTATTAAACTTTTTAGAGTCCGTTTTATTCTTTAGGCGTATACCTAATTTGTTGGAGTTGTTGAAGCTGCTAAAGCCGAAAAAAAACTACTACTGGGAGAAATATAACTGTCTTTTTTTTTTAGGAAACCCCCAAACGAATCCGATAAAAAGGATAAAGATAAAAAACTGCCTAAGTTATTAAGGTTGTTACGAATAATTTCTTTCTCTTTAAATAACTTAAATAGCTTTACCTTTTTCTTCTTATTTTTCCTTCTTTTCGAAAAGTTCGGTTTCTCAGTAAACAACCTCCTGGACTTCGTTTCGCTTTTTTCCAAAAGGTTAATATTTTCCATATCGCTTTCTAATACGATAGGTACTTCCTTAAGGCCACTCGTTTTAATTTCAAACGAAGCGCTCTGTGACGCTTTCGGTTGCGCACTCGTATTACGCGAACCTTTAAAGCTCTGCGTTTTGAATTAAAGCGTATCCAATAGCTATATTATCATCTTGTTTATCTGCTCCATTGTGTCGCTATGTTTTTCGCTTTGGAACTTTAGCTCCTTAACATTATCCTCGACCTGTTGGTATCTTTATTCTCCTGTCTTAACGTCGCGTTTGATGCCACTTATCTTGGTACTCAGGGACGTATAAACTTACTCAAGTCGGCTTCGGGTTGTTGTTTTTGAATTGGGGTTTTTATCGGCTGCTAAAGCAATAAAACGTTTCCCACTATAGATATTTCGTATTTCTGTTCTCCCTCACCGAAGAACTTTTCGTTTTAGGGAACCTCCTGATAGGGAAAAGGTGCAAGCAAGGGAAAAGAAACAGGGTTTTCGTTCGTATGCTTGCTCGCTATCGTCAACTGCTACTTAACTTTCTCTTAAATCGTAAACTAAACGGCTTTCTTTTAAGTCTCGTACTTTTTCTGTTAACTTAACTTTTTAAACTGCAATCAATTACTTCGTATAACGTACTTGGTTTAATAACTACACGATATTATCATGTCAGGAGTTACAGTGATAGAATGCAGAAATCTGGCGTAATTTTTGTATGTTTTCTAAGGTGTTTTAGGAATAGACAATTCTAGTCCGCAGGCAATCGCCCTTATATCTATAATTGGTTAACAAATGATCGTCCGTAGATAAAGGCTGTCCCAGGCAGTATTCTGCTGCATGGCTCAAACAAAGCTTCCCAGCCGGCAATACATGAAAGCACCAATTCCTGACAAAATGTTAAAAAAGGGGATCGTAGTTTTATAACTAGTAAAAAGCGCTAGCGAAAGGATAACGATAGAAACCGGGATATTAAGCGAAACTGTCTTAATAATAAAATTGATCTAAGACCTTAATAAAAATTCTTTTTAATCGAGGGGGCCGTGGCGGTTAAAAAGAACGAAAATTTTAGAAAAGCTGAAGGAATTCGAATTTTAACCGGCCTTGCGATTATATTATTAACGATAGAACCTCAAAACTAAAGTCTTAATTTTCATTTTCCAGGCAAAACGGACATTTAACTTTAACAGTAACACTTGTTTTAAATAAGGAAAGATAGGTCATATTCGACGTTATTGTCTTAAATAACGGTAATAAGGAAACGGGCTAAAATCTTAAATATAGTAATTTTGATCTTTTCGTTTCTATTTCGCGTAGTTTTTATATTCCATATATAATTATTTTCTGTGAAAAGACACTTTTTATATATATTAATACTCACTTAAATTTTTACGTTACTGTTGATTTGATTAGTTACAGTTTTCCTTTAAAGCAAAAGTGAAAATAAGCTTTTTACCGAACTGTTAAGATAAATATACTTCAAAATATGTTTATTTCTATAGTCGGAGTTTATTAAGTTAAACTAATTTTCCGAAACGAAAAAGGAATTACCCGTTGAATAAAACGCTTTTAAATTATTATTAATCGAGATTTAGGAAATGACGAAAGTTTTATTGTATTATTATAAGCAACATTAGTAGGCTAACGTATTGTCCTTAATTCGGCTTTGAATTAATGGTATTACTGTTTTTATACCTTATTTTTCGAATGACTTTTATTAAAAGGTTTTGTAAAAGTTTGCAAAAAGGGTATAACTTGTTACATCGTTGTTATTTTACTAGAATCACTATATGTTAGAGATAAGTCTGATAATATTTCCGCTTCGAAGCTAAAAATATCGGAAAACCTTTTGAAACTCTTCGGTATAGTGCAAACCTTTTTAATATTAATAATGTAAATATTTTATATAGCCGTCAGGAAACGGATTATGTAACTAATTTTTGTTTTAGTATTAAACCATTTTTTTATATATCTTATACTTTATAACGAACTATAAAATCTAAAAGTTTATATCGAATAAATGAAAGCTTGAGGTAAAATTAAAAGAATTAATTAACTTTACTAAAGCCGTTATTTTCTTCGTATTTAAAAAACCTAGAAAATTACGTTTATATGTAGATTACCGTGGATTTAACAAGGTAACGGTTAGGAATCGTTATACCATCTCATTTATTTCGAAGTTATTTGACCGTATTGCAGAAGTTATAGTTTTTTCCAAAATCTATTTTAAAAATGCTTATTACCGAATTCGTATTAGGAGGAGTAATAAAGGGGAAACCGGGCTTCGTATATGTTATAGCTATTAAAACTTCCTTATTTCACTTACGGAATTAATTAAAATCTTTGCTATTTTTTAATTTTATATTTCTCGATCTTTCTAAGGCATTTTTGATTTTTTTTAATTGTTTATCTTTATAATATATTGATCTTTTCGGCAAATATGAAATTTAATACGAAATATTTACCACAAGAAATTGAAAAGTTATAAAATGCCGATCTTATAGAAGACTTTTCAAGTGCCAGTTTTGTAAACTTTTATTAAATTCTGTAAATATGTAATCTTAAAGGACAGAATTTCTATATACCCGGTTAAAGTAAAACCTATCTAGAAATGGCCTGAACTTGGGATTATTTATGCTATATAACAATTTATTAAGTTTTGTAACTTTTATCGCCGTTTTATTAAAGTCTTTTTACGAATTGCAGGTTTTTTAATTCGTTACTTAGAAAAGTTTATATTAAAAGGAAAATTAAGGTGAAGTTTTCTAGTTAATTTAACGAAGAAGGCTTTTAAAAGGTTTATTATTTCATTTAACTAGGTACTTGTCTTGATCATTTCGACCTCAAAAACAAAATATTAATAAAGATTAACGCTTCGAAATATGCCATGTTTGGAACTAGAAAATAATTTAAAAACGTTGTATTTCATAACGTTTTTATGGTAAAAGTTTAACGATACAAACCTGAATTATGGGATGGCAGATTAAGATATAATTGTTATCGTAGAGTTTTTCAGATATTAGCATTAATATTCACAGAGCAGTGAATATACCGTAGAAGTTAACTTAAATTATTTAAACTTCCAGGACTTTATAAGCGTTTCGAAACTTAATAACAAATAAATCTGGTAATATATATTATTTGCACTTTTCGATATTATAATTAAACATTAATTATAAATGCGAAACCCGTTAATCTAACCTTAACACGCTTTAATTATATAAAAGAAAAAGCGGATAACTTAAAATTATTACTTACGCTTTAAAAAAGTGAGCGATAAATCATCAGCTTTTCTTAATATATTCCGAACCGGAAATATTAATCAACATTGTTTTCGCGGAAAGGATGCCCGAAAAAAGTAAAGTTTTCACTTAAGCAATTACGCGTAAACGGGCGCGGATAACGAATAGAGGTTTAACCAAATTGGAAATTACGGAAACGTGACAGTATTTAACCTAATCGCCAGTTCCGAAAATATTTTTTAATCTTGTCACATTGCCTAAAAGTGAAACTCCGAATATAGGCAGTTTTACAAAGGATTTGCAAACAATATACTTTTAAATTTCAATAATGTATTAATATTAATGAATTAATGAACCATAAAAATTAATTCTATATTTTGAGTGAAAAAACCGTATATTATCAAATCCTGGAAATGTATTATAATAATTCTCTTACTGGCTATTTCGGTATGAAAATAATTTAGTAACGAATTAAATTACTATACTTTTAGCGAAACCTAAAAAAGAAGTCCGCAATTACGTTAAGGATTATGCTATCTACTTCGGAAACAAGGCGAAATTTTACCGGCCTTATGGTTACCTTATCGAGATTAGGCCCCATTTTTGAGATTGGAGCTGCGCCTGCGGCGCAGCCGTGGCTAGCGCTTTTGATCAAGAAGTAACTGCAAGAGTTGAATGTATCGACTAAATCTTTTTAAAAAGAAGCTTCACAGAAATAACAAAACCTCAAAAATAGGGCCTGACATCAAGTTGTGATTTTTCCGCCACGTTAGGTACCGCTCCATACAAATTCGCAAAAATTATCATCAACAACTTTGGCAGTATATAATAGTTACAAAGATCCTAACGTTGTAACTTATATTATTACGCGCAGAATTAAAATCTCAATCTTTTTAAATAAGTCTCGTTTTGGTCAGGACCGCGCGTTAATTGGTCAAGGAAAAAGATAACCAAAAAATATGAATGGTACTCGCTACAACTATTTACCCCTCCCGGGCCGGCACGACAGCAATATAACCTTATAAGCCAAAATAATGATGTATAGGGCTTAGAATCGTTTATGACAAA
Source organism: Monosporascus sp. mg162 (assembly GCA_004155945.1). Taxonomy (NCBI): domain Eukaryota; kingdom Fungi; phylum Ascomycota; class Sordariomycetes; order Xylariales; genus Monosporascus; species Monosporascus sp. mg162. The sequence goes on from QJNY01000104.1 coordinate 97,069, forward strand.
CTCTAAGGCATATTATCTCCCTGATTAGCCAAATACAGGCGACGTATTAAAAATTCTAAGGTGGATACCCCAAATTTTCGAATACTTAACTTTTTAAAGCGAAGCGTTTATTTTTATCCGATACCTTTCCGGGCTCTTGCCGATACAGTGTAACGAACCTGTTATATAACCACCTGGAAGTGTAATTAGTATCCGAAAGGGGTTCTTGATTTGCAGGTAACAATAGGGCGAAGAATGATTCAGTAGTTTATTCGTTAAAGAGATTTACGGACTTTTCCCTTAATCGAAAACGATGCCTTTTGATTGAAGATTTAGATTGATAGCTAAGGACCGAAATTAAGTAGGTGCTATTTATAAGGAAATATGGAAGTCTTATATGTTCTTTTCTTTTAGTATGACCTCCGTCTGATCTTTGTAATATTTTTGTGGTATCTTTATAGTGTTTTTGTAATATTTTTATAGTATCTCTGTAAGCTCTACAGAAACTATTTTTGGCACCGAAGTTTACCCGACCCGAAGTTATTTCCTTTTTTGGTTTCCCGTAGGCAGACGGAAGATTTCAATCCGTAATATTATTTGGTTCTTTTCGAAATTTTTGTCCTTAAAGATAAAACAGGTACGTTTTTTTCGCTTTTCGTTGTTTTGGACTAATAATTCCTAGTTAACATTATGTCAAGTCTATTACGAAAACGCGCTAAATCTTTTATCGAAAATCGAAAAAACTTAGTTTTTTTTATTTTAGATTTTGGATACCTAGTTATGCTTTATAAACGTTGCGCGGATTTGAAACTGAAATGTAAAATAGTTAAAGGGCAAAAAAAGTGCCAATATTGTTATAAGGCTAATGTGCCTTGTAGGGCTATTAACATTTTTTTGGAATCGTTACAAAACATTCGGTCCGAAAAGGCGCGGATTAATCGTAAGAAACGGGCTGCCGAAGAAGTATTGTTAAACTTGCAGCAATTATAAATAGAAGTTATGGTTAAGATGATTAAGTTAAGCCGTTAATAAGACTTTTTATAACGTCGGGGTATAAAAATGTTTTGCCGCGGGCTTCGGTCCGTAAACGAATTAAAAAAATAAGAAAAATTAAAAAGGGAAGAAATGGAATAGCGTCGTATAGAAACAGAATAAGCGCAACTTGCTTTGGAAATAGACGTTACGGCGGAAACCTTTATTTTTTTTCCATTAAAGCGGCCTAGGGTTAAACTTAGATACCGGGCGTTATCGCTTGCGACTTTGGCCGCATTAAAGTCGGTCGGTTAGGATTTTAACGGTAAAACGTTTTAACCAGGATTTTCGCGTTCGTTAAGTATTTAAAGGGTTTTTAAATGTTTTTTTCGTATAGGTAATCCTTTTATTTGATTAAATATTGGACCTTGTTTTTAATTTTCTTAAAGTCCAGTATTCGTTTAATTTCGTACTTATCGTCCTCTTTTTCTGTTTCCAGATTAACATTTAGTAAAGCGTTCTTAGGTACGGGTTTAAGCAAAGAAATATGGAAAACAGGGTATATTTTTATCGTTTTAGGTAACGATAATCGGCAGTGAATTTTGGAAATAATTTTATCGACTTTAAACGGCTTAAGCTTTTTAAAGTTGAGCTTATTACTGGGTTTTTTTATTTTGATTTGAGAAATGTTCGAAGTTGCGTTTTGTTTTTAGCGTAATAAATAATTTTTTTTCGTAAAATTGGACCTTTAATACTTTTTTTATTATAATATTGGATTTCTTTTGTTAAAGGAATCGTAATTTATTTTATAAACGGACCTGTATTATCTGGATTTTAGTTATTACCGTTTCTGTTCGAAAAGCTTTTGCGTTTAATTTTAAAGCTTTGTTTAATGGCTGTTTTGGCCGTTAAGTTTTTCTTTGGTGATTATATACCTCTGCATAGGGAAAAATATTTATATTTTCGTTGATAAAGGTATTATAGGTTATTTGGGTTAATGGAAAAAGGTTATCCCAGTCATCTTGTTAGTAGTTGATGTAACTTTTTAAGTATTTTTCTAACGTTTGATTTAAATATTCTATTTATCTATTTGTTTATGGGTGGTATGCTGTAGAGAATCTAAGCTTGGCGTTTATCTGCTTGAAAAAGCTGGTACCAAACTTTGATGTAAAAAGTTTGTTTTTGTTTGAAATAATTCTTTTTGGTATCCCATGTTTATCGAGGTAGTATCGGATAAAGGCGTAAGTTAATTATTTTACCGTTACGTTTTTTTTCAAAGGTAGGAAGTATTTATATTTGGTGAATCTGTTAACCATTACCCACATTCCATTATATTGAACTTTAGTAACGGGATTTTTAGATAGGGGTAAACCGGTAATAAAATCTTAAGCAATAATGTTCTAAGTTTTTCCTGGAATATCTGTAGGTTATAAAAGTTTATAGGGCTTATATCGGGCTGCTTTTGCCTTATTGCAGATATTGCAATCCTTGATTACTTACTTAACAATTCGTCGAAATCTCAAAAAGTCGTATTTTTTTGCAATCATTTCGTAATTTTGAAAAAATTTTAATGTCCGTATAACAGATCTTTATAGAATTTCTTAACGAATTGCTTTTATTGGTTTCAGGGGATATAGATTTTGCTATTGTACAACAGATGGTTTTTAAGTTGTCCATTTAATTGTTGCACTTTTTTTGGCTTTTTCTTATTATAGTAATTTCGGAATTTCGTTAAAAGTTTTGGAATAAGTTGCTTTAATATTTTACATAACCGTAAGGTACCGTCCTTAGTTTGCTGTAATACTTATATTCGACGTTTCGGGACCTTAGAATTGTAATTTCCTTTGCGACTTAGAATAATTGCTTAGATATTTTCTTTCCTTTTGAGAGGGTAGATTTGGAAGTTATATTTCGCCAAGAAAATCATTCAAATTTCGTAGTATTTGTTTAGTTTTTAAAGCGGTGTGAACCAGGTAAGGTTTTTGTAATTTAAGTAAATATTGAAAAGCTTTTTAGTTTTACTAAAAAAAGGTTTTTATATTTTAAAAACGTTAATAATTGTTAACAGCTTTTTGTCGTAGATCTTGTATCGGAGTTTTGCGTTTCGAAGGTCCTTAGAATACTAGGTTATTAGGTACCATTTTTTATTATCTTTTTGTTACTTTAGAACTGCGTTCAGGGTATAGTTTGAAACGTTTGTTTTTAGGCGTTTCCTTCTGTTGGCGTTAGTTAATCTTATTATTGGCGGTTTCGTAATCTTATTTTTAAGTAACTGAAAAACTTTCTTAGTTTTTTTTAAAAGTTCGAATTCTTTTCCGATATACTTTTTAATGGTTAGTTTCGTTACTGGTTTAATAATATTTTCATATTTTTTAATTAGGTTACGTACGTAACCCGTAAATCTTAAGATCTGTCGGATATTTGTAACGGTTACCTTATTAAAAATGGGCCAATTTTTGACTGTTTCTAATGTGGAATCCTGGATTTGAATTTGACCGGGGGTAAGGGTAAATCCTAGATAGTTTAAGTTTTGCGTATGCCATATATATTTGGCGGGGTTATTTCGGATATTTGCTTTATTTAAACCTTTAAAAACTTGGAAAATATGCTTTTTATACTTTCTAACGTTTCGGAATAAATAAGAATGTCGTCGCGGTAAACAAAAACATATTTGTGTAGGAATTTCCTAAGTATGGTTATAATTAGGCGTTGGAAATTAACAGACACGTTAGTAAGTCCTAAAGGCATAACTCGGTATTCGTAATGCCCGTATATCGTTCGAAAGGTAATTTTTTATTTTTTTATTTTTGTTATTTTGATGCGGTAATACCCGTTTCGAAGGTTTAAGGCGGGAAATTATTTGGCTTTGCTTACGTTTTCCTTTAAGGTATTTATTAAGGTTAAGAGATAACCGTTTTTAATGGTAATATCGTTTAGCTGTCGGTAATCGACCACGCGTCGATAAACCGTATTTTTCTTTTGATCGATTTTCTGCTTGCCGTTTTTGATTTTGGATACCATAAGTACAGGGTATCCTATGGGGGATTCGGATGGCTAAATGTAACTTTTTCTAGGTTTAACTGGATGCTTTTTAATAAGGCCTTTACCTTTTTTGGATTTATATAGTATATTTTGTAAAGCTTAAGGTAATATCCTTTTTTATTAAGTATGTGATAATTTTATTATCCGTATAAAATTAATTCGTAATTTTTTCTATTCTTAAAAAATCGTTCGAATTGTTAATACTTTGAAGGTATAGTACTGGCAAAATCTGATACCTGAGCTTTTCGGATTATGTAGCAAACTTTTTTAAACCTTTTTTCTATAAAAATTGATTCGTAATTTCCAGAAAGTTAGCGAGTTTTCTAGTTAATTAATGGATTGCTGGAATTAAGCTATAACATTCCCAGAATAATATTATAACCTGAAATGTCGGCGATATCCAAGGTAAAATCCTTTTAATATCCTTAAATCCATATTAAAAGATTTTTAATTTTTTAAAAAATTTGTCCATTATCGTACTGGAAAAAACTTTCATTAACTGTTCGTAATTTGTAAATCTTTAACTTATACCTTTAAGGAATATGATATTTTTCGGCCACCGCTGGCGAAATAAAGTTAAGTTCTGCTCCAAAGTTAATCATAGCTTTAAAAATTTGGCCTCAGTATTAAATAGGAATTCTAATCTAGCCTCGTAATCCTTTTTTTGCCTTATATAAAATCTTAATTCGCAAAGCTTTTCGATACCTTAATTTCGAAGGCCTTTACCGTTTTTTAACTTCGTAAGTCTGTTCGCTAAAAGGCGTTTTTATTCGCGGGTTTTCTTAACTGCGTATTTGGTATATTTATTGTTTATGCAAATATACCAGCTTCGTTAGCTAATTTGGCATTTTACCTTACTGATTTTTACCTTTAACGTTTAGAAAGGTTTCCAATTCGAGTTGAAATTTCTGCAAAGCTCGTTCCAATATCCAAAAGTTCATACATTAAGCCTCGCATAAGGGTATAACATAAGCAACCTTAAATAATAACGTTTCGGCTTTAATCCGATTCGGAATGCAAATAACAAAATCAAGGATATTCGGGCTATCGGGGAATTTCGATGCATCTGCAATCGTTACAAAGCTTTATAAAAGTTTCTTCGTCCTGACCGGGCTAATAATCGTTATCGTTACAGGCCGAAAAATAAAGAAATCTATACCCATTAACAAAATCTTATTTAGGGGTTTCGGTTTTAAAGTGTACCGCCCATTTTAAAGTTTCGCTAAACTTAGGCGTTTTCTGCTCATAGTTATTAGGCTCGGGGCGCATCTAGCCATATTCGTAATATATTTCGCATTTTTGCATATCCAAATAATATTCGCATTCTAAACTTATGGCTACCCTAAAAGCTGGTTATTCGGGATAATACTTATAAGCTTTAATTGTTTACTTCTGCTAAATCGGGCAACGCTCGTACTTTAGGTTACCGTTTGGTTTATAGTAAGTCGCCGCGATAGTATATTCCTGCTAGAAAAAGGTAAAATTGATTTCCTTTTTTTCTTCGCTTTTATTATCTGTTTTTTATTCGGCCGTTCGGGCCTTTTCTTGAAAAAGCTTTCCCTTCCTGGAGTTTCTTTTAGCTCAAAAACGACATTTGTTTTTATAATATCCCTTTTTGCTACAGTTAAAGGATTCAACATTCGATTTATCCTTTTTAAGTTCTTTAAAAGTAATATTCGCTTCCTTTGAAACTTTATCCTTGTTTTTACTTCTTTAAAACTTGCTGCTAAAACTTCGCTCGTTTTTTTTTTCGGATCTCTTTTTCATTAAATAGCTTTTAAAGATACGTCGATCGGCAATAATGTCTTTATTAATATAATCTTAAAAAGGACCAATTTTAGGCACTTTATATATCTTATCCTTAACTTATAATTTTAAGCCGTTATAAAAAGGATAAAATAATGTGCTTGCTAGAAAATTAAGAACTAATTCAAAACGACTAAACTTAATCGCATATTCAGCTGTAAACTTAATTTGCTGGAAAAAGTGCAACTGTTCGACCGTATACTGTTTTTTATCGGAATCTCCAAACAAAGTTCGTATTCTTTCCTAACAATGTTTATAATTACCGAAAACATAATTAGTTAAGTCGGAAATTAATTAAAGTAATTTATAAAATAATTATTTATAATAAGTTCGGACCATAAAAAAACTTTCCCAGTAAGTAACTAAAAAATAATTATTACCTTTTAATAATCCTCGGTTATAAACTTTTCATAAACCTTAAGGTAAAATCTAAACTGGACCAAAAATCTTTCCACATTTGTAGTACCGTCGTAAGGTTTTGGAAGGGTTGGCTTATAATCTTTTACCTCTGGCATTTCATAATAAGTAAGAAAGGGAATAATGTTCTTGCGGGACTGATTTGCGCCAAATAAATGCAATATCGAAAATATTTGCTGTCGAGCGAATTTAATATTTTCTCTTTTTACCGCTTAAAGTTCCGTTATTAAGGTGCGCAACTTATCGTCAATCGTAAGTTCTTTTTCCTTAACTTTCGGGCTGCCGGATTCCTTTTCTTCCTTTTCCGGTTCGTTTTCCTGAACCTTAATGGTTTTCTTTGGAACTGGGAAAAGTTGTTGCTAGGAAAAAGGTTTTCCTTAAAACCAAGTATTAACGGGGGCCATGTTGTCGATTAAAAAAAGGACTTTTTTAATAAAGGGTAAGATGTTTTAATCCAGATATATTCGTTTATTAATGAAAACGATCGGGTATATCGTTTACCCTTTGAACGCCGTTTTATAATATCGTTTTTATTAGGTTCAGGAAAACTTATACCTAATTAAACCTTAAACCATTCGTCGGCTATTAATTAAAGAACTATCAAAATGTAACGAACCTATTATACAACCACATGGAAATATAATTAATATCCGAAAGGGATTTTTGATTTGCAGGTAATTATAAAACGAAAAATAGTTTAATAATTTGTTCGTTGGAAAAATTTACGGACTTTTCCCTTAATCGAAAAAGGATACCTTTTAATTAAAGACTTAAATTAATAACTAAGGAACGAAACTAAGTAAGTAATATTTACAAGAAAACATAAGAAATTTTTATATCCTTTCCCTTTAATATGACTTCCGTTTAGTTTCTGTAATATCTTTGTAATATTTCTGTAGTATTTTTGTAATGTCTCTGTAGTGCCTCTGTGTGCTCCGCAGAGACCATTCTTGGCACCGAAGTTTACCCGACCCGAGGTTATTCCCCCTTTTGGTCTCCCGCAGGCGGAGGGAAGGTTTTAATCCGTAACATACAGACGTGATTAACCTATACGCCAACGTTAAATGTACCGCCGACAACCTTACAGAAATACTGCGCCGTCGGTTTGTTCTCCTTATATTAAACGCTTTGCTTAGCGAATAAAGCCTTATTTTACGTAAGAAATATGTAAATACGCTACATAATTTAGTATTCGGAAAAGTTAATATTCTTTTCGTTATTAAAACCAGTTTTAGAAAGTTTTTAATTATCTAAGCCTTTTCTTTAATAACAAATTTAATTACTATCTAGGTTGTAGTTTTAGTTAGGTTGGCGAAAGAATAACAAACTTTTATATTAGTAATGCCACATTCTGCGTTTATCTTAATATCCGCGGAAATGAAAAGTTCGATCAAGGGATATTCGAGCGTATAGTTGCCGGATAGCATAGCCATATTATTCTTAATCCTAAATAATTAGCGAGCGATTAATGCCAAACTGCTATATTAAATCCTTTTTTCGAACCACGATATAGTTTAATTGCTATTAACGAAAAACATCTATTATTGCAATGGAAAACCTTTGCGCTTAAATGTGCCAATATCCGCAACCTTCGCTTTTATTCTCTTTACTTATGTATATTGGTTTGCGTATATAACAACTGCTGGCGGCGTTGCAAAGAAACGATTGTAAAATATGGGGGCTTTAATAAAGCCGAAAATCCAATTAGGTATGGCTATAAGGTAAAGGTCCGCCGTTTCAATATTAATTGCCCCGAAATCGATATTGTTATATTTTTTATATTTAAAGGTTAACGTTCGAATTAGGCGTATTTGGATTTCTTACTAGTTAATACGTTCGAGATATTAAGCAAAATCCCCGTGAATTAGCTTAACAGCTGGCGTATTATTATAAAAACTATTATTATGTTAATAATAGGGCTAAAAATATAAATATCCGAAATTACCTAACGTCTCAGATAAGCTCGCAGGACAGACAAGCTCGCGGGACACTTTTTGGCACCTCGGCACAACACACTTAAATTACTCAACCACAACATGTTAGGGGTTACAATGGTCCGGGCATACCTGCCTGCTTCTCGTATATATATACCTATATGTCCCTCCGTAATCTTTATTAGTATACGAAATCCAGACTCTTATACCTTTATATAGTTAATCGTATTTTACATAGGGCTATTCGTAATACGTGAAGAACTTTAAGTTAACAGATGTGATATTTTATTATTATTTTGTTATCTTTATTATTACTTAAGTAATCCTTAATAAGTGGTCTTATTACCCGAGTTAAGAACTAGTTTTCCTTACTATTTTATTATTTTTACTTCTTTAACGGAAAGTATACGAAAAGAAGTACGAAATAAAGGCAATACCTGACGTTAAACTCGATAAGCATACTTATGTTAGCAAAAATAAAATTTGAAAGCATACGAAAAGTATACGCTTTTATCGTTAAATATTTTAATAACCGGCACTTTTTACGAAAGCATTAGAAAACCAGCGAATTCTTTAAAAGAAAAACTTATGTTAACGTCGTCCTTAACAACCTTTACGGTATAATAATTATTAACGCATTATATTCGACAACCTTTTTAATTTATTAGGAAAAAACCGATAAGTTATTCGATTAATAATTTAAAATTATTTATATATATTTTAAATTATTTTGCAGAAAAAGCGACGAGCTCGACAATTTCCTTTTTAAAAGCAAAATATTTAAGTAGTTAAACCTTTTAGAAAATCCGATAGAATTAATATTTACATCGGCAACAAAGCTAGTACCTATACCGCTAATAGAAAAACGTAAGCAGCCATACTTTCCCGAAATTTCAACAGAATTAATACTTATACCGATAAATAAGTTAAAGTTTTAGGAATTCTAGACCTTAAAAGATATTCCGGTAAGGGCAACCTTTAAGTAGGAAAATATATTAGCCTTTTTGCCAGGAAACTTCGGGCTATCGGCTTAAGGCGTAAATTAGAACGGCCTTTTAGATTTGTCCGAACTTTCGAAAAGGGACGACGGTATAGTACGAACCTTGGTTTTTTTATTTAAGGAAGTAAAGTAGTTTCGCGTTAGTTAAAGTACAATATCCGTTACGCGCGATTAAATCCTAATTAAGGGAATTAAAAAGTTATTTCAGTTCTGCGTAATAAATGCTGGATTATTTTAGTTAGATACCGAAAAAACCAAGCAGAACGGTTTAATTATTTTTTATAATTAAAAGCAGGTATGCTATCGCGATATGTACCTGTAGGTTAAAAGAATAAAAGAATGGGCCGATATAAATAACCGAAAATCCGCTATTTTTAAAGAAGTTTGGACCTTTTTTCGTGGCGACGTACTGGCCTGATAGCAGTAATAGCTTTCCGAGCTTAATAAAAGCCGTTTTCGGTTAGGGTTGACGACTTTCTTGGCCGTTATATTAAAGTAGTTCGGGATTAAGCCAGAGAAAACCCAGGAATAGCTAACCAAAAACCGGTATACCTTTAAAGATAACAAGTAAGGGAAGCCGGTTAAAGCTTACGCCATGGAATTGTTTAGGTACGTCAAATTATAGGGTAATTTAACCGACTTTTAATTATTTACCCGCCTGTACCAAAATTAGTACCCGGCTTTTAAGGTACTGTGCCTTCGACCAGAGAGAATGGATAGCATTACGGCGTATTTAGACAAGGTTAACGACAAAGCCAAAGTAAAAAAAGCAAAATTAAACGATTTGCCGAAACTAATCTTTGCCTTATAAAGGGATTTATAGAACAACATAAATAGGTTGGATAATACGGCTTATTAGACGAATAATAACCGTAACAGTTGCCGGTTGCAACGCCAAGAATCGCTATGGCGTAATTAAAAGACCTCCGGATTTCGTTTTTTTAATTCGAGTTTTTATGGTTATTCCGGAGACCGCCGAGGACAGGGATAGCGATATAAAAAATCGCATTTTCGTTAGCATTCCGAAAGCGAAAAACGTTCGAGTTACCCGGATCGCGGAGGTTACTAACGCCGTTTTGGACAATACCGAAAGTTCGGTTAAAAAACCCGACGTTAAGATGAAACTTATGTATTTGTAATGAGAAAACCGTATGAGAATACAAAAAAAACGTCGAAAATTATTAATCCATTTTATAAGCTGACGGTTACCATTATTTTAGTAAGGGAGAAGCTGAACTAAAGATTAATTATAAGGAAGGTTGGGTATATAATAAAGATGACGTTGTCGATGATACGTATTTCGTATATGCCGAAGAATCCGACGAAACGTTGGTTAATAAAGATATCGATAAGGAACCGAGTTATTTATGCCAACGATGCGATACGTAGTACGGTACGTTAACCTCCTTGCCGGCCATATATAAAAGGGATATATATTTAAAGCATAAGTAGCATTAAAGATTATTCGAACAGTAAATTTCTCGAAGCCCGTTCCAAAAGCTGTTAGCGTTAACGGGATAGTATATCTCGTTCTGAATAACGAGCAAATAGTTAAAGTTAACCCGAACCCCGTATTAAGAAATTATATGCATCGAAAAACGTTATATTTAAAGGTAGGCGTTAAGGTTAATATTAATGCGTAACTTGTGAACGTTTGTATGGATACGGGACGTTCGTTGATTTTCGTCGACCGAGAATAAATAATTTCGTAAGCTAAAAATCTGAAGTCTTAAAAGTATAATTTTATTTACGTTAAACGTGTTAATTCGCGAAATTTAATTAATATTTAGGTGGAATTTGATTTTTACATAAAAAGGTTAAGTTAGAGATATATAGGTTAACGGCCATTTTGTAGTTAAGGCAAACGTAATCGATGGTTTTGGGCCAAAAATGTTGCTAGGTACCGAATTTTTAGTTTAGTATGGAGTTAAAATCGATTTCGTTAAAGGAAGTTGTACTTTCCGATTAATTTTTAATATAAAGGTAAAAGGGGAAACCGTTAAGACTGTAACCTGCAAGGCAATGCGAAGAAAGGTTATAATTGCATATATAATAGTTATTCCTGTAATAATTATAACCTTTATTAACGTAAATTACGTCGATTTGCCTAAGTTAATAAATAAAAAAGATCGGATAATTTAGCGGGTACATATAATAATGGATTATCCGGAGGCGTTAAACGTTACTTTCGATAGGTTTAACCTAAAAAAAGTTATTTTTTATAATATTAAGGCTTAGCTTTTAATAATTAAAAAGAATAAAAGGATTAGTATCATATATAATTATGCAGGTAATAAGGAAACCTAGTTAATTAATTAATACGATATTAAGCAGTATTAAAAGGCCGGTTTAACCCGAAAGGAATAGGTTAATATAGTCGAAAAAGCTTACATTCCCGTTATAAAAAGTACAAAAGGCGCGAAAAGGGACGAACGCCTAAGCGCCGACTTTTATATCCCGTTATACGCCATAACGAAGCTAACGGACGCCCCGTTTATTAAATCCAAAGACGGCGCGGTTATCGTAAATAACGATCCGGTAATCAGCGATAAGATATGCCGCCTGATCGACAGTTACGACGTTTTTGGGGATAAGGGCATAATATTAATACCCGAAGAATATAAGATACGTATCGACCTTGTCGACGGATGGCAAAAGTAACTTAAACCGGTTAGGATATACCCGATAGGCGTTAGAGATTGCCAAATCCTTGACAAAAAATACGACGATTTATATAAAAAGGAAAAAATGTTTTTTTTAAAACGGATTTACCTCCGTTATAATTCTAGTTTTTGTCGTATGGAAGAAATTAAATATTAAACATAAAAAGGGGCGCGTAATAGCCGACTTTAAACCGCTTAATAGGATAACCGTTTTTAATGTTTATTTTTTACCCGATTAAAATAATATTATGGATAATATAGTTAATAAAATATAGTTTAATGTATTCGATATATTTAACTTTTATTTTTATTTGCCAATACAAACGTAATACCGGCCCCGCATAGTAATTATTAATTCCCGAAAATTAGAAAGGTTTAACGTAATTTTAATAGGTTTTCGTAATGTTTTTATTTTTGTTTAAAGCTATATAAATAAGCTGCTTTTCGTATATAAGCGTTTCGTACGTATATATATTAACGATATTATCGTTTTTTGCATTAATATCGAAAAGCACATAAAGTATTTACGTATCGTATTGGATATATTTAATAAGATGCGGGTCCATATTAACGCGGAAAAATTTTTTTTCGGTTTTTTAGCAATCCGTTTAGTAGGTTATAACGTTAATAAAAACGGAATTTTTAAAATTAATAACCGCATAAACGTATTTAACAAATTTACTTTCCTTAATACGTTTAACATTTTGGAAATTTACGTAATATAACGTTAAAGCAGTACGTTTCGAACAACGAAAAACGGAGCTGCTGGCGAAACTTAAAAAGACGGGAACTTTATTTACTAAACTATCGAAATATATGAAATAAATGTATACTTTTAAAATTAAATTCGTACCGGCGGACGAAAAAAAGAGGGTATAAAATTAGCTTTAATATTAGTTGTGCATTTAAGATATTACGTATTATTATTAAAAAGATAAACCTTTTTTCTTTAAGGTAAACGCTTATAAAAAGGTTTATGATTTTATAAATTTTTAATTCATTGGCGAATAGGACAATTAAGATATTTCCGGCAAAGATATATTTAAAACCGAAATTAAGTTTATCTTTTTTATATTTAAATTAACCTTTAACGCGGAAAGAAAATACGGATTTACAGAAGGAAAAATGGCCACCTTAATATGGAAACGCAGAAAGTTCCGAAAGCTTATTTAATTTAGCCGATTTCCGGTTAACGTTTTTACCCATTATACTTTTACGAAAGGAATTATTATTTATATATCTTTAGCTATGATGGACCTTAATAAAATTAACCTTAGGTTAATTAATGCAGCAAATCTTTTGTCGTAATTTTAGTTGAAAATATATTATATCCTAGGAAAATTTAACGTAATATTAAACGCGTATTACGCTTATCGACAGTGGATTCGGATTAAAAAGCCATTAAACGAAACGAATTTAACGAACTAAATAATATAACGTCCCACACAAGCTCACCGGACACACAAGCTCACCGGACACTTTTTGGCACCTTGCAACAACAAATTCAAATAACTCAACAACAACACATCGCATTAATTCAAATTAATCGGATTCTTCTTCGCTAGACGTATTTACAACTTTTATACAAGTACGCGTATTATGCCCAGGCTTGCCGCAAACGCCACACTTCCGTTCCTTGGTCTTAACCCTCTTACGACGATTACCTCCAGCAGCTGTTGCCTGCATTTTTTCACCGCCCCCTTCTTTTTAAGCCAGAAAAACTTATCCCTTTTATATAATAAATATTCCTTCTTTTTAAAAACGTTTGTTTTTAGTTTTGCGACGTTTGCTTAAAATATGCTTTGTTTCGCGTAATTAGGCAGTTTTTTCCCGAAAAAGAATATTTTCGTACAGAAGTAATAAATAACTTTTAATTAAAAGATTAACCGATTTAGCTATTTTAGTTAACGAATTATCTTGTTAGTTTCCAATCTTTTTTTGCAAATAACGCGATTGCCGCGTTATTTCCTTGATATTTTTAAGGGTTTTCGCGGGCGGGGAACGAATAGAACCGGCGGAGGTTAACGGGGAGACGGTCGGCGTAGGCACAACTAAAGGAACCTCCAATTCGGAAAGAACGTTATTGGGATTAAATGGAACAAGACCAGCTTTCGCAAATCCAGCTTTAATGTTATCGGACGTTATGGCAGCTTGGAACGTATCGTAGAAGCCGGCGAGAAAATCTTCTTTAGCAATATAGGTATAATAGCGTCGTATTAGGTCCTCGATGTAACGCAAATACGCGCGTTTTAAAACAGAAAAACAAGATACGTTAAAAGGTTAAAGCCGATGCGAAAAATACGCGGGCATATAAAGCGTAATAATGTTATTGTTGGCGCAGTATTCTTCGAATTTTATCGAATGGTAACTTCCGTGGCCGTCGAGGATAAGGAAACGTTTGGAACTTTTCGTACGCGTCCGAATATATTTGTTAAAATGCTGGATTTATTCGAAACTTAATTTATTTGTTATTTAATTATTATCATTTAATGCAATTTTTAATTAGCTGCTGGCAATGGGTTATCGCGGTATTAGAACTTAACATAATTTTTTAGCGCCATGATAATAAATAACGGTATAGCCCAACCGTAGAAATTAACAACCTAAATAATTATAATTTATTCTTTATTACCTTACTGCGCTTATCTAAGTTTTCCACGTTTTTCGGCATTGGTAATTACTATGCTTATTGCTATAAAAAGCTTTATTAAAAATCCAATCTCGTCGAAGTTGTACATATTTTCTTCTGCAATGCCGTATTTTGCGATTGTAGCCCGAATAAGTTCGAACCATTTGCGAAACGTCTTTGGATTTTCGTATAGGACTCGCTAATAATCGATTTTCCGGTTTAAACGCGTCTGGAGTTTTTTTTTGCCGTTTAACAAAGTTCGACGCCCAGTTAACTCCAACGCGCCTTGTAACGCGTTGGGTAAGTAACAGATTCGCTATATCTTTAACGTGCTGAAGCCGGACAGGAAACGCTCGCGTATCGAGATTAAGAATACGGTCGACAATAGATTGCTTTTTTATTGGCTTTAATTTTCGCGAATTGAGGATAATGTCGGCTCGGGAAGGTTTGCCTTGAATTCGATCTTTTAAAGTAGATGAAGGGATTTCATATATAGAACTTAGCCGTCTGAAACTAAGTTTCGGGTTTCGTTTTTTAGCCTGAATGGCTAGGTTCATTCTGGCTTCTTTTGTGAGGCGTTCCATATTGTTGGTGTTGAGATATGGGCAATTGAAGATAGGTGGTGAGAATAGCTAAAAAAGTGTCCAGTGAGCTTGTCTGTCCGGTGAGCTTGTGTGGGACGTTATAAAACCATATTAATGTTTGGTATTTTCTAGCAGAAAAGGATAAAACTTTTTAAGTTACCCCCGTTATTAGTAACAAGTTTAAGGCCCGTATTATTGCGGGATATGTAATAAATTACCGGTATAAGTACGTATACGTTATACTGCAGGAAATAAAAGCTGGCGAGCGTAAAAAATGGTAATACCAGTTAATAAAATTGTAGGATAACCTTTTATATTACGTCGGGCTGGACGGGTATAAAAGGTTATGCATTTTTTATACTTGTATATAGAACGTTTTAAAGTTTGTATATAATAAGAAACATTATTTTAGCAGGAATCGCATAATGGAAAATTTGCGTAACATTTACTTTACAAAAAAAAATTTAAGATATCAAAATACTTTAACTTTTATTTGGTCTGCCGAGAAAACTAAATAAATCGGAACAAATTATTAGGGGAATTGTTATCCTTGCTAGCGGTTAAGTTGCCGTATTATACGATAATTATGGATTTTATTACGGATACGCCGGAAATAATATTCGCAAATATTTTCTAAGCGTTAATAAGGTATAATACGTTAAATAGTTTATATATTATTTCGTATAAGGTTAGCAAGAAAACGTTATTAATATCTAGTAATACGCGGTATACGGTTAAAAATTAAGTAATAATAACGTTAAATATGTTATAGTTTTGCGATTAAAGATTACTTGTTATTATTATCAGCGATAAGGATTTAAAGTATATATTTGCTTTATAAAATACGATATTTAACGTTTTGTATTTTAAATTACTTTTCTTTGCGGTATATTATCCGCAAACGGACTGATTATCCGAAAAAAAAACCAAACCGTTGAAATCGTTATACGTTTTTATATAGTTACGGATTTTAACGTTTTATAGACAGATATAATACCCGTCTTGCAATAACGTACCACGCAAGCTCGCGGCCCACAAAAGCTCGCGGCCCGTTTTTTGGCACCTCGCAACAATCAATCCAAATACCTCAACCACAACGCTTCAAATCAACTTAAATTAATTGAATGCTTCTTTGCTAACTGTATCTACAGCTTCTCGACGAGTGCACGCATTATATCAAAGCTTGTTGCGGACGCCATATTGCCATTTCTTCCTGCCAACCCGCCCGCAACCGCCTAACTTTAGCAGCTGTTAGCAGCATTTCTTTGCCGCGACCTTTCTGCTGGCTAAAAGACCTTATTTATCCTATATAGCAAGTATCCCTCTTTTTAGAAAACGTCTGTTTTAATCGTATAATTACGTAGGTCTCGAGTTATTGCAAAATCAAGTGCAATACGTCCTGCTATACATCCCGCGAAACGCCCCGCGAAACGCCCCGCAAGACGTCCCGTACGGACCCCCCATGCCCTCCAACCCGCTTCCAACCTGTTCTTAACGCGTCCTATAACACGTTTTCCGACGTATATCTTTAACGTATTAAAGCCGGATTAAAAATGCTCGCGTATTTGGGTTAAGGATTCGGTCGAGAATAGTTATCTAGTCGATCGGCTTTAGGTCGTACGAAATGGAGAAAATATTAACTTGGACGCGTTAGGCGCTAGTCGGTTGGGCCGAGTTGGCAGGAAGGAATGGCAATATGGCGTCCGCAACAAGCTTTGATATAATGCGTGCACTTATCTAGAAGCTGTAGATACGGTTAACGCAAGATAATACGATTGATTGGAATCAATTTGATGTGTTGTAGTTGAATAACTTGAGTTTGTTGTTGCAAGGTGCCAAAAAACGGGCCGCGAGCTTGTGTGGGCCGCGAGCTTGTGTGGTACGTCATTATTTAAATAACTTTTTGGCAGTTATAATAAGGCAATCTTGTAAGGAATTAATGCTCGGATTTTAATTTAGATTAATTTGGGATATATTAAACGAAAAAAAAGATCGGTAATGTCGGAAAACGCAATAAATATCGTACGAAAAATTATGCTAAAAAAGCTATATAGCTAGCCGATTTTGTTAATATGCTTACAAAAGAGGAGTACGATAACCGGCATACCCCAACGGAGTTTAAGAAGGGCGAAATAATATACTTTAGGCTGTATTAAAGGTATTACTTACCTGGGTAACCTAAACGGAAATAATCGTCCATTCGGGCCGGTCCCTTTAAGATTTTCGAGCGAATAAGAAATTAAATATATAAGTTGGATTTTTTTATTAATTGGAAAGTTTATTCTGTCGTTTTGGTAATATAATTATACAGGCCAAAGTAAGGGAAAGATTTATTTAAGCGAGGAATTGTTAAGCCCGGCTTAGTAGCCGTAAAGAGTAACGTATAGGAATGGGTGATCGACAGCATCGTAGACCGGCGAATTCGTTAATATAGAAAGAATTTATCCGTTAAATACCTCGTTAAATAGATAGGACATATCGCGAAAAATAACGAATAGCGTTTTAAAAAAGATTTTTTTTATAACGGCTAAGGAAGCCGTTACCGAATATAAGGCAAAGTACCTAATTGACTGGCCAAATAAGGATCTAAAAAAGGGACTTAATCCGTCTTAACGGTATTAAGGTAGCAAATAATAAACACGTAATCGTATTTATTATCGATATAAGGGGGAAAAATATTAATGGAAAATAATTACTAATATTCGTTATATTTTCTTTATATATTTTATTAAAGTTATTAGAGATTTCGTTTATCTGTTATTTAATTTTGCTAATAATATTTCTTATGTCTTTTCCATATTTAAGCATTCTTACTTTTTTGTTATTTTTAATCAATTTCGCGTTATATTTGGCATATATTACAAAGCTGTTCGCAACTTTCTTTGGAAAATTTGACATTGTTAGGAAGTTGCACAACGTGGACATCAGAAATTTTCTGATTATAAAAGGGCAACTTCCTACCAAAATCTTTAGCCTTTTTTTTCTTCTTTTCTTACCGCCGATTCGCAGCAATTTATATATAAATCGGTGGTCGTCCGCAACCTTGTACAAAATTTTAGTTTCTTTTGATAAAAAATCCGTTTAATTTGCTATTTAAGGGTAATTAGGCAAACTATAAGCCCGTTATGGCAGATAAAAACATTGCTTTCAAATTTACATTTAATTCCCAATCTTTTAATAATGAGGACGAATAAATTGGTTACTTTAACGTATTTATGTTTATAAACGATAACTTATCTGTAGCAATTAGCAATAATTGGCTTCGGGATAATAATAACGATAAATAGGACAAGGATAATCTTAGTAATTAAGGTAACGGTAAATCCGTTAAGCCGGCCGGTATAGTCGTTATCATTACATTAAGCTTTTTTTGCCGGAACCCAAAATAATATTATCGTTAAGGAAGGCGAAAATCTTTTTGTCTTTTTAATTCGTTTAAAACAATTATAAATTAGGTGCTTTTTACCGAGAAAACGGTTATTTTTAGCGAAAAAATAGTTTAAAGGAACGATATTAATTTGTTTAATAATTAAGTCGACCTCGACGATTTATCCGAGGATTCGGATAAGGACTTTTAAGTTAGATAAATTAGTTAAGCTGCTATCTTGGATAAAGATTACGTTAAGCTTAATAAAGTTATGGTGAATTTCGCTAAAGAATTGGCATTTACGATTATTAATTGATTTAGTTTTAATAGAACCGGTTGTAATGTTAATAACGATAAGGATATTAACTTCGGTTTGGGTAGCTTTACCGATTTTCAGAGAAAGGGGTACGTTTTAATGGATACCGATACCGAGTTTTGTAGCATTAAGCCAGTGTTAGCGCGGAAGACCACCTTTATAAGAAAAAAGCCATTTTTGACTTGACAATCAAGGCAAAACCCCAAAAAGCGTTTTCCGTTTATTACGACACTTCTAGCGCCTAAAAAGTCGAAACGTAAATTAACCAAAAGGACCGAACAAAAGGTTATAAACGCAAACGACGAAAAGGACGAAAAATCCGAAAGCCAAACCGGAATAAAAGTTTACCTAATACGTGTTCGCAAAAAGTACGTTTACGATACCCGCTTAATGGTTAAAGTTACTAAGGAAATTAATAGGTTCGTCGCCAAGGATAGCATTAAGATTTATATTAAATACCTTTACGTAAAATCGGTTAAATATTACGTAAATCAGGCATATAATATATAGAAGTCTAAAAAGGCTTACGATAATAAGTTGCCAGCTAGAGCGGCCATTTTGATTACCAGATTTTGCGATCCGAAGGGTTACGTAAACGGTAGTATTAGCGGCTATCTTGCAGATATGGAATATTTTAACTTGTACCAGGTTACCTTTGATACTAAGAAAAGTAACGCCTTTATTGATAACGAGTTCGTTATACATTCCGTTATTTTCTTATTCTAGAGAAATATTAATACCATTAACAAGAAGCTCGAAAAGAAGGGCTTTTAAAACGTTGGCAACGCCGCCCCTATCGATACCGATGCTGTTTATAAGGACATCGAGGACAAAATTAACAACAAGATCGATAAAGTTATCCAGGATGTCGAGAAAAAGGTAGATTCAACCGTTAAAGCTAACAAAAAATTTCATCCGGTATTATTAGCGATTTAACCATTATCCAGCGCCGCTTAGACATAATCGAAAGCATTTTATTATAAAAGTAAATCTAACGGCAGCCATTTTAGAAAAATGGTTAACGTTCTTAGATATTGCGTTGGAATTATCGCATAGGATTTAAGCAGTATACGGCTGCAGGGATATGCAGGGGTTTCAGAATTTGCGGTTATTTTTATATATATAGGGACTAAGATGTAGGCGTTGGTTTTTTTACCTTAATTAGCTATTCCAGATTATCTGGCCGTATTCCTAGCTATGGCACCGTGCGTTATACGGTTTCTTTTGGTATAAAGGGGGGACTTGCTAAGGGTTATAATAGTCCGGGCATACCTGCCTGCTCCTTATACATATATACCTATATGTCCCTACGTAGCCTTCGATAGTATACGAAATCCAGACTTTTACACCTTCATACAGTTATACGTATCCTACATAGAGCTACTCGTAACACGTGAAGAACCTTAAGTTAATAGCTGTAATATCTTACTATTATTCTGTCATCCCCATCATTACCCAAGTAATCCTTGACACAACACTTCAAATTGATTCCAATCAATCGTATTCTCTTTTGCTAATCGTATCTACAGCTTCTGGACAAATACACGCATTATATCAAGGCTTGCTGCGGACGCTATATTGCCATTCCTTACTGCCAACCCGCCTGCAACGGACCAACTTCAGCGCCTGTTAGCAGCAATTCTTTGCCACAACCTTTCTCCTGGCTAAAAGAACTTGTTTATACTATATCGCAAATATTCATCTTTTTAAAAAACGTTTGTTTTAATCGTGCAATTACGTAGATATCGAGTTATTGCAAAATCAAGTCCGACACGCCCTGCTATACTCCCCGCTACACACCCCACAAGACGTCCCGTACAGACCCCCCAATACATCTTCCAACACGTCCTATAATTACCTCAGCTAGCTCAGGCCTGCGCTGGCTCGTTCTATTCTTTCTAAAGTCTTTTTATGTACTCTGCCAAGAAACTAAAAATTAACCAATCAAATGCCGTATTCCCGTAACGAGCCAGCGAGGTCTGAGAACAAGTTTCCCGAAATAGGGGTCCGTTCTCCGCCTCGCCAGCAAAATCATCAATTTTCCTTCTATTTCTTTTAAGAAATCCAGAGATATAAATAAAAGAAATAGTTACGCATTCAACTTAAGGTTATTAGGCATGAAACTGGGTATAGGCGTCGAATATAAGCTAATACACATATAGAATTTTATTTTTTATTTTTTCAGGTAACAATTATAGCTAATACGGCCAAGTTCACACCTAGGAAATAAACGACAGCAACGCTTTCATCACTGCGACGCAACAACCACCGGTCGTACCATCGTGCACCGGGCTTCTCTAGTATATTCTATGTGGGGAAAGTCCGTATATCAATTTTTTCGGGCGTATAGGTTACGGTTATTGGGTCGCAGCAATGAAAAGGTTGGGGTTAATTGAATCCGGAACGCCATTATGGCTGCGACGCAACAACTACCGGTCGCAAAATTTTGCCATGGACCTTCCAAGGGTAATTCAATATAGGAAAAGCCCGTCCAGCTATTCTTTTGGCCGTACGGGTTATGGTTGTTGCGTTACAGCCATGAGAAAGTTGGGGTCAGTTACGTCCGGAACGCCCTTATGGCTGCTACGCAACAACCACCGGTTGCAACATTTTGCCATGGACCTTCCAAGGGTAATTCGTTATGGGGGAAGCCCGTCCAGCAATTCTTTTGTCCGTATGGGTTGTGGTTGTTACGTCGCAGCCCTGAGAAAGTTGGGGTCAGGTAAGTCCGGAACGCCCTTATGGCTGCGACGCAACAACTACAATTCGTACGGGCAAAAAAATAGCTGGACGGGCTTCTTCTATACCAAGTTACCCTTGGAAGGTCCATAGCGAAATGATGCAAGCGGTGGTTGCGTTGTCGCAGCCATAAGGGCGTTCCGGATAGAAGGTTTGCAGAAAACGGAAAATTTGACTTATTTCTTTTAATATCTTTACCAAGTTAGCCCCGACCGGGACGTTATATATACGGTTAAAAAGATTTTTCAAAGTTATATATGGCAGTGTTTTTTATGATTTTCTTATAATTTTCGTTGTTGATATATTAAGTAGTTTCCAAAGCAGATTTTGAAAATTTTGTATGGGAGTGCGGAGAACGGAGCCAAAAAAAAAAACAACCTGTCATTAGGCCCTATTTTTGAGGTTTTGTTATTTCTGTGGATACTTTTCTAATTGGGTTAGCGCGGTACCTAAAGCTATTGTCTTTTCAAAGCCTTAGCTGCAGCTGCGCCGTAGGCGTAGCACCAACCTCAAAAATAGGGCCTGATTTTAATGAGGTAATCCTATAAGACGTTTTCCGACGTAGTCTACAACGTATATCTTCAACGATCGGAGCCGGAAAGGAAATGCTCGCGTATATAGGTTAAGGATTCGCTTAATAATCGTTCTTTGGCCTGTCGGCTTTAATTCTAACGAATTGGGGGTAATATTAGCTTAAACGCGTTGGGGGCTTATTGGTTGTAGGCGGGCTAAAAGTAAAGAATGGCAACATGGCGTCCGTAACAAACCTTGATATAATACGTGCACTTGTCCACAAGCTGTAGATACGATTAAAGAAGAAAATACGATTAATTGGAATCAATTTGAAGTGTTGTGGTTGAGTTATTTGAATGTGTTGTTGAGAGATGCCCAGATGTGTCCCGCTAGCTTGTCTGTCCCTCGAGCTTATCTGGGACGTTAATTAGAACTATCGTAAGCCGGCGGTATTTGTCGAACCTTATAAAAAATGTTATTAAGTTTTATAGCTCCGAAATGCGTTTCGGAAACCAAGTTCGCGTATACGATAAATTAAAAGAACCTAATGGTCCTCTCCGAGTCGTAATATCCACCGTCGCTTTTGGATTAGGGATGGATATTGCGGATATTAGTTAAATGGTATAATAGGAAATACCGAAAAGCTTTTCGATGGAAGACGTATGGCAGTAATTTAATCGAGCGGTTTGTGGTTATAAGCAACTAAATATAACTAACTATAGATAAGTTATACTGTTTGCACCTGATTAGGTATTCGATAGCTATGGAACGGAGCTGTTTATTTCAAAACTGGCCGAAATAATAAAGAAAACCCAAGCCCAGCAATCTAAGAATTGTACTGCCTTTTAAAACATAAAGGTCGTAATAAGAATCGATAATGCGACTTTAAATAATAAGGAAGACGATGAATTATTTATTGCAAATAATCCCGATTAAGACGCAACCGTCGCCGAATCCTAATCCTTTTTTTTTTGGCTGGTTAAGATATTACGGTCGTTATCTGTAAACTTTCTAAATAAAGTTATTTAATTTGCGGAATAGAACGAAAATAGGGCCTTACTAGCATATATTATTTAACAGCGAATGCGTACGTAAAGCGTTCTTAATACATGTACAAAAAATTGAGGTTATTATATTATAAAAGAACCGTAATAACCTTATCTCGGTTAAACTCTATTACACTTTATGCACGTTTAAATTTATCTATATACTCGAACTTTTAAACCTGAAAAAATCCGCGTAAAAACAACTAAAGCCGCTTCGTTAAAAGCGGTTACTTAAGAAATAATCGAATTATGATAAAAAGGATAAACGAACGAATTATATGTTATACGGTTATTTCCGCTCGGCGGTACAGAAGCAAAATAAACGTTTATTCTTATTAAACTTAAACGGTTTTTGCTTAATATATTTCCGAAAAACGTCCCACACCAGCTCGCAAGCCAAACCACCTCCGGAGCCGCTTCTTGGCACTTCGCAACAACACATTCAAATAACTCAACCACAACATATCTAATTGATACCAATCGATCGTACTTTCTTTCGCCGACCGTATCTACAGCTTCTAGACAAGTGCACGCATTATATCAAAGCTTGTTGCGGACGCCATATTGCCATTCCTTTCTGCTAGCCCGCCCGCAACCGATTAACTTCAGCAGCTGTTAGCAGCAATTCTTTGCCACAACCTTTCCGCTAGCTAAAAGGCCTTGTTTATCCTATAGAGCAAATATTCTTTTTTCCGGGAAACGTCTGTTTTAATCGTATAATTGCGTAGGTCTCGAGTTATTGCAAAATCAAATCCGATACGCCCTGCCATACGTCCCGCGAAACGCCCCGCGAAACGCCCCGCAAGACGCCCCGCACGGACCCCCTATGCCCTCCAACCCGCTCCCAATCCGTTTCTAACGCGTCCTATAACACGTTCTCCGGCGTATATCTTTAACGTATTAAAGCCGGACAAGAAATGCTTGCGTATTTGGGTTAAGGATTCGGTCGAGAATAGTTATTTAGTCGGTCAGCTTTGGGTCGTACGAAATGGAGGAAATATTAACTTGGACGCGTTGGGCGCTGGTCGGTTGGGCCGAGTTGACAGGAAGGAATGGCAATATGGCGTCCGCAACAAGCTTGAATATAATGCGTGCACTTGTCTAAAAGCTGTAGATGAAATCTTTTAGAATTTCTTCGACGTATACGTTTTATCTGCAATAATTCTGTATATTAAGCCTAGATGCATTTAATTAGTTAAACGTACAAGGTATTAACATATTCTGGCGAATCTCTGCACCTATACAACGACTATATTTTAACGTCTGCAATATACCTATACTTATACCAATACATTTACATATACATACTATACATTATGCTTAGTTACAATTATTATCCCCAAGTTACCTAATACCATATTTAAGCATATTAATTAATACATTCCTAGTTATCATATCGTCGTCCAAAAAGCGTATTATCTAAGGTAAGGGCGAAAGCTCGAAAGAGTTAAACAGTTCGAATTTTGGAAAGCTTGCATAATCAGTTAATGTACCTGTAAGGGAAAAGGATAATGGTATAATTTTTCAAAAAGATGCATTATAACAGTTCCACTTCCTATCTTATAAAAAAAGTTGCGCCTTAGATTCGTTTGAATCGGCTTATTGCTATATACCTAAGAGATATTACCCGATAGCGTCTATAGAGAAATATTAACCCGCTACCATACTAGTTAACAAAATAATGAAGTAACGAAATAGCTGGATATCTGTAGCAAACCTTTATAATCGTTCAAGGCAAAATCTACTTACGTTCCGAAAATATTACTGCTTTTATCCAAATAATCGCCCAAGACGTACCTTTAAAAATTATCGGCGTTATTCCAAAAGTTGGACGAATAATTTTACATAACAAGTTTAGATTAATCCCGAGTAAAACTAAAAAGGCGATCAGTACCGGTAACCCGAAATATGTATAGTTTATCGCCTAAACCAAATTCCCGATAAATAAAGGTCTAATAAGGCACTGGATTATATATTACGTATTCGATTAAAGCGCTTAATGCTGGTATTCGATACTTATATTACCGAGAATCGTGTCCAGTTGTTACTTCAGTTGTATCGACAGGCCTAGGAAAAATTGGGACTTGAGAATCCGCCTGCCCGTATAGTAATCGTTAAAATGCCTCCCTAAACCAGATATTATACTTGCGGATTATAGATTGCTTATGTCTTTTATATTATTCCCCGCGACCTTGCAAAATGAGGAAACAAAATCATAACCGATAGGATTGGATTTAGCGGGTATCGAATGGAAAACAGTATTACCGACATGATTAGAAAATTCCTAGCCTTAAAACTAAAAAGTGAGGACGCTGAAAAAAAGGTAGAAGAATGGCCTGGAAAACCCCCGTCGTTATTAGCTAAAGAAGGTGACGATAAACCAGACTTTAATTAATCTACTCGACTATTTTATGGCAGACGGCGCCGTTAACAAAAGCAACGTCCTGATTAGTTTTAGCAATTATCCGTACGACTATTTCCATTATTAATGCCCTTTTCCCTATCAATTTAAATTGGCCTATCGGTATTTTGAGGTATACGTCCTCATTTAATACTTACGAAACTACCATTCGAAATGAAGTATAAGCCCCGACCGAAAGTTGGTGATTAGCGAGTAATGGCTATGGTACAAGGTTAATATGTTACGTCGTACAAGCGGGTGGAAATATATTCGAAGATGCCGGGCAAAATTCAAAACCATATTTTCCATAAGGGTGACCTGGCTGGATTAGGTAAAAGTTAATAATCAGTACGGAGAAATTAAAGGATAAGGCCTAGAAGAAGCAGAAACGGGTTAAGCAAAGAGAGGGTCTGGCCAGATGTCGAGAACGAAGTCCTAAATTAAGGATAATAAAGGATAAGCTGCGTAAGCGTTAATTAAATTAATTGATAGGTTTTATATATAGTTTATGACGTTAGGAGTTGGTTGCATTATATTTTTATTTGTTTCTTAAAATGGATTAAGAACAATTTCATCTTGGAAAAGAAGGGTTGAAATGGTACAGGGTGCTGGGCCAGGGGGCATGTCTTGGCTGATCAATTAGTCAGCTCCATATGTGTATTTTTAAGGGCTCTTTTCGCCGGGCGCAACCCCGAGACATATTTATCATCGCCCAGCAGTTAAATACACTTACATACTCATATCTATTCCAGAGTCTACTTCAACGCCACCCAAATACAGTGTTTTCGTTTACCTTTATTACCGCTACACTCGGCTATTCTATTGTAACACCGCCCCCAAAGATGCTTTGATCGGAACTGAGTCTCCCCGTCCCAATTTAATACGCAGCCCGACGTTACGAACAATATGTCGGAAAATAAAGCCGAGGTAGTAATCATTATCGAAGTCGGAAAATCGCGCGTTAAAAACAAACGGTAAGTATCCGACGGTGGTGGTCATTACAATATCAAATCGAAAATCAGGAAACGAAACCCGGCCGGTTTTAATTAAGGCGGATATCGAAAAACGCGTACACGAGGCCGCGGTTATAAAGTACGATAAATGTAAATATTTACGTAATATCGGTTAAGGTTAATAATTTAAAAAATATTAAATTATTAAATTATTACCAGCTTTTTAGGATAAGTTTTTAATTAAATCTTGGAACCCTATGTATTTGTCCAGGTCGCTGATAAATAAAATATACTAAAGGTTGAGGCGAACGTTATAACTTTTCGCGGTTTTAAACGGTATATTTTCGAGTTCGCTAAAGTACGAGACATTATAAGTATACTTCGCCAGCTTACCCAAATGTCTGCGTGATATTAACGTCGTCTAAAAGTCCGAAATAATCTCTTTTTTTCATATTAGGATAATTTAATCGTGTAAAAAAGAAGTCAAATAATACGAATGAAATTACTAATACATATTCAATTTAATATATTCATTTTATAAATCTTCAGTTCGTTAAGTATTATATAAATATTAATTTTCCTTAATCCGGATTAGCATTATTTTATTATAAATATGTAATAAAGCTGTTAAATTAAAAAGATTAACGAACTTTAATACTACGCGTTTTTATGTATAATTTATTACGGCTATTATCAATTCTTTCTTAACTTATATCTCGTAACCTATCTCGCCGAATTAAAACTTTTTATATCTTATTTTCCAATTCGTTTTTTTAAGTTCGTCGCATTAACGTTTAAAATATTTCCATCCTTTTTAACTCTTAAAGTAGCTTAGTTCGGGTGGATTAGCTGGAATAGAAAATCCAATATGCGGGTAAATAAATGACGTAAATAAACGTTTGCTAATATTAAGAAGGTTGTACTTTCGCTATAAGTACAATTTCTCCGGTATCCGTTTTTCTTTAAATACCAGCTCAAAATATTTAAAATCCCGATAGATCCGGAGCCTTTACGGTTCGTAATCTTATCTTCCTAAACCCGTAAGTAATATCTTTTGAACCCGGTTTCTGGCCAGGTTTTTTTAAGGCTAATTACGTACGTTATCGCCCTTTTACTGTGAATATCGGTACTTAAAATATTTTCGCCGTAAATGGTTTAGGGTTTTGATTAGTACCTGCGGGTTTTTGTTATTTATTTCGGTAATTATAAATCGCTTCCGTCGGGTGCTTTCTCCGGGCCCTCGGATATATCTTTTAACGTTAAGTACCCAGAAATAAGGTTTACCGGCTTTTTCGATTGCGGCTTTTAATTTTTTTTTCCAACCCGTCTGGTATATGAAGGTATAAGGTTTTTATTGCTTAATGCTCCGCTTTTTTTTCGGCTTACTTCGGATCCCGGATAGGGTTCGGAATCCTCTATCAGAATCCTATATAGGTACGAACATATTCGGATACGGTAAGTAACCACCAAAGTCCTTGCTATTAACATTTAATATACCTCGATACCTAAACATCCAGTTATTGTACATAGTTATTTAATCGCTAGCTAATTACTTCTAGTCGCGAACTCTTGTTTCGTTTAATATTATGAAAATAGCGTTTATATATTATATACTAACGTGCCACACCAGTAAGCACAACACACCAATAAGCGCAACACTTTTTTCAGCCATTCTAACAACACATCTTCAATTGCCCATTTCTCAGCAACCACAATATGCAGCGCCTTACAAAAGAAGCGAGGATGGACCTAGCCATTCAGGCTAAAAAACGAAACCCGAAACTTAGTTACAGAAAGCCTGGTTCTATCTATAAAGTCTCATCTTTTAGCTTAGCATACCGTTCTACCGGTAAACGTGCCTGAGCCGATACTACCTCTCCTTTGCAGAAATTGACGCCGACCGAAGAAAAATCGATTATCGACCGAATCCTTAACCTAGATATACGACCGTTTCCTGTCCGGCTTTAGTACGTTAAAGATATGGCCAATTTATTGCTTACCTAACGTATCGTAAAACGTATTAGAATTAACTGGGCGTCGAAATTTGTTAAACGGCAAAAAAAACTCTAAACGCATTTAAATCGGAAGATCGATTATTAACGGATTTTAGCCGAAAATCCAGAAACATTTCGGAAATAGTTCGAGCTTATACGGGGTCTAATCGGGAAATACGGCATCGCAAAGGAGGATATCTACAACTTCGACGAAACTAGATTTTTAATGGGGCTTTTTATGGCAACGGGCATAGGAATTACCAGTATCAAAAAAGTACAAATTTTAAACAAACGTAATAAAGCAATAAAGAATAAGTTATAGTTATCCAGGTTATTAATTCCCAAAATTAGGTTATACCGCTATTTATTATTATGGCGGGAAAAAATCATTTTGGGTCCTGGTACCGTAATAACCTATTGCTAACAGCCGATTAGAAAATCGCATTAAGTAATAATAGTTAGATAACAAATAAATTCGGTTTCGAATAGATCCAACATTTTAATAAACATACTTAAACGCGTACGAAAGGTTCCAAACGTTTCTTTATCTTCGACGGCTACGAAAGCCATTATTCGATAAAATTCGAAAAATACTGCGCTAACAATAACATTATTACACTTTATATGCCTGCGCATTTTTGGCATCGGCTTTAATCTTTTAATATATCTTGTTTTTCTGTTTTAAAACGCGCTTATTCGCGTTATATCGAAAACCTAATACGACGCCATTATACCTATATATTGCCAAAAAAAAATTCCTCGCCGGCTTTTACGACGCGTTCCAAGCTACTATAACGTCCGATAACATAAAATTTGTATTTGCAAAACCTGGTCTTGTTCCATTTAATCCCAATAACGTTCTTTTCAAATTAAAGGTTCTTTAATTGTGCTTGCGCCGACCGTCTCCCTGCTAACCTCTGCCGGTTCTATTCGTTCCCCGCCTGCAAAAACGTTTAAAAATATTAAGAAAATAACGCGGCAATTGCGTTATTTACAGAAAAAGATTAAAAACGAATAAGGTAGCTCGTTAAATAAAATGGCTAAATCGGTTAATCTTTTAATTAAAAGTTATTTATTATTTCTGTACGAAAATACTTTTCTCCGGGAAAAAGCTACCTAATTACGCGAAACGAATTACATCTTAAGCAAACGTCGCAATATTAAAAACAAACATTTTTTTAAAAAAAGGAACACTTACTATACAAAAGAGATAAGCTTTTCTGGCCTAAAAAGAAGGAAGTGGTAAAAAAATGCTGCCAACAGCAGCTGGAAGGAATCGTCGCAAGAAAGTTAAAACCAAGGAACGGAAATGTAGCGTCTGCGGCAAGCCTGGACATAATGCGCGTACTTGTATAGAGTTGTAGATACGTCTAGCGAAAAAGAATCCGATTGATTTGAATTAATGCGATATGTTATTGTCAAGTTATTTGAATTTATTGTTGCAAAGTGCCAAAAAGTGTTGCGCTTATTGGTGTATTGCGCTTACTGGTATGGCACGTTATACGATATATCGCGGTTCTATTTTTTAATCGGGATTATCAAATTATTATATCCCTGGAACCATCTATATTATGCAAGGTATAGTCGATCATAAATACCCCGGAAACGTTAAGCGGTCCGATTTATACGTGCTTTTAAAAAAGAAGTGTTAATTAAATCTATAATATAAAGAATATGTTTTTCGTAATTTTGAAACCTTAACATTTAATAATTCGTATTTGTTTATTTATTAACTTTACCGAAATACTTTAATATAAAAAAGAAAACTAATAAAGCCATGTATTATTTTGTAATTTCGTCCGGGTCTGGTAAAAACGGAAATTGCATAACGTTGTTATGTATAAATGCGTTTTCTGTAAACGTTTTATAAATTATATATATATAATCGAGGTACTTAAATATCTATTAAAGTGCTATTTCTATATTATCGCCGGTAAAAGATACGTTAAGTTATTTATAACGTTAAACAAATCATGCTTTTATGTATATAGCAATAAATCCCGTTTGATTAAGCCCTTATAATATTTTAACTTTATCGCACATTACTTTGGCAATATTCGTATTATTATTTTGTTAGCTGTTAAAGGGTTTAAAAGTGAGACATATTTAGTTCCAAGTAAGGTATGGAAAATAACGCCGCAATTAATATAGTTCGCTTCGAAAGCCAACCTGGAAACATTTTTATCGTTATATACGCCCAAGTCTTTTAGGAAATCGCCCTGTAAATCTCGGACACGGTGGCCATATTCCACTTTATCAAACGGCGGTAGTACTATTTTAGCAACTGTATTATGTTAGGTACCATATAAAAACCATTCATACCTTGGAAATTTAGGAACATTATAAGCTTACCGAAAGTACTTCAAAGTAATTAGTATTACAATTGGAAAAAAAGGATGTAAAGGGTAATAAATAGAGTAAAGTTTATATATTAGGTAATTTCTGGAGGTTTTATTAGGAATAAAAGGAAATATATAGGGTTTTATGATATATAAACGACGCTAACGGATAATTAATAAATTATGAGAAAATTCGAAAGGAATATATATAATCTGGGTTGAAATGCACACAATTTTAGGATTATATATTTATTAATATATTAATAATTAAATCTTTAAAAGTGGTTAAATATTAACTTAAAAACTAATGTTACTTTTTTTATAACGAAGTAACAACATATAAAGACAGAATAAAAACTTTATGTAAATTATACGAATTTTTTCCTTTATTACAAATTATTCAATATAATTTATAAAATTTCTTTAACGTCTCGGATAAGCTCGCCGGATGGAAAAGCTCTTCGGGTGGTTCTAGGCACCTCGCGACAATCAACTCAAATTACTCAACCACAACACATCAAATCAACACTAATCAATCGACTGCTTCTTTGCTAACTATATCTCCAGCTTCTCGACGAGTGCACCCATTATATCAAGGCTCGTTGCGAACGCTATATTGCTATTTCTTTTTCTTAAGCCGACCGCGACCGACCAACCTCAGCAGCTGTAAGCATCAATTCTTCGCCACAACCTTTCAGCTGGCTAAAGAACTTGTTCATTTTATATAGCAAGTGTTCATCTTTCTGAAAAGTGTTTGGTTTAATCATTAAATTGCGTAGGTATCGAATTGTTGCGAAATCAAGCCCGACACGTCCTGCCACACGCCCTGCCACACGCCCTGCTATACGCCCTGCCACACGCCCCGCGAGACGCCCTGCAACGCCCTCCAACGCGTTTCTCGACGTATATCTTCAACGTATAAATGCCGAACAAGAAATGCTCGCCTATATGGGTTAAGGATTCGGTTAATAATGGTTTTCTAGGCGGTCGGCTTTAGCTTTTGCGAAATAGAGGTGATAGTAGATTGAACGCGTCAGGAGTTGGTCGGTCGCAGACAGGTTGGGAGGAAGAAATGGCAATATAGCGTCCATAACAAGCCTTGATATAATGCGTGCACTTGGAAAGAAGCTATAGATCCAGTTATCAAAGAAGCATTCGATTGATTTGGGTTGATTTGATGTGTTGTAGTTGAGTAATTTGAGTTGGTTGTTGCGAGGTGCCCAAAACCATCCGGACAGCTTGTCCATTCGGAGAGCTTATCTGAGACGTTAATTAAATGCACATTAAATAAAATCGTTATAATCGATATTACTTATTTTAACATTACTTATTATTACTTTGTATTTCATATATATTTTACCATATTATAACGCGTAAAATCAACTTATTAATAACATAATAATCATTAACTCGTTACTGTTTAATCAAATATTTAAAACCGTTATTTTAATACATACATCTATCTATTTTATAATCGCAGGGTATAAAGAAGTTTAACGATGCTCTGGAATCTTCATTTAGGAATACTGGCGATTATGAATTCGATATGCAGCCGGAAAGCTCTAAATCCCGGATTGAGCATGTTAAATTCGCTGATAATGCCCCCAATAAATAACTTTAAGGACGGGTAACAAATTCTCAAACTAGAAAACAGCAGAGACCATTATTAAAACCACTAGGTAGATAACATAACTTACGGGTTCGTTCTAATTAAAGCAATTTCGTATTAATTAAATAATATTCAATTATCCGAAGATATAAAGCGTTTCTTACGCAAAGTCTATATTATACGTAACCGATTCAACATATTATATTCCTGCTATAAAGTTACATTAATATAGGGAAAAAATATAAAAAATATAAACACCTTACCTTTTAGCGCCGATTGGAACGTATGCTAATCAGAAAAATCCTACGATCAATAATAATCCTTCAACTCGGTAATATCGCCAAAGGCATATATTATAAATAGGATTTTATATTATCAAACGGATTTCAACTTACATAAGCATTAAGTACTAACAATACCGTTCCGGCTATTTTAAATAACAATATCCGGCAAAACAAAATTTACGTCATAACGGATTTTGCTGGCCTTATAAGCTATTAAATTACCCAGCTAATTACGGACCTTCGATGAATTAGCCTTTCCGCAATTTAACGAAAAGAATCTATAAACCGAATACCTTACAAACAATACGAAAGAAGGTTTATAAATTTATAAACCGAGCCAACTGGGCAAAAAGTATATATTATATAACCGATTTGTAAATGTTTAATTTACGACGTTATGCAGGCAATAAAGAGGCAAACTGTATATAAGAACGCGTCAGAAAACTGTTATCCGCAGTTTTTAAATATTCGGCGTTATTATATAAACCGAATAAACGTTTTTGAAAGAATTTAAACGAAGATACCGAACTTAAAGCGAAAATTATTATACGTTCCCATAATATAAAAGCAGTTATTAATATTAAGGTTACAATAGTACGCGAAAAAGAGCAAAACCAAACGAAATATATTTATAGAAATACACAAAAACGCTACCTGGAAAATTAATTAAAGGCGAAATATATAAGCTAATACGAAATTAAGCAATATATATAACTATAAATAATGCGATACTATTAAAACGTTTGATTGTTTTAATAAGGAAAACTTAGATAATATTACCAGAATTAAAACGCTAGAATAACATGCGCTTAATCAAAACTACGAAGAATATGAAGCTATATTGATATTAAAGTTATAGTAAAATAGTTATGTCGACTATGTAGAATATAAAAATAAGAAAAAGGCGAAGAATTATATTAAAAGTTAGGTATTGTCCGACGAATCCTTACTCTGCTTATTTAACGACGACAAAAAAAACGACGGACCGTGCTAATCAAAACCATTTACCGAGTTATCTATAATCAATACCAAAGGATTATAATCATTTTCCGGATGCAGAATACTATAATCGTCCAAAACCAAATCATCCCTAACGAACTCGCTACCGAAAGCTTTTCGGGTAACTGCGTTAAAGCTATTTACAAATTGATTTTCGTCCTTCTTTATATCTAACTAATTAAGCCTACCTTCGTTATTAGCAATAAATACGGCATCATTAAAATCGATAAGCCTAACCTGTATAACTTTACGGACCGCGGATAAAATATCTTCGTATTCCCAGCCAGCCCCTTAAATCCGAAAAAAATATCCCTTAGCAAGCCAGAAATTACGAAACAAAAAGTAAGCGCATTCGAAGATTTCGTTACGAAAATTTCGTATAACGTAAGGCCTATTTCGCGAAAAAGCATAAGCGGCATAAAATTCGCACTATAAGAAAATACGGTACCTAACTAAAAACGAATCTCGGAAAAAAACAGAATCAACGTTATATATAATATTTATCGACCGGCGGAATTCGCAAACAAGGTAAAGGTTATAATATTTGCCATTTCGATTAAATAATTTCCATATTTCCTTTTTAAATTTTATAAAAACTGAATTCGAGGGTAAACTCGAATTAATAAGGACTATATCTAATAACGTACTACACAAGCTCACCGCTCACACAAGCTCACCGCTCGGTTTCTAGCACCTCGCAAGAAATCAACTCGAATAACTCAACTACAACATATCGAATTGATTCCAATCAATCGAATACTTCTTTGCTAACTGTCTTTACAGCTTTTGGACAAGTGCACGCATTATATCAAAGCTTGTTACGGACGCCATAATGCTATTTCTTCCTATCAAGCCGCCCGTAACCGCCCAACTTCAGCAGCTATTAGCAGCAATTCTTTGCCACAACCTTTCTGCTAACTAAATGAACTTGTTCATCCGATATAGCAAGTATTCATCTTTCTGGGAAATGTTTGTTTTAATCGTCTAATTACGTAGGTCTCGAGTTATTGCGAAATCAAGCCCGACACGCCCTGCCATACGCCCTACCACACGCCCCGCGAAACGCCCTGCACGGACCCCCAATGCCCCCCAATGCGCTTCCAACGCGCTTTTAACGCATCCTATAAGACGTTTCCCTACGTATATCTTCAACGTATTAAAGTCGGACAAGAAATGCTCGCGTATATAAGTTAAAGATTCGGTCGAGAATGGTTATCTAGTCCGTCGCCTGTGCTTGATGCGAATTGGGGGTAATATTAGCTTGGACGCGTTGGGCGCTGGTCGGTTGCGGGCGGGTTGGCAGGAAGGAATAGCACTATGGCGTCCGTAACAAGCTTAGATATAATGCGTGCACTTGTCCGGAAGCTGTAGATACGGTTGGCGAAAGATAATACGATTAATTGGAATTAATTAAATGTGTTGTGGTTGAGTTATTTGGATTTGTTGTTGCGAGGTGCCAGGAAACGAACGGTGAGCATATGTGAGCGGTGAGCTTGTGTAGTACGTTACTGCAAAACCTAATATCCAGTCGAAATAAAATATTTCTTTACCGTAAGTACTTTAACCGGCCCCATAAAAAAGAACTGATAATATCCGTATTAACCGTTTAATATAACCAACGTCGCCATGTCGTATGGCATACGAAAGGCAGAAATAAACCTGGGATTTTTGAAAAAATCGGCAATAGTTTTAAAGTTATTTCTCGACAAGAACGGTATCGTTTAACGGTCGGTTATTATTTATAATCGGGTCAAAAAAGTTATCGTCTCACGCAATATTATCCGCACTAAAAATATAGCCAGCTTTATCATCAACCGAGGGAAAGGCTACGTTTAATACGCCCTAATAGGGACCGCGTAATTTAAAAAGTAGTATATGTAAGCTTTATTCCAACAATAAAAGATGAAATATTTACGAATTATCAGCTAAGCTATCTAGATTACCAGTTAACATATTATCAGAAAAACATAACAAAAGATTTTCGTTAAATAAACCCTTATCTATTAACGCGTCCTAATCAAAACCCCGCAACACTTCCCCTATCCATCCAGCGCAACATGAAATATATAAAAACCGTATTATACGCGACAATTTCGAACTCGGCAACGGTTAACCGGAAGTACATATATGTTATAAATTCGGTAAGCTAGGCTTTTGAAAGAAAATGTTCGATAAAGATATTCCTAGCAGCTCCGTATGCGGCAAGTGTTTTCTTTATTAGTAATTCGTATCGGTCGTGTAAGTTTTGTAAAAATAACGTAAATTAGGGAATATTATGCGTATAAAAAATAAAAGGCTCGAGTAAATAGAACTTCGGCGATTTCTAATATAAATACGTTATCTTATTTGAAAACTAACGATTCATCTTCAAGTTTACTTGCGTTATATACGCACCATTAATATTATTGAGCTAATATATACGTACAAATATAAGCAGAAAATTTATCTATATATGGAATAAGGTACGAACGGGAAAAAGCTGCCGCTTTTTATTATATAGATCGGCTGCTTCGGCTTGACTTGCCTGTATTTTGCGGATATAACTTACCTCACTAAAATCAGGCTCTATTTTTTGAGGTTGTGGCTGCGTTTGTGGCGTAGCTGTGGCTATAGCTTTCTAAAAACCTGTAGCTCCAAGTACCGACTCACAAAAGACCAATAAAAAGACCCACAAAACACACATACCTCAAAAAAGGACTTGATGGCAAGTTGTAATTTTTTGGCTTCGTTGTGCACATCCCCATATAAATTTTCTAAAATCTAATGTGGAAACTGGCAAATATAACAGTAATACAAAAAAATAAATAATAGTAAAAAATGTTATTGTATACAGCATTAAAAGTGCTTCCTAACCATATATATAACTTTCCCATCGGGGTAAGTTTGGCGGAGATATTAAAGATCAAAGTTAAAATTCTCGTTTTGTACACCCCCCCCAACCGCAACGCCGTCATGGTTACAACGCAATAACCACAACCTATACGGCCAAAAAAATAACTGGACGGGCTTTTCCCATACTGAATTACCGTTGGAAGGTCCATGGCAGAATGTTGCGACCGGTGGTTGTTGCGTCGCAGCAAGGAGGGCGTTCCGGTTAATTAAGTCCGGAACCTTTTCATGGCTGCGATAACGCAACCACCGCGTGCAACATTTCGCCATGGGACTGCCAAGGGTAACTTAGTATGGGAGAAGCCCGTCCTGCTATATTTTTGCCCGTACGAATTATGGTTGTTGCGTCGTAGCCATGAGGGCGTTCCGGGCTTAATTGACCCCAACTTTCTCATGGCTGTAACGCAACAACCATAACCCGTACGGCTAAAAGAATAGCTGGACGGGCTTTTCCTATATTGAATTACCCTTGGAAGGTCCATGGCAAAATTTTGCGACCGGTAGTTGTTGCGTCGCAGCAAAGAGGGCGTTCCGGATTCAGTTGACCCCAACCTTTTCATGGCTGCGACGCAACAACCACAACCCGTACGGCCGAAAAAATCGATATACGGACTTTCCTTATACAGGATATATTAAAGAAATCCGGTGCACGATGCTGCGCCCGGTGGTTGTTGCGTCGTAGCGATGAGGACGTTGCGGTTACCCATTTCCCAGACCTTCATTTAGCCGTATTGGCTGTAATTCCCGTCCAAAAAAATTGGAAGAAATTCCTGTATGCATATTAGTTTATATTTAACGCGTCTTTGAAATTTTACACCTATTGGCCTTCATTGGGTTCCGTAACAATTTCTTTTTATTCAAATCTTTGGATTCTTTAAAGAAATAAAAGGAAAGTTGGTAATTTTGTTAGGGATGTGCAAAACGAACCCACTTTTCGCACAACTAAAACTTAGGCCTTGCTGGCTAGTTACGGGAATTTGGGATTTGATTGGTTAATTTTTAGCGTGATACAATAGTACATTAGAATAAGAGCCAGCGAGGCCTGAGCTAGCTGAGGCAAGATATAACTTGTTATTTTTTTATCTCCATGGACAAAATAAAAGCGTTTCGAAAACCGATAGGATAAATTTTTTTAAAACCGCATACCTCGTGGAAAGTCTTTCGATAAAGGTTAGAGGTACCGTCGATCGTAGCTTCGTTTTGGTTAACTGCATTTAACGAAATCGAACGGCGCTTATTGTCGGATATAAGAGACATCAGTTGTATTGTATTGATGACTAGTTGCAGGTGCTCTAAATCGTTTACTGCAGTTTATATAGAGATTAGCTACGGAACATATAAGTTCCAATCAAAGGGAGCCTTTCCGTATATGGGGGTGCTAGCGCACCCCCTGCTAGCTGACATACCCCTTTAACGCCTTGACGCAGTTACGGCGTTACGTTACACTTATTATTCCCTAAAGCCATAGCTTTCCATTTTACCTTTCTTCCGGCGATTGATTGCTTTTAATTAGCTAATTCTTCCTTTAAAATTATTCGCAGGGTATTTTTCCGCCGTTCGAAGGCTTCCGTAATGTCCATTAATCCTAGTTGCTTTTTGAAATGTTTAAAAGGTTTACGTAATAAGGATTTAGTTAATTTATTAGTTAACATATCGCCCGTAAGCATATAATATACTTTAATTAAATTTCTTTTTGCGGCTTTTCGTAACTAGTAATTATATATATTTCCGTACCGCAGCTTTGTTTATAATAGGGCGACGTCGGCGTTAATAAGCCGTATAATTTGTTAATTATCGCATTATATATTTAACTATCGTGTATTTAGGTTAATTTTAAACTTTTTAATTAGTCGAAAGTTAAATAAGGCCTTTTTTGCGGTTTACGTAAGGGATAATAATTCCGCTTTTGTTATAAAAGTAATTCTTATGTTTTACTTGTTCGCCCGTTATTTTATTACTTTTTTAAATAGTTTTATAATATATATTTAGGAACTTTTTCGATCGATTTATTATTTATAAAGAAAACGTTGCTTTAGATATTTAATAAATTTTTACCCCCGAATTATAACGTTAATATTTTAATTCCGATTAGGTATAATATAATTCGATTAATAATTTTATAATGTACGTTATTAAGGTTTAGGTTGAATCGGGCGAATCGGGATACCGTAAATAATATATCAAGTTGTATATTAACTGCGACGTATAAAATGGAACCGATTTTTTTCTGGTATTTATTAACGGAACTTGGATAGGCTAAATTAAAATTCGGTAATAGTTCGACGTTTATTATTAATATATCTGGAAAATTATTTAAATTCTTTTTTAAAATTAAGTTAATTAGCTTATTTATAAAGTTTAATTAAAATAATTAAATTTTTCCGTTAACTCTGTTTTAATTATTTCGATGCCGAAAAACCATTATAAGTCCTTACTTTTTATAAAAGTATACCGTTTCCGTATTTATTAAATCAACTAATCGGCGAAGTCTTTATCGTTCTTGCAGTACGCTATAACAATATCGTTCATAAAGAAAAAGATAAATACCTTTTAATAAGTAAAACAATAAGGTTCGTAAAGAACGGGGTTAAGCCTTAGCTTTTTAAATATTTTAATAATGTCCTTTTGCCATAATAAAAGTAATTCCCTTAATCCGTATAATGCCTTTTTAATTAGGAAAATCTTTTTATGTTAAAGGTATCCTAAAAGCGTTTTTATATATATTTCGTAAGG
The DNA here is from genome assembly GCA_004155945.1 of Monosporascus sp. mg162. NCBI lineage: Eukaryota > Fungi > Ascomycota > Sordariomycetes > Xylariales > Monosporascus > Monosporascus sp. mg162. The sequence continues at coordinate 136,277 of QJNY01000104.1, forward strand.
CAAATTCGTATTAACGAAGGCGTTTTTAGCGTTATATTGCTTAGGCTTTAGGTTAAACCTAGCTGCAATAACGATCAAGGTTCGAAACGACCTTTTAGCGAATATGGATACGTATGTATCGCTATAAGCGTTTTTTAGCTGTTAATCGACTCGTACGACGAAACGGGCCTTACATTTTTATAGCCAGCCATATTTATCGAACTTATAAAGGTATATCTATATATACTTTAGGGCCTATTTTCCATTAAAACTTTTAGAAAATTAATTAATAACCTTCCAGAACTTTATTTCTTTATAACTTTGCAAGTAAACGCTTTTGGTTTTACGGAATATTTTCTTTAAGGGGTATATATTTAGCTTTTTATAACTTCGCGGCGGTAACGGTAAATTACGCCTATATACCCGGTTTTGTAACTTAAATACCTTTTTATATATTAAAGTATTTTCCCTAAAGGAGACGTAACCGTGTAGACAAAATTGGATAAAATGATAGATTACTACCTTAATTCCTAGGCTTCACTAAACCCATCCCTTTCGTAGACTGCCTTGTCCCGTTCCTATCCGCGTCGATTCTTGTCGAAATTCTGGACGGTTTTCGCAATCCGGAGCAGCCGGGCAAACCATCGCTCGTAGTCCTTCAGCATGTATCGTTCCATAATCTAAACTTCGAAGTTATTAAGCCGGTTACCGCCTTTCCTTTCCAGTTTCGCCAATACTTTGCTTATAATCGTTATATTTTCCGCCATATATTTTTGCAAAGATCGATTTTCGTTATTTTCGCGAATTAAATCGTATCCGAAAATTAACAATCGAAGTCGATTACTTTGGGAAAGATTTTTGAGATCGATAGTGGTGTCGATGGTTTTAGCCCGTCCGGTAATTTTGTGCGAATTATGTACCGTTAAGATAACAGTTTTTGTAAAAATCCTGCGGTTACGGATTACCGGTATCGTATATTCGGATTTGCGCGGTATATTATTTTGGGTAATTCGAAAAGGCGTAAGGACGATCGAACCGTAAGACTGGCGAGGGTTCGGAAAGATGCCGGCTTTTTATACGTAATACGGCGCAGTTAAAGTTTATTATTAAGGTTTACTTTTAAGGTTTATTTTTAAGGTTTACCGTTAAGATTTATTTTTAAGGTTTATTTTTAAGGTTTATCTTTAAGGTTTACCGTTAAGGTTTGCCTTTAAGGTTTATTTTTAAGGTTTACCGTTAAGGTTTATCCTTAAGGTTTACTACGTAAAGCTTAACATTTCCTAAGTTATATTGTTTGACCCTGCCGAACCAGCCAGCGGGCATAAGGTTTACCAGGGTCGAAGCTTATCGGCAACTACGCATTAGTCGGCTTTAAAGTGAGGCTTTATGGGACTGAGGTATTAATCTATCCTAACCGTAAAAACCATTGATCAGTTATCGTGTTCGAAGGTACTGGGTATAGTATCTATCGTGCAAATTACATCGTGTAATGATTTTCTGTGTATTTGGCTCAGCCTGGAAAATAAAGCTTGAACCCATTCGACCTTGCATATATTAAAGTATTATAGCTTTTCCGATTAAGGTAACGCGTATTTCGGGTAATTAACTTCCTTAAACTTCCACAGCTTACCGGCCGGTTATCGTACGTATTAATAAAGGGGGTTAAACGTTCTGCATTAAATACGGTTTCTTACATTTTATAATCTCTTTTAATAATATTATTTTGGTATGGAACGTACGGGGGACTTACGCCGATTTCCAGTAAGGTGCTTTCGTTTTTTACCGTTATTCTGGATTCAGTAATATAAAGAAAATTTAAAGTTATTTCGATTTTTTCCGGCGGCGTAATGATCGTAATAATTATTAGGGCAAACGTTAATAAAAGTAATTCGAATATAACGGTCGTATAAGCTTAATTAGTTTTTAAAAAATAAGCTTATTTTATTTCATTTTATACGCTTTTTATGTTGGTACTTTTTTAGATCCATTTTTTCTGTTTAACCGGTAACTAAATTATTTCGCTTAAGTTTTTATCTTCTTTTTACGAAAGTATATAATAACTGTTAACCTAATTAAATATTTTCATTTATCGAAAAAACTTTTATAGCTTTTTTTCTATAACGTACAAAACGTTATTTTTTATATCTTTAATATTACCTATAAAAGTGGCCTTTTCGTTAAATTATACGTTTCGAATAACGATAACCTTATTAATTAATAAGTTCCAGATTTCGTAAATATTTGTAAAGCGATAATTAACGAGGTAATCTATTTATGCTTTAGGATTTAACTTTTAAAATCTTTGCTTTTTTTTTATGGCGGTAATTATTATAACGTAAGCCATATAGCTATACGTTTGCAGGTAAGCTTATTAAGGTTTTCGATTAAATACTGCAACGCCGTTTTTATACGCTAGGTAAATATAATAAACTTCGTATAAGCTTTGCCAAAATAATACGTATTTAGGTATACCGTTATATAAATATACTGCCGTTTTAAGGATATATATAATTAGGAACGAAAATAATTTAACGCCATTTCGTATCGCAATCGCTTTCTCCTTTATTATACCCCTTAAACGCTTTATATCCCCGTTTTAAGCCTGGGTATACGGTATTAAAGATTTAGGTTTAATACTGAAAGGAAACGATTGGAACATATCCCAAAGTTGATAAATCTTTAAGATTTCGTTATTACATTCGATTACCTGTAGGAAAACCTTATCTTGGTTCTTTAGAACCTTTAAAAGGTATCGGAACGCCGTAATTAATATATCCTGCTTCCGATTTTTGAAGTAAATATCTTAAATAAAGCCTAAGTACCTATCGGTCGCAAACATAACGTATTTATACTTTTTAAGGTCTTTTTCGAAATTTGTAAAGTCGACGGCGATTTGCTGTCTTAATCGGAAAGCTTTTTCTTTCGGCTTACGGCGTATTAACCTTTTGGCCTTCGCTTTGCTATATACTTAGCATTCGACTGTTATAAAACCCTTTAAACGTATTGCCCTTATATAAGTCTGTAATTAGGCGATAATTTCAAGCCTTAAATATTCTAATTTTAGGTGCCATATCGTACCGTTACCGATTCGTAATAATTTGGTTGTATATAAGTTAACGTTTCGTTTATAGGTTGCTAAAGCTGCATAAGTAATTATTGCGTTAATATTTTGCAGGACGAACTAATTAAATTTGTTTATTAACGTAGCAGCTACCTAATCGTACTTGTTTCGAATAAAGTTATTAGTTTTTTTATTATCTTACCAGTACCCCTTTTTCCGGAATTACCGAAAAGATACCAGGTTGTATACGAAGTTTTTACAATATGCCACGTCGTATAGACGTAACGTGCTCGTACCATTAAAACTTCGAAGTAATATATCAACCTTTCTGTACCTTTTAATCGGTACGAAACCGCCATTTACGTATACCCCGTCGTTTTATACGGTTAGTTTAAAATTCAGGAACTTGTTAATAAAATTAAAGATATATATCGTAATACTTAAGTCCAAAATGGACGAATTCCTTAAGGGGTAAAACGCAACATTTTTCGCGTTACGTTGATCAAAAATCAAAAAGTACGTTAAAACTTACTTTACTTTATGTAAAAATTAATCGGTTTTTTTTAAATATTTAGCTTTTCTATAAACTTTAATAAACGGTTAATTTTTTCCTTAAAAAACTAGCCAAAAACAATTCGATTTTGAACGAATGTAATTATCCGATCGTTAAAGCGGAAATATGATAAAGCTTTGCTAGGGATTATATAAAAGTAGTAGGATAATATATAAAAAAGGTTTAAACAAGCCTTATAATAAATACTTTGCGTATCCGATTTCTAGCGCTTTCGCTTATTATTTCGGTCCGTATTAAATCCTCTACGGTTATTACGCTTCGATTTACGTCCTAAGGTTTTTCTTCGTTATTAAAGGTTAATATCCTTAGTATCGTCCTAATCAAAATTATTTTAATTAAAAAAACCTGCAAAAATCCTTTAAAAGGTTAAAAACGTTCCTTTAATATTTCGTAATAATATAAATAACGGATAAATTATAATCTAATGGTCCAAAAAGTTAACAGCTATTTCTTAATAGCTGATCGTATCGTTATCGATCTCGTTTTTTATTATTATTTAAAAGGTAAATATTTAGGACTTTATAATTAAAGCTATAGCTATATATAGGTCGTTAGCTTATATTATTGCTATTTTCGTTTCTGGAACGTTATAACGTCGTCTTTAAGCTATTACTTTTTGCCATTTTACGATTTATTCGTTTAGCTTCTTTGCCGATTTCGAAACTTACTTCAGCCTTTTACGGTACTCCCGTTAAGTATTGTTCATAAACCTGCTATTATACACCTTGCCGGTTTCGGCCAAAACGGCGTACCATTTCCGTAAGTTTTTTCTCGGAAGCAAACTTGTTTTTTTAATCGCTGGAAATACAAATTCCAGGACTTATTTCGTAAAGTCGATAACGTTTTTACGAAAGGTATCGTATTTTCGATTTTCGTAAATATAGGCCGTATATTCCTATATATAAACTTATCTACCTTCGGTCGTTATTTTAAAAATATTTGTCGGATAATTCGTATAATCGACTTTTTCGATTTGTAAAGTTCCTTCGCTAAATAAACTAGCTGCCCGTATAATCGTTTGGCGAACTCGTTTCTTTAGATAGGAAGTTATATCGGGTTTATTAAGTTTAATAAATTATAGGTTGTCCTGATTAGGATTTATATAATCCCAAATTTGGAACGTATACGCTTTGGTTTCGAATTCGCCTTTAAAGCGATCCCAGTCCTTAAGTCCTTTGTAAATAACGGAAGACGTTAACGTTAACGCACTGGTCGCCATTTTGAATAATAAAGTATATTAGTAATTTATATTAATGTACTACTTATAGCGTTTTAGCAGCAGCTGATTAATTAATAATAACGCAAATTTAGCGGATAAAACTTTTAATTGTCGGATATAAGGGATATCAGTTGTGTTATATTGATAACTAGTTACAGGTGCTCTAAATTGCTTACTGCAGTTTATATGGAGACTAGCTACGGAATATATAAGTTCTGATCAGAGGGAGCCTTTCTGTATATGGGGGTGCTAGCGCACCCCCTGCTAGCTGACACTTATCATACGGTATACGTTTTAATTTAGAAAAACTTAGAAGCTTTTACTTGTTGCGCTTATAAAGCATATTAATCAAATTAAGAGATAAAATGCGGATAGTACTAATTACGAACTACTGGGAAGTATTAGGTAATACTAGATATTATTACAACATTTCGTAAAATTATTTTACCTCATAATGTTAATTAGAACGGAACATAAACTCCTTTAACTTTTCTTTAAGGATACAGTTATAACGACGGGTAAAGGCGGTAATAAGATTTCACATAACACAACTGTATCGAAGGGTTATATTACGAATATAATCTTGAATGTTGAATTTATCGTATTAAAATAAGATATCGTTTTATTATACCTAGTTATAAAGCGTAACGTGCCACACCATTGAACGGTCCAAACCAGTGAGCGGACCGTTTCTTAGCACTTCGCAACAACAAATTCAAATAACTCAACAACAACACATCGCATTGATTCAAATCAATCGGATTCTTCTTGGCTAGATGTATCTACAACTTCTTCACAAGTACGCGCATTATGTCCGGGCTTGCCGCAAACGCCACACTTCCGTTCCTTGGTCTTAACCCTCTTGCGACGACCCCCTCCAGCTGCTGTTAGCTGCACATATCCACCACCCCCTTCTTTTTGGGCCAGAAAAGCTTGTCCCTCTTGTATAGTAAATGTTCCTCCTTTTTAAAGACGTTTGTTTTTAGTCCTACGACGTTTACTTAAGGTATAATTCGTTTCGCGCAATTGGACGTTTTCTTTCCCTAAAAGAACAACTTTATATAACAGCAATATATAACCTTTGTTCATAAGATTCGCCGACTTAAATATTCTTATTGGCGAACTACCTTGATGATTTCTAATCCTCCTTTGCAAGTATCGTCCTTATCTTATTGCTTTACGGATATTTTTACAGGTTTTTGCGGGGGGGAAAATAGAACCGGCGGAGGATAGCCGGGAGACGGTCGGTGTCAGCTAGCAGGGGGTGCGCTAGCACCCCATATACGGAAAGGCTCACTCTGATCGGAACATATAGGTACCGTGACTAGACTCCATAAAATGAGGAGTGCGTGCTCTAGAACGCCTGCAGCTAGTTATCCAATACAACACAACTGATGTCTCTTATATCTAACAATTAAGAGTTTCATTTGCTTAATTCGGGTTATCCATCAATTGATCAGCTGTTGCTGAGACGATATAGGCTATACATCAGTAGCAATTATTTATATGTTTCATTAGCTACAATGGCGACCGTACCGTCGACGTCCGCAGTTATTTTTACCGGTCCTAAGGACTGGGACAAATTTAAGGACGAATTTAAGACCAGAGCCAAGGGATATGACCTGTGGGATTATATTGATCCTGATTAGAACGTTCTATGGCCTGTTAAAACCTATAGCACCTGTTATTGTTTCCTATCCAAAGAGACGAGTTCGCCAGACGACGCGGGCAGCTAGTGCTTCCTCCGAAGGAACCTTATAAGTCGAAGAAATCGATTATACGAGCTATCCAACAAATACTTTCGAGATAACGACCGAAGGCAGATAAGCTTACAATCAGGACTTTGCGACCTATACCTACTTAAACCGAGAATACAAGACCTTTCGAAAAAACTCTAACGAGCTTATGAAATGGGTTCTTAACAATGTTTCTTTATCGATTAAGCAGACCTGCTTAAGCCCAGATAACGATTTTAAGGGCTGGTACGCCAAATTACAACAATTAAGAAAGGTTTACGATAGCCGATTGCTTATAAATACCAAACGCGAATACGAAGAACGATTAAAGCAGGTTACGAAGGTCGTTAAAAGGTTCGATAAATAAATAGCGAAATGGTAAAAAATTATGGCTTAAAGCTAGTGTTACGGGATTCCAGAAACAATTATGTTAGTTATTTGGACGAATTAGTTATATATAACAGTAGCGCCGATTATGCTTAATTAGTCGAATTTATTTATGCTTTTTAAGTAAAATGATATCGAAAAAGGAACGATTAAATATCTAAAAATTGGGGCTAATTTTTTAAACCACTGGACCATAACAAATCCATAACAATTAACAAAAAACGTTAAAGTAACGTTCCCGACCTTCCATAAAGCCCCAGCAAACCCCTTTAGTTAGGACGATCCTAATTAAAAAAAAAAACCAAGGAGATTAATAATTAATTACGTAATAAGACCTCTGGCAAAGGGCCGAAACGAGGCAGTCGTAAAGGTTCCCAAGTGAACCGAAATAGCAGCAACAACAAACGGAAACGCTAGGAGTTAAACGTACAAAGGATTCGGTACAAAGCGTACCTAAACCCTGGACATACGTTATCTTAATACTATTACGCATTCCTTAACAAAGCTCTAGTAAAGTTTAAGCTTAATAAAGAAGCTTCAGCATTAATCCAGGATTGGATTGCTTCCGGTTAGACCTTAAAAAAAAATAACCGTCTGTCGAAAACTATAAATAAATTAATTACCCAAAAAATAAATTAACTTTTAAAGGGAATAAGACAAATACTGGCGTACTTTTTAATTTTTGATTAACGCAGTGCAATAAATATCGCGTTTTACCCCCTAAGAAATTCGGCTATTCTGGACTTAGGGTTTACCATATACATTTTAATCTAATTAACAGGTTCTTAAACTATAAGACGACGATCCAAGGCGACGGTATATACGCAGAGAATAATTTCGTCCCGCTTAAAAAATATAGAAAAGTAAATATACTGCTTTAAAGCCTTAAGGGCCCTAAAGCGTTACGTTTATATAACGTAACCCATTACGAAAACTTTGCATACAAGCTGGTATCTTTTCGGCAGCTCCGAAAAAAAGGGTATTAATAAGATAACCGGGAAACTAATAACTTTATTTAAAATAAATATAATTAAATAGTTATTACGCTAATAAACAAGTTTAATTAGTTCGTTATCGAAAATATTAACGCAATAGCTACCTATACAGCTCTTGCAGCTTATAAACGAAACGTTAACTTATATACAGCAAAACCCTTACGAATCGGTAACGGTACGATATGGCACCTAAAACTAGGACACCTAGGGCCCGAAGTAATCGCCTAGGTGCAATCCTATACAAAGGGAACCCGCTTAAAAGGTCCTACAACAATCGAATGCCAAACGTATAACAAGGCGAAAGCCAAAAGGCAAATATGCCGCAAGCCGAAAAAAAAAGCTTCCCGATTAAGATAACGAATCGCCATCGACTTTACAGATTTCGAAAAAGACCCTAAAGGGTATAAATACGTTATGTTTGCGACCGATAAGTACTCAGGATGCATCTAGGATATTTACTTAAAAAATCGAAAGCAAAATACATTAATTACAACGTTTCGATATTTCCTAAAGGTCTTGAAAAACCAGGACAAGGTTTTTCTACAAGTATTCGAATGCGACAACGAAATCTTGAAAAATCGCCAGCTTCGAAATATGCTCCAGTCGCCTTCTTTCAATATTAGACTTAAACCCTTAGCACCGTATACCCAGGCCCAAAACGGGGGTGCAAAGCGTTTAAGGGATATAATTAAGGAAAAAGCGACTACGATGCGAAATAGCGCTAAGTTACCTTCGTTTCTAATCGTATACATCTTCAAAGCGGCAGTATATCTGTATAACCGTACCTCCAAATACGCACTTTTTTGGCAAAGCCCATACGAGGTTTACTACACTTACCTGGCGTACAAGGACGGCGTTGCAGTACTTAATCGGAAGCCTTAGCAGGCCTACCTGCAAGTATATGGCTATAGGGCCTATACTATAACAGCTGCCGCCATAAAAAAAGAACAAAAACTCCAGAAACTAAACCCCAAGACATGGATTGGGTTTCTCGTCGGTTACCGATTTACGAATATCTACGAAATCTAAAACCCATTAATCAATAAGGTTATCGTTATTCAAAACGTACTGTTCAACGAAAAGGCTACCTTTTTAAGTAATATTAAAAACCTAAGAAACGACCTTTTATACGTTACAGAAAAAAAAGCTACAAAAGCAGCTGCGACAAGTAAAATTACTTAATCAAGGCCCAGGCCATTTAAATATACAAACACAAAAAAAAAACGAAACCTAAAACGGAATAATTTAGCTACCGGTTGGACAGGAAAGATAACTCCAAAATAATACAGGCGTACGAAACGTACGGAATGGGAAAAAACAAATTTATTCGCATAAAACTAATTACCTTTATACGACCGCTATATTCGAACTACTTCCGTCCCCTGGCCTATTACTTTTACTAACGTTTGCTTTAATAGCTGTTACGATTAATGCGTTAACGGAAGTAATAAAGGTAGCCTTAAGCTTTTATCGTTTTGTTTAACCCAAAATAACGGTAAAAAACGAAGGTATTTTAGAAGTAATAAACGTAAGTTCCTTATACGTTCCGCGTCGAAAGAATAATTATCGGTACGATTACAAAGTATAAAAAGCCGCGTTTAACGCAGGACGATTAGTTTATTTTGTTAGTACAATTAATAATCGGCCGGTAAGTTACGGAAACTTAAGAAAAATAATTACCTGAAATACGTACCACCGTAATCGGAAAAGCTTCGATACGAAAATATATAAAATCTTTAAGTCGCGAAACCGGGTATACAGGCGCGATTTACCGCTACCGCCGAAAGGCTATAAAAAGCTAAATATATACCCGTTAAGGGAATTATTTCGTAAGGCCGAAAAGGCTTACTTACAAAGTTATAAAAAGATACAATCCTGGAAAGTTATTAATCAATCTGCTGCTAAAAAGAAACAGGTTTTAAGGTATATGTAGGTATATATTTATAAATTCGACAAGCATAACTGGTTGCAAAAATGCAAAGTACGTTTCGTCGTACGAAACGATTAATAGCTAAAAAACGCCTATAGTAATACATACGTATCCACTCTAGCTAAAAAGTTATTTGGAACCTTAATCGTTATCGCGGCTAAGTTCGACCTAAAGCTTAAGCAATATAATGCGGTAAACGCTTTCGTTAACGCTAACCTACCCTATAAAATATATATAAAAATACCCCTAAAATACTTATATCGTAACAAGATTCTCCTAATTAGGAAAGCTTTATATAAATTAAAGAAATTACTTTTGCTTTAGCAGAAAAAGTTTATTAAGACGCTTAAAAATTTGGAACTTAACCCCGTTCCTTATAAACTTTATTATTTTATTTGTTAAAGGGTACTTATCTTTTTCTTTATAAACGATATCGTTACGGCGTATCGCAAAAAAAATCAAAACCTCGTCGATCAGGTAATTTAGCAGATAAGGAAGCGATATACCTTTATAAAAGGCGAAAACTAATAATGGTTCCTAAGGATCGAAATAATCAAAAACAAAGTTAAAAAAAAAATCTAGCTTTCCCAATCTAATTTTATAAACAAGCTGGCTAACTTAATCCTAAAAGAAAGTTTGAATAACCTCCCAGGTATGCTAATAACGAACGTCGAATTACTGCCGAATCCTAATCTAACCTATCCAGGGTTTATTAACAGATACCAAAAAAAAAATCGGTTCCATCCTGTACGTAGCAGTCAATACGCGACCCGATATAGCCTTTGCGGTATCCCGACTTGCCCGATTCAACCTAAACCCTAGCAACGCGCATTACAAAGCTGCCGATCGGGTTATATTATAGCTGATCGGGACCAAAACACTAACGTTGCAGTTCGGGGATAAGGATTCGTTAAATACCTAAAGCGACGTTTTCTTCGCGGATAATACGATCGATCGAAAAAGTTCTTAAGCTTACGTTATAAGATTATTTAGAAAAATAATAAGATAACAGGCGAACAACCAAAACACTGTAACTACTTTTACAACAAAAGCGGAATTGTTATCCCTTACGTAAGCTGCAAAAAAAGCTTTATTCAGCTTTCGACTAATCAAAAAACTAGAAGTTACCTTAGATGCTGAACCGTTAAATATGTGGTACGATAATTAACAGACCATTCGGCTTATCAACGCCGACGTCGCCTTATTACAAACGAAGGTATAACACGTAAATATACATAATCACTAATTACGAAAAGCCGCAGAAAGGAATATGATCAAAATGGACTATACGCCTCCGGGCGACATATTAGCTAACGGATTAACAAAGGCCCTATTACGAAAACCTTTCAGGCATTTCAAAAAGCAGCTGGGATTAGTGGATATTACGGAAGCCCTTAACCGGCGGAGGAACAACCTGCAAATGATTTCAAAGGAAGAATTAACTGATCAGGAGGATTCGATCGCCGGAGGAAAGGTGGAATGGAACGCTGCGGCTTTAGGAAATCATAAAGTGTAACAGTTAACGCCGTGACTGCGTCGAGGCGTTAAGGGGGTGTGTCAGCTAGCAAGGGGTGCGCTAGCACCCCATATACGGCAAGGCTCACTCTGATCGGAACATATAGGTTCCGTAACTAGACTCCATAAAATGAAAAATGCATGCTCTAGAACGCCTACAGCTAGTCATCCAATACAACACAACTGATGTCCCCTATATCTGACAGTCGGCGTAGGCATAACTAAAGGAACCTCTAATTCGGAAAAAACGTTATTGGGGTCGAATAAAATAAAATCAGCTTTCCCGAATCCAGATTTGATATTATCGCACGTTATGGCAGCTTTGAACGCGTCGTAAAAGCCGGCGAAAAAATCTTCTATGGCAATATGGGTATAATGGCGCCGTATTAGGTTTTCGATATACTGCAAATAAACGCGTTTCAAAACAGAAAAACAAAATATATCAAAAGGTTAAAGCCGATGCGAAAATTACGCGGGCATATAAAACGTAATAATGTTGTTATTAGCGTAGTATTTTTCAAATTTTATCGAATAATAATTTTTATGGCCGTCGAAAATCAGGAAACGTTTAGAACCTTTCGTACGTGTCCAAATATGCTTGTCAAAATGCTGGATTTATTCGAAACTTAATTTATTTATTATCCAACTATTATTACTTAATATGATTTTCTAATAGGTTGCTGGCAGTAAGTTATCGCGGTATTAGGATTTAAGATAATTTTTTCCCGCCATGATAACAAATAACGGCATAGCTTAACCTTGGGAATTAACAGCCTGGATAACTATAACGTATTTTTTATTTTCTTGTTACGCTTATTTAGGTTTTTTACTTTTTTCGGCATTAGTAATAACTATGCCCGTTGCTATGAAAAGCCCTATTAAAAATCCAGTTTCGTCGAAATTATAAATATCCTCCTTTGCAATACCGTACTTCGCGATTATAACCCGAACAAGCTCGAACTATTTGCGAAATGTTTTTGGAATTTCGGCTAAATTCCGTTAATAATCGATCTTCCGATTTAAACGCGTTTAAAGTTTTTTTTGCCGTTTAACAAATCTCGACGCCCAGTTAATTCCAATACGTTTTGCAACGCGTTAAGCAAATAATAAATTGACCATATTTTCAACGTGCTGAAGCCGGACAGGAAACGCTCGCGTATCTAAGTTAAAGATTCGGTCGACAATCGATTTTTCTTTAGTCGCCGTCAATTTCTGCAAGGGAGGGATAATATCGGCTCGGACGCATCTACCGCGATATCGGGCCTTTCAGGTCGTTGGAGGAACTTTATATATAGAACTAAGTTTCGCATAACTAAGTTTCGTGTCTCGTTTCTTAGCCTGAATGACCAGGTTCATTCTCCCTTGCTTAGTAAGTCATTCCATATTGTTCTTGTTGAGAAATGGGCAATTAAAGATGAGTAATTGGAATGTGTGCAAAATTGGTCCGCTTACTAGTTTGGACCGTTCAATGGTGTGTTACGTTACCTTATTTGACCAAAACCGTATTATTATGAAAAAGGGAATACGGTTACTTTAATTACCTTTAATAACCGAGTTACATCCTTATTTAACGTAATATAACTTTCGCAAATATTTAACCCTATTAAAACATCGATCGCATCCCGGAATATACCCAAGGATAATAAAAACCTCCCCAATAAACGGGGCAAATAACTGCCGTTAATCTTGGAAAAGACCTTAACCATAATACCTAAAATTATGAAAAAAGGTCACGTAAAAACGCCCGGACCGATATTACGACGAAATCGCTTCGCTTTCCGTTTCGCATTATACAACTGTTACTTTTTCCTTGGGTATATAATTACCTGGTTTAAAAGCTTAAACCAGTTAAAAGCTAACGTTTTTACAAATTATTAACTTTCGTCCAAAGTATCATGGAGTACTCTAATTTCGAATAATTAATTTTCCAGTAAGCGGCAAAGTCCAGGCCCTTTTACAAAAGTTATAAGCTTTCTACGTAACGTATTATAGTATTTGCTTTTAACGGGATCCTAATTAAGAAAAGTAATAAATTCCTCCCAAGTTTCGGATATAGAAAGTCAGTTGCGTATTCGTTTTTCTTTTAATACGTCAATCAACCGAATGATCCGAACGGTCGAACTGTAAGCGTAACCATTATCTTTACAAAGAGTTTTAACAACGATAAAATTTTTAAACTTTATATTAATTTTCTTGTGTCAATACTAGAAATTTACTGTGCGCGTACATATATTTTGTTTTAAAGCTATAGCGCGGTAAACCTGGAGAATTCGGATTTCTCGTATTCGGAAAAGGAGGCCGATAACGCGACGTATTTGACCTGTAAGTCATGGACGCGCTGATACATAAAAGTAGTAAAAGAGTCCTGATCAGGACCAGGGTAATACTGATAATAAGCCATAATAAAGCGAATAGCATAAAAATATATATAATTACAGAAAACATTTTATTGTTAAGTTATTGCCGATTTTCTTTTTTTTAAAGAAGCAAAAGTGCCAAACAAAACCCCTTTTCGCACAACTTAAACTTAGGCTTCGCTGGCTCGTTACGGGGATATGGGATTTGATTGGTTAATTCTTAACGCTGTGGAGTAGTACTTGAGTGACTTTGAAGAAAATAGAAAACGAGCCAGCGGGGCCTGATCTGGCTGAGATAACTTTATGGGGAATTATAAACGATATCTGTAATCTCTCCGATAAGCATTCTGGATGGATTTGGGCACCTCATAACAACTAGTCTAAACTACTTAACCACAACGCCTCAAATGAACTCCAATCAATTGAATACTTCTTTACTAATTGTACTTCCAGCTTCTTTCCAAGTGTGCACATTATATTAAGGCTTGTTGCGGACGCCATGTTACCAATTCTTCCCTCCAAACTGCCCGTGATTAACTACCTTTAAACGCACCCAAGCTAATATTGCCCCATTTCGTACGACCTAAAGCCGACCGACTTGATAATTATTCTCGACCGAATTCTTAACCTAAATACGCGAGTATTTCCTGTCCAGCTTTAATGCGTTGAGAATATACGCAAAATAAATCGGGGAACGTAGTATAAGACGTGTTGAGAACGCGTTGGAGGGGGGGGTTAAAGGGTCCGTGTGGGGAATTTCGCGGGGCATCTTGCGGGGCATCTCGCGAGACGCGTTAGTATGTTGTAGCGCACGGCGTGTCGGGCTTGATTAACAACAATTCGATACTACGCATTAAGAGATTAAAATATACGTTTTCTAGAAAAAGAAATACTTGCTATAAAAGATTAACAGGGTTTTTTGGCCGGTAGAAAAGGTGGCGGTAATAAAATGCTGATAACAGCTGATGAAGATAGCTGTCGCGGGCTGGTTGGAGGGAAAGGAATGGCAATATGGCATCCGCAATAAGCCTTGATATAATGTGCACGCTTGGAAAGAATCTATAGATACGGTTAATAAAGAAGAATTCGATTGATTGGTGTTTATTTGAGGTGTTGTGGTTGAGTAATTTGGATTGATTGTTGTGTGGTGCCCAAATCCATCCAGAATACTTGTCTATGCAGAATGCTTGTCCGAGACGTTACCTTTATTATTTAAAAAAAAATTTAACCATAAATTCTTTACTAGATTGGCCTTAATTTAGTATTAAACCCATAGGGCTAATACTGTCTTCAT
Source organism: Monosporascus sp. mg162 (assembly GCA_004155945.1). Classification (NCBI taxonomy): domain Eukaryota; kingdom Fungi; phylum Ascomycota; class Sordariomycetes; order Xylariales; genus Monosporascus; species Monosporascus sp. mg162. The sequence continues at coordinate 151,324 of QJNY01000104.1, forward strand.
AAAAATAAACCGATTTATAATCATAATATTCTTTTTCGTAATTATTTTTATTTTTATTAACGCTAAATTTATAAAACAGTTTTATCGAAAAATTCAACATTATTATAAAGCCCTTATAAGGATTATTTTTAATAAAGGTTTCATATTTCCGAATACATCGCGGGAAAATTATGCCGTTATATTAAAGCTAAGTAAAAGCTTTTAGTTTTTTCTATTGTTAAACCGATAAGTAAACGGAAAAAATAAACCAAATATTTTAATATTACCTGCGTTATTTTGTCGGAAACCAGCAGCTAACTTAGCCCAAGTTATTGCCAGAAATTTTCTTTGCAATTAATTTCGCAGTTATTAAGATTACCGGAAAAGCCTTTTTTAAAGCTTTGTATAGATACAAACTTAAATTCAGGACTTTTTTCGAAAATTAAGGTAACGTACCACACAAGCTCGCGGGACACACAAGTTCGCGGGGCACCTTTTGGCACGTCGCAACAACTAATGCCGATAACTCAACTACAACACGTCACATGGATTCAAATCAATCGTATTCTCTTTCGCCGACCGGATCTACAGCTTCTGGACAAGTGCACGCATTATATCAAGGCTTGTTGCGGGTGCCATATTACTATTCCTTTCTGCCAACCCGCTCGCAACCGACCAACTTCAGCAGCTATTAACAGCAATTCTTTGCCACAACCAGTCTGCTGGCTAAAAGAACTTGTTCATCCTATTTAGCATGTATTTATCTTTCTGGAAAATGATTATTTTAATCATTAAATTACGTATGTATCGAACTGTTGCGAAATCAAGCGACACGTCCTGCTATACGTCCTGCTATACGCTCCGCGAGCAGCCCCTGTACTGGCCCCCAATACGCCCTTTAACGCGCCTTTAACGCGTTCTATAATACGCTCTCCGCTGTATATCTTCTACGTATTAAAGCCGGACAAGAAATACTCACGTATTTAGGTTAAGGATTCGGTCGAGAATAGTTATCTAGTCGGTCGGCTTTGGATCGTACGAAATGGAAGTAATATTAGCTTAGACAAGTTAGGAGTTAATCGGTTACAGGCAGGTTGGAAGGAAGAAATGGTAATATGACGTCCGCAACAAGCCTTAATACAATTCGTGCACTTATCCAGAAGCTGTAAATACTGTCGGCGAAAGAGAATACAATTAATTTGAATCCATATAACGTATTGTAGTTGAGTTATTTGTATTAGTTGTTACGAGGTGCCTAAAAGTGTCCCGCGAGCTTGTGTGTCCCGCGAGCTTGTGTGTCCCGCGAGCTTGTGTGTCCCGCGAGCTTATGTGGGACATTACCTTGATAAGGATCTTTGTAATATATGCTATAATTTAAAAGCTAAAAAAGATATCCAAAAAATTTAGGGAACGATGGCGAAAAACGACCGAAACGTATCTGACGGAAGGCCATGTGGAGTTAGTTTCAACAATTTTCTGAAAGTGGGTAGCAGTCTTTTTTTATTCTGCCACACTGACTCAATTAGCTTCGGCAGGAAAAGCTACCTTCAGCCACACCTATTTTGCACTATGATACAAGTACCAACACCGGTCATTGTTACAAATCGCAACATCGCATTCGGTGCAACGAGACGTTGTCCATCGGGCTAGCTGCCGATTCGCAGCACCATCACCTGCAACCTGAAACCTTATATGGCGCGTACCGCAATAAAAGTTGCCAAAATAAGCCTGACACTTTGAAACGGACTTCCCTAAGACTTTGTGGTGCAAATTAATAGGGATTCCCATATTGCCCGTACGAAAGAAGCTCCTTGAAGCTATCTGCCGACCGTTGAAAAGTGATCCGAAATATCGAATGCCCTTATTAAGAGGTGCTCTGGGGAAAGGCGCAGCGTTTCCGTAAGATATCCCTGATGATTTCGCAAGTGAATCACTTCATCTTTTTAAAAGGAAGCAGTTATTAACGATAATATAAAGCAAGAAGTTGTTCATGAAGACCTGTGCTGCGTTACGCCGAAGGTTTTAATCTTATTTAAATTTCGATCTTCGTTAATCACCGAAATTAACGCCGTTTATATTAAGGTTATATTTATAAGCAACTCGAGATATCATAATCTTTTTTTAACCTAATCTCTAAAGAAATTACGGGCAGAAGTCATGTACTTACTCCCTGCCTTCAGCTTCTTTCGAACTAATAAAATCCGTTGATTCGCCGTCCACCTAGTATTAAGAATAAAGCAATCGTATTATCAGCCCAAGCGGTTTGATTTACCTTATTATCAGGGGTTAGAAATTCCATCGCTTAAATATAAGGCAAAGCAACGCCCTTAGCTTTCTTCATCCGGAATTTATTTTTTGTTTGTCCAATACGTTGCATAAGTAAACCAAACAAAAGTTTTTAGGTTTTCTTCAATTCAAACGTATACTATATAATAAACGGCATTTAATTCCGTTAGGTAAAGGTAAGGCCAATAAAGGCACGATCGACGGTACTTACAACGTTTATCGAAAGACTTTTTTAAAAGATATGCTGTTTTCAAAAAAAAAGAGTTTCTTTGTTTTCGAAGTAGCATTATCTTATTTATAAGAAATAAAAGATAATTAACCATATCCGAAAAATACAGGTTTATTAACCTGAAATAACCGATTTATATAAGAAAAATAGGTAGTTTTTTTCGGTTTACGCATTATTTTATATAAAAAAAAAAATTCTTACTTATATTTGTACGTACTTATTAGCTCGATAATATTAACAGAATGTATATAACGTAACCAACCTCAAAGGCAAATCGTTAATCTTTATATAAATTATCAAGTTACGTTAGAACTTATGGAAATTTTACTTATTTAAGTAATTTATATTTTATATATATAATGCTTGTTTATTTACGTTGGCCTTGAACGAATTACACGTCCGATACGAACTACTAATAGAAGAGGCGTTTATCGTATACGTATTTACCAGGAACACCTTAATTAAAACTCCTTTTCGGAGAACCTAGCTTTCCGAATTCATGGAATATATATGTTTCCGGGTACCCGTCGTTGAGTTCGAAATTATCGCGTATGATATGGTTTTTAAGTATATTGGTCGCGCTGAATAGATAAGAAAGATATCGCGGAATTTTGATTAAAACGCGTTACTAAATATAGATTAATACAACGAAAATATTTGATCGTTTTCACCTCATGATACGGTATCTAATAATATAAATAACTTAGCTAATAGTTTGTAAGTATCTTTTTTTTTAATTTCGGCATATAATTTATATATATTTCTCTTGAAGTTACGCGGTTTTGACCAGGACGTATTAAACGTAGCTTTTTCATCGGCTTGTAATGGGGCCGGTTGTGTTTTTAATGCGGATAATATTGTTTAAACCGATAGCTTTTTTAACCGGCATGTAGATAATAACCGACCGTTAAACGCTGCGGTTGCCGTCGATAAAGAATTTTGAAGTTATTGCAGATTCTTTCAAAAAGCCCAAGTTTATTTTGCTTTCCGTATGCTATATATCATGGCGATGTTAGTTATATTATATGGCTAATATTAATATTATTATTATTTATAAGGCTGGTTGAAGTAATTACGGAAGAAAAATTTGATTGCGAATACATTCCCTCTTATATAACGTTAAATTTAATCCTTATATGTTCGATTCTAGCGTCGAATTCAGCTTTTATAAACCTCAAGGGAGATATATGCAGTCTATTTCCTCGATAGGGCAAATATCACAACCGGTAGCTTGCTGGTAATTTCCGCCTATCGAAAAATAATATACATAACGTTAATTAAATCTTTTTCCAACGTTTGTTTTCGGTCAAGTACTGTATTTCTTTATACTGCAAATTTATGCCGTTACGCCTTTTTGCGAAATAAACGTGACGTTATTCGAAACCTTCGCAAGTAAATTCTCGAACTCTTTTATTTTTTATTTCGCGGTTTCTGGTTTGTTAAAGGATATTTATTTCGGATATTTTAGGCGTAAAGAGTAAAGTGATAGAAATTAGATTTGTCGATTTTAACAAAATGGTACTTCTTAATAACGACGAAAATGGACTGAATTGCTTAAATATAATAAAAGACGAAAATTAAGTTGTAAATAGCCTCAACGTAATTGCCCGAAACGCTTTCGGTAACAAATTTATTAAGTATAATTTAGCTTCGGATGACCGTAATATCTTGAATACGGAAAAAGGTTATAACCTTATAATATAGATTATGGATAATTCGGTACATAATTATGATTAAAAGAGTCCTTCTTTTTTTGCCTCGTCGTCAAATAAGCAGGATAAAAATTCGTCAGATCATACCGAGCTGTTCATATAGTTTTTGGTTTTTTTATTATATTTATATTTTCTATAGCCGACATAAAAATTTTTCTAGCACTTTAATATTAACAGAATTTGGTATTTTCTATAACCGTGATTAGCCGTATCCCGTCGAACGTTTTAAATATAGTAATATTTTATAAGGTTTTTGTATAAAAATAAACAAACGTATTAATTGCATCGTGTTACTTATAGGTAAATATATCGCATATAGTCTTATCAGCATATATATTCCGCCTATAATTACTTTATTACCTAGTATATTTACCTATTTTGAAACTTTTTTAGTTTAATATTACCTGTTTTTGCGCGTATTAGTATAATTTGTATATTAAAAATCTCTTTCATATTATGGGAAGCTATAATAATTTTTTTTTCGGTCAGATATTTGTGTTTTAATTTCCTAAAAAGTCTTTATTCGCATTATATAAGAACGTCGAATATTTAAAACCTGTGTATAAAATTTTCTTCACCAGTTTTAATATATAGCTTCATTACGTATTACGCATATAATCCCGCAAATTGTAATATTTATATAACGGTTACATAAAATATAATTTTTCTCTAATCCGCCAGGTTTATAAATTTATAAACAATTTTTTATATCGTTTGTAAAGTATTGAGTTTAGAAATTCTTTTAGCTAAAATACAAAAATGGGAGTTAATTAAGCGTTCGTAATTAGTTTACTACTTCCATAGTATATAAAGCCGGCATAATCTCCTATAACGGAAATATTATTTTATCAAATGTTGCGGCTTCAAATAACGCGCTTATTACTGTCCGGATTTAATATTTATATCCGTAAAAAAGTTTTATTTTAATATAAAGTTATTACGATATTACCAAGCTTAAGAATTATTATTTATCGTAAAACATTCTATTTAACATGCGTTCGATTTAACGTTGAAATGTAAAATGCCTACAATCTTCCAGTTTTTCTTTTATCAATATGATTTTGTAACATTCATATAATATCCCGAATCCATTACGTATAATATACACTTGCAGGAAAAGAAGGTTTTATATGTTAAGATAAACGAATGTTATTCACCTCGTACGACGTTCTTTTAATAGAAGTAACGTATTAGATAAGCGAGGGAGCCGGACAAGCGAGCGAGCCGTTTATAAGCATTCCGCAGTAATGCACCTTAATAACTTAAATACAACATATTAAATGAACTTAAATTAATCGAACGCTTGTTTACTAACTATATCTCCAGCTTTTTTCCAAGTATGCATATTATATCATAGCTTGTTACGAGCGTTATGTTGCTATTCCTTCCTGCTAACCCGCTCGTAACCGCCCAACTTTAACAGCTATTAGCAGCAATTCTTTACCACAACGTTTCTGCTGGCTAAAAGACATTATTTATCCCATACAGCTGTAACGAACCTGTGACACAACCACCTGGAAGCGTGATCAGTATCCGAAAGGGGTTCTTGATTTGCAGGTAACAATAGGGCGAAGAATGATTTAGTAGTCTGTTCGTTAAAGAAATTTGCAGACTTTTCCTTCAATCGCAGAATAATGTTTTTGATTAAAGATTTAGATTAATAGCTAAAGAGCGAATTTATCTGGATGTTATTTACATAGGAATTTATTAGTTTATATATATCTTTTCAATTCTGTGGTTATGGTAAATGTGTTTAAATATATTCCATATCCATTAAATCCAAGCATATTTTTCCATAATGGTTATGAATGGATGTGGAATATATTTATTAAATCTAAGCATAATCAGGTACATATGGTTTTTAGCCGAGATTTATCCGTTACGTCCAGGATTTTTGGAGCCATTTCGATAATCCTTTTGGCTTATCCTTTTTCCATATTAATTGGACGTAATACTATTTTCCTCCTTTTAAGATCTTTGTTCCAAAGATAAAACAGGTAAGTATATTCCCTTTTTTTTAATTTTTTCACATAATACAACTTTTGTTTCATGATGTCGAATCGGATTGCTAAGCCAAAAGGGCGTTTTCGTTTAGATCAGAAACTATCCCGTAAAAGTCGGGCTACCTGGCTTGAAGAATTTGGCGATAGGTATTATTTTTGTTCTTGGTGTATTCGTTTCGAAAAAACAAATTGTCGGTTTGCCGTAGGCGTTTCCTTTTTGAACAATTGTTAACGCCTTTAACGTCGAAACTGTAACGTGGCGATAATGAATTTTTTAAACCGAATAACTTAGAAGCAAAAACGTTTTTAAAAGGAGTAACGGGAAATAAAAGATTAATTATTAATTCTTTAAGAACGGCCTGAAAAAGAAATGGATAACCTGCGTTAACGCCAAAAAAAAGAAATGCAGGCGTTCGTTGGTCGGTTAAAGCAGTTAAAACTTTAGCAGAATTTTTTGAAACGTTTGGCGGTAAAAATGCTAAATGAAGGTTTCGAATTGGATTAACTGGAGGAAAGAGAAAAAGTAGAAAATGAACGGCGACGGGCTGCTGCCGCGTAAGTACAGTTTGTTTTTGAAATTGACGCGATGGTAGGGGCGTTTATTTTCATCGATTGGAAGGTTAAAGGGTTAAATTTGGGTGTTGGGCCGTTATTACCTGCGACCTTGGCTGCGTTAAAAACGGTCTGTCCGGATTTTAACGGTAAAACGTTTTAACCGGGTCTTTCGCGTTCGTTAAGTATTTAAGAGGTTTCCAAATGTTTTTTTCGTATAGGTAGTTCTCTTATTTAATCAAATATTAAACCTTATTTTTAATTACCTTAAAGTTAAGTATTCGTTTAATTTCGTATTTATCGTCGCCTTTTTCGACTTCCAAATTGATTTTTAGCAGGAAGTTTTTAGGTGCTGGTTTAAGTAAAAAAAAAAGGAAAATAAGGTATATTTTTATCGTTTTAAGTAATAATAGTCGGTAATTAATTTTGGAAATAACTTTATCGATTTTAAATAGATTACGTTTTTTGAAATTAAGCTTATTATTAAGTTTTTTTATTTTGATTTAGAAAATATTCGAAGTTACGTTTTGTTTTTGGCGTAATAAATAAACTTTATTTCCTTTCGATAAAATTAATCCCTTAATTTTTTTTCTATTATAATACTAGGTCATTTTTTATTAAAGGAATCGTAATTCATTTTGTAAGCGGACCTATACTGTTTGGATTTTAGTTATTACCGTTTTTGCTTAAAAACCTTTCGCGGTTAATTTTAAAATTTCGTCCAGTAATTGTTCTGGCCGTTAAATTTCTGCTTGGTAACTATATACCGCTATATAGCGAAAAACATCCATACTTTCGTTAATAAAGGTATTATAAGTTCCTTAAACTAATAAGAAAAATTTAACTTAATTATTTTGTTAGTTGTTAATATAATTTCTTAAATACTGCTCCAATATTTGATTTAAACGTTTTATTTATCTATTTGTCTGTAAATAGTATGCTATAGAAAATTTAAGCTTGGCGCTTATCTATTTAAAAAAGTTGGTACTTAATTTTGATATTAAAAGTTTGTCTTTGTTTGAAATAATTCTTTTTGGTATTCCATATTTATCGAAATAATATCGAACAAAGGCGTAAGCTATTTATTTTGCCGTTACGTTGCCTTTAAAAGGTAAGAAGTACCCATATATAGTATGTTTGTTAACGATTACCTATATTCCATTATATTAAATACGAGTAACGGGATCTTTTAATAAGGGTAAACCGGTAATAAAATCCCAAGTAATGGTATTTTAAGCTTTTTCTGGAATATTTGTAAGTCGTAAAAGTTTATAGGGTTTATATCGGGCTGCTTTTATTTTGTTGCAGATATTGCAATCCTTAATTACCTGCTTAACAGTTCGTTAAAGTTTTAAAAAATTATATTTTTCCTGCAATCGTTTGGTAATTTTAAAAATGCCTTAATATCTATGTAACGGATTTTCATAAAATTTCTTAACGAATTGCTTTTGTCAATTTCGAAGGATATAAAGTTTCCTATAGTACAATAATTAATTTCTAGGTTATCTATCCAATTATTACAAAATTTTTTTTTTTGCTTTTCCTTTTTATAAAAATTTCGGAATTTCGTCAAAAGTTTTAAGGTAAGTTGCTTTAATATTTCACAGAACCGTAAAGTACCGTTTTTAGTTTATTATAATATTTGTATTAGGCGTTTTAGGACTTTAAAGTCGTAATCTCCTTTGCGACTTAAGATATTTGCTTGGATATTTTCTTTCTTTTTAATATAGTAAATTTAAAAATTATATTTTAACAAGAAAATCATCCAAATTTCGGAGCGTTTGTTTCGTTCTTAAATCCTTATAAACCGGGTAATGTTTTTGTAATCTGAATAAATATCGAAATACTTTTTAGTTCCGCTAAAAAAAGGTTCCCATTTTTTAAAAGCGTTAATAATCGCTAGCAGCTTTTTGTTGTAAATCATATATCGGAACTTTACGTCTCGAAGAATCTTGAAATAATAGGCCATTAGGTACTATTTCCTGTTGTCTTTTTGTTATTCCAAAATTGCGCTTAAAGCATAATTTAAAACGTTTATTTTCAGGCGTTTCTTTCGATTAGCGTTAGGCAATCTTATTATTGGCGCTTTGGTAATCTCGTTTTTAAATCGTTGAAAAACTTCTTTAGTTTCTTTTGGAAGTCCGAATTCTTTTTTAACATATTCTTTAATAATAAGTTTCGTTAATAATTTAATAATATCTCTATATCCCTTAATTAAGTTACGTTTATAACCCGGAAATCCTAAGATCTATCGGATATTTATAACGGTTACCTTATCAAAAATAGGCTAGTTTTTAACTGCTTCCAATTTGGAATCTTGAATCTAAATTTAACCGAAAATAAAGGTAAATCCTAAATAATCTAATTTCTGCGTATGCCATATACTTTTGGCGGGATTAATTCGGATATTTGCTTTATCCAAGGCTTTAAAAACGTAGAAAACATATTTCTTATGCTTTTCCAGCATTTCGGAATAAATAAGGATGTCGTCGAGGTAGACAAAGATATACTGGTCTAGGAATTTCCTAAATATGGTTATAATCAGGCGTTAAAAACTGGCAGAGGCGTTAATAAATCCTAAAGGCATAACTCGATATTCGTAATGCCCGTATATCGTTCGAAAGGTAATTTTACATTTTTTTTCCTTTTGTTATTTTGATACGCTAATACCTGTTTCGAAAGTTTAATACAGTAAATTACTTGGCTTTACTTGCGTTTTCCTTTAAGGTATTTATTAAGGTTAAAGGATAACCGTTTTTAATATTAATATCGTTCAACTGTCGATAGTCGACCACGCGTCGATAAACCGGATCTTTATTTTGGTCGATTTTTTACTTGCCGTCTTTGATTTTAGGTACCATAAGTATAAAATATTTTACAAGGGATTCTGATGGCTAAATATAACCTTTTTTTAAGTTCAACTAAATGCTTTTTTATAAAACCTTTACCTTTTTTGGATTTATATAGTAAATTATGTAAAGCTTAAGGTAATATCCTTCTTTAATAGGTATGCGATAATTCCAATTTCCATATGGAAACAGTTCGTAATTTTTCCTATCCTTAAAAAGTCGTTCGAATCGTTAATACTTTCAGGGTATGGTACTGGCAAAATTTAATACCTTAACTTTTTAGATAATGTAGTAAACTTTTTTAAACCTTTTTTTAACAGGAATTAATTCGTAGTTTTAAGAAAGCTGGCGAGTTTTCCCATTAATTAACGAATTATTAAAATTAAGCTATGGCATTTCCAAGATAACATTATAATTTGAAATGTCGGCGTTATCCGAAATAACATGCTTTTAATGCCTTTAAATTTATATCAAAAATTTTCAGTTTCTTTAAGGATTCGTCCGTTATCGTATTAAAAAAAAATCCTCTTAATTATCCGTAAATTGTAACATTTTAACTTATACCTTTAAAAAATATAATGTTTTTCGGTTACGGCTGGCGAAATGAAGTTGCCTTTTACCCCAAAATCAATTATAGCTTTAAAAATTTGGCTTTAGTATTAAATAGAAATTTCGCTTTAGTTTCGTAATTCTTTTCTTGCCTTATATAAGGTCTTAATTCGTAAAGCTTTTCGATACCTTAATTTCGAAAACCTTTGCCGTTTTTTGACTTCGTAATTTTAATCGCTAAAAGGCGTTTTTATTCGCGGGCTTTCTTAACTGCGTATTTGGTACACTTGTCGTTTATGTAAGTATACCACCTTCGTTGGCCAATCTGGCATTTTACCTTAATGATTTTTACCTTTAACGTCTGGAAAGGCTTTCGATTCGAAGTTAAGATTTTTGCAGGGCTTGCTCTTATATCCAGAAATTTATATATCAAACATAGCATAAGGGTATAACATAAGCAACCTTAAGCAATAACTTTTCGGCTTTGATCCGATTCGGGGTGCAAATAACAAGATCAAGGGTATTCGGGCTATTGGGGAATTTCCATATATCTGCAGTCGTTATCAGGCTTTGTAAGGGTTTTTTCGCCCCAACCAGGCTAATAATCGTTATCTTTCTTCGTTCGAAAGTATATTGGACAATCGTTATCGTTGCAGGCCGAGAAATGGAAAAGTTCGTGCCTATTAATAGAGTTCTGTTTAAGGGTTTCGGTTTTAAGGTATACTGCCTGTTCTGGGAGTTTGCTAGATTTAAGGGTTTTCTGCTTGTAATTATTAAATTCTGGGCGCATCTGGCCATATTCGTGGTGTATTTCGCACTTTTGCATATCCAAATGACATTCGCATCCTAGCCCTATAGCTACCCTAGAGGCTGGTTGTCCGGGATAATACTTGCAGGCTTTGGTTGTTTAATTTGGCAAATCGGGTAACGCTCGTACTCTGGGTCGCCGCTTGGTTCATAGTAGGTCGTCGCAATGGTATAAAAGGTGGAATTAATTTCCTTTTTTTCTTTGCTTTTACTATTTGTTTCTTGTTCGGCCGTTCGGGCCCTTTTTTAAGGAATCCCTCCCTTTTTGGAGTTCCTTTTGGTTGGAGAACGATATTCGCTTTTGTAATGGCCTTTTTTGCTAAAGTTAAAGCTTTTAACATTCGACTTGTCCTTTTTGGGTTCCCTTAAAGTGATATTTGCTTCCTTTTAGGTCCTGTCCTTGTTTTTGCTTTTTTGGGACTTGTTATTAAAGTTTCGATCGTCTTTTTTTCTGTCGGATCTTTTTTTTTCCAAGTACTTTTTAAAAGTACGTCGATCGGCAATGATGGCTTTGTTAATATAATCCTGGAAAAAACCAGTTTTGAGTACTTTATATATCTTATCCTTAACTTGTAATTTTAGGCCGTTATAAAAGGAATAAAACAGTACGCTTTCTGGGAAATTGGAACTTGACGTAAAACGATTAAATTTAATCGCATATTCGGCTGCTAACTTAGTTTGCTGGAAAAGGTACAACTGTTCGACCGCATGCTGTTTTTTATCGGAATTTCCAAATAAAGCTCGTATTTTTTCCTCAAAATGTTTATAATTGCCGAAAATATAATTGGTTAGGTTAGAAAATTAATTAGGGTAATTTATAAGGTAATCGTTTATAATAGGTACGGACCATAAAAAAACTTTTCCAGTAAGCAATTAAAAAATAGCTTTTACCTTTGAATAATTTTGCATCAGAAAATTTTCATAAATTTAAAGTAAAATCTGGCCTGGACCAAAAATCCTTTTACCTTTATGGTACCGTCGTAAGGTCTTGGGGGGGTTAGCTTATAGCCTTTAACTTCTAGCATTCCATAATAAATAGGAGGTGGAATAATGTTTTCGAGGAATTAATTTGCGGCAAATAAAAGGTAATGTCGAAGATTTTTACTGTCGAGCAAATTTAACATTTTCCTTTTTTACCGCCTAAAGTTTAGTTATCAAGGTACGTAACTTGTCGTTAATCGTAAGTTCTTTTTATTTGCTTTTCGGGCTGTCAGATTTTTTTTTTTTTCCAGTTCGTTTTTCTGGACCTTAATGGTTTCCTTAGAAGCCGGGGAAGGTTGTTGCTAAAATAAAGGTCCTTTTTAAGACCGAGTATTAACGGGAGCTATGTTGTCGGTTAAAGAAAGGACTTTTTTAATAAAAGGTAGGATATTTTAATCCAGATATTAATCGCTTGCTAGCGAAGGCGATCGGGTATATCGTTTGTTTTTTAAATACCGTTCTGTAATATCGTTTTTACTGGGTTTAAGAAAGCTTGTACCCAACTGAGCTTTGAACTATTCGTCGGTTATTAATTAAGGAATTATCAAAATATAACGAATCTGTTACAGAACCACCTAGAAACGTAATCACTATCCGAAAGGGGTTTTTAATTTGCAGGTAACAATAAGGCGAAAAATAATTTAGTAATCTGTGCGTTAAAAAGATTTGCGGACTTTTCCTTTAATTGTAAAACGATGCTTTTAATTAAAGATTTAAATTAATAGCTAAAAAGCGAATTTATTTGGATGCTATTTATATAGGAATTTATTGGTTTATATATATCTTTCTAATTCTATGGTTATGGTGGATATATTTGGGTATGTTCCACATCCATCAAATCCAAGCTCATCCTCCTATAATGGTTATAAATAGATGTAAAATACATCCATTAAATCCAAGCACAACCAGGCACACAAGGCTTTTAGCCGAGATTTATCCGTTACGTCTAAGACTTTTGGAGCCATCTCGACAATCCTCTTGGCACATCCTTTCTCCACATTAGTTGGACGTAACAACAGCAAGTATTCCTCTTTTCGAAAAACGTTTGTTTTAATCGTGTAATTACTTAGGTCTCGAATTATTGCAAAATCAAGTCCGACACGCCCTGCTATACACCCCGCGAAACGCCCCGCACGGACCCCCTATACCCTCCAACGCGCTTTCAACGCACTTCCAACGCGTCCTATAAAACTTTCTCCGACGTATATGTTCAACGTATTAAAAGCCGGACAAAAAATGCTCGCGTATTTAGGTTCTTGATTGGGTCGAAAATAGTTCTCTAATCGCTCGGCTTTGGTTCTTCAGAAATGGGGGTAATATTAACTTGAACGCGTTAGGGGGTGCTCGGTCGCAGGCGGGTTAGGAGAAGGAAATGGCAACATGGCATCCGCAACAAGCCTTAATATAATATGCATACTTAGAAAAAAGCTGGAGATATAATTAGCAAACAAGCATTCGATTAATTTGAGTCAATTTGATTTGTTATGGTGGAGTTATTAAGGTGCATTTTTACGGAATGCCCAGAAACGGCCCGCTTGCTTGTCCGGCTCGCTCGCTTATCTGATACGTTAAGTTAATATTATACGTTATAATATAGTAGAATATAGACGGAATATGGAATAGTAGTAAATTATGTTAAAATAAAGAGTATAGATTATAACGTATATGTTTAATCTTTATTTAATTAAAGCAATTTAAGAACTATATTAAACAAATTATAAAAAGAAAAACATTCCGTACAATGTATATAGTGTTTTAATTTTTCCCTATAACGTCCCAGACAAGCTCGCGAGCCACACAAGCTCGCGAGCCGTTTTTGGGCACCTTACAACAACAAACTTAAATTACTCAACCACAACACATCAAATCAATCCCAATCAATCGAATACTTCTTTGCTAACTATATCTACAGCTTCTTTCCAAACGTGCACATCATATCAAAGCTTATTACGGATGCCATGTTGCCATTTCTTCCTCCCAACCTGCCCGCAACCGACCAGCGCCTAACGCGTCCAAGCTAAAATTACCCCTATTTCGCATCAAGTAAAGCCGAGCGACTAGAAAACTATTATTAACAGAATCCTTAACCCAAATACGCGAGCATATCTTGTCCGACTTTTATACGTTGAAGATATACGTCGGGAAACGTGTTAGAAGATGCGTTGGAATGCGCGTTGCGGGGCGTTTCTTAGGGCGCGTCGGTATGTGGCGGGGCGTGTGGCAGGGCGTATGGTAGGGCGTATGGCAGGGCATGTCGGGCTTGATCTGGCAACAGCTCGATACCTACGCAAGTAAATGGTTAAAACAAACGTTTCCAAGCAAAAGAAATACGTACTAAAGAGGATAAACAAGATCTTTTGGCCGGTAGAAAGGTGGTGGTAACAAAATGCAGCTGGCAGCTGCTGAAGGTTGTCGGTCGTATATTGTCAGATATAGGGGACATCAGTTGTGTTGTATTGGATAACTAGCTGCAGACGCTTTAAAACGCGCACTCCTCTTCTTATAAAATCTAATCACGGAACCTATATGTTCCGATTAAAAGGAGGCTTTCCGTTCATAAGGTGCTAGCGCACCCCCTACTAGCTAACACACCCCCTTAACGCCTTAACGCAATTACGGCGTTAATTATTTTACTTCTTTACCTTTTAAAGCCGCAGCTTTCTATTCCACCTTTCCTCTAGCGATTATATCCTCCTAATCGGCCAATTCATCTTTTAAAATTATTCGCAAATTATTCTTCCGCCGACCGAGAACTTCCGTAATATTCATTAATCCTAGCTGCTTTTTGAAATGCTTAAAAAGTTCGCGTACTAAGGTCTTAGTTAGCCTATCAGCCAACATATCGCCCGTAAGTATATAATCCATTTTGATTATATCCTTTTCTGCGGCTTTTTGCAATTAGTATTTATATATATCCATATGCCGCAGCTTCGTTTATAACAAGGCGACGTCGGAATTAATAAACCGTATCGTTTATTAATTATCGCATTATATATTTAACGGTCCAATGTTTTAAGTAATTCCAAACTTTTTAATTAATAAAAAACTAAATAAGGCCTTTTTTATAACTTCCGCAAAAAATAATAATTCCGTTTTTGTTATAACAATAATTATTATATCTTATTTATTTTCCCGTTATTTTATTACTTTTTTAAATATTTTTATAACGTAAACTTAAAAACTCTTTTCCGGAACAAAATTTTAATTCTGTAAATATCTCAATAAAGTTTCTCTGGTATAGTAAAAGTAACTTCCTTAACCTATGTACTACCTTCCTAATTAAATTTTTTTTATTACGTTACGAATAACCTAAAAATGGTTTTATATATATTTCGTAGAATAGATTAGCGTTAACGAAGGCGTTTATAGCGTTATATTATTCAAGCTTTAAGTTAAACATAGCCGTAATAACGAGTAAAGTTCGAAAAGATTTTCTAGTTAATATAGATACGTATATATTGCTATAAACGTTTTGAACATGTTAATCGCTCCGGACGACAAAACGTACCTTGCATTTTGCAACCAATTATATTTGTTGAACTTATAAACATATCCTTACATATATTCTAAAACTTATTTCTTTTCATTAAAAAACTAATTACTAGCTTCCCAGCATTATATTTCTTTATAACTTTACAAATAAAGCTTTTCGGCTGTACGAAATATCTTCCCTAGCAGATATACATTTAGCTTTTTATAGCTTCGCGGCGGCGGCGGCAAATCGCGCCTATATATCCGATTTAACGACCTAAATACCATTTTGTACGCTAAAATATTTTAACCTTTTCGATTACAGTAACGCGTATTTCGGGTAACTAACTTCTTTAAACTTTCGTAACTTACCCGCTGGTTATTATACGTACTTATAAAAAAGGCTAAACGTTTTACATTAAAAGCGGCTTTCTATACCTTATGTTCGATTCGGATAATACCTTTTTGGTACGGAATATACGGAAGGTTTAAGCTTATTACCCGTAAGATACCTTCGTCTTTTATCGTTACTTTAAGTTAAAAAATATAAAGGAAGTTTAAAATTA
Organism: Monosporascus sp. mg162; assembly: GCA_004155945.1. NCBI lineage: Eukaryota > Fungi > Ascomycota > Sordariomycetes > Xylariales > Monosporascus > Monosporascus sp. mg162. Next base: position 167,308 of record QJNY01000104.1, read on the forward strand.
CTTTTATTCTTTCCTCGGCGCAATGATCGTAATAATTATTAAGGCAAATGCTAATGGAAGTAATAAACCAAGAGACAAAAATAGTTCGAACATAACGGTCGTATAAAAGTAATTAGTTCCTTGGAAAGAAGTTTATTTTTCGCTACTTTATACGCTTTTTACGCTGGTACCTTTCTGGAGCCATTTTTTCTGTTTAGCCGAAAACTAAATTATTCCGGTTAGGTTTTTATTTTTCTTTTATATAAAGGTTAAGTAGTTATTTACTTAATTAGGTATTTCTACCTATCGGACCAACTTTTGGAACTTTTCTTTTATAATGTACACAATGCTTTCTTTTAAGTTTTTGATATTACCTAAAAAAATGACCTTTTCGTTAAACTATACGTTTCGAATAATAATAATTTTGCTAATCAGTAGGTTTCAAATCTCGTAATTATTCGTAAATCCGTAGCCGACGAAGTAACCAATCCATGCTTTAGAATTTATCTTTTAAAGTTTCTGCTTTTTTTTTTATAACGGCAGCTGTTATAACGTAAGCCATATAGCCATACACTTATTGAATTGGGACGGGGAGACTCAGTTCCGATCAGAGCATTCTTGATAAGCGGGTTACGATAGAATAGCCGAGTGCAGCGGTATTGAAGGCAAATAAAAACACTGTATTTGGGTCCGAGTTGAATCAGATTTTAGAACAGAGATGAGTGTGTGTGTGAATAATGATCGGTAGACGATGATGAATATGTTTCGGGGTTGCGCCCGGTGGAAGAGTTCTTAGAAATATATATGTGGAGCTAACTAACTGATCAGCCAAGTTTTGCCCCTTGGCTCGGTATCCTGTACCATTTTAACCTTTTTTTTTTCGAAATGAAATTATCCTTAATCCATTTTAAGAAACAAATAAAAACATAACGCAATTAATGCCTAACGCTATAAACCATACATAAAACCTATTAATTAATTTAATTAGCGCTTACGCGGCTTATTTTCCATTATTTTTAACTTAGGACTTTATTTTCGACGTTTGGCCAAATCCTTTTTTTGTTTGGCTTTTTCTTATTCCTTTTAAATCTTATCCTTTGGTTTTTTTGTATTGATTAGAAATTTGTATTTAACCTAACCTGGCTATTTTTACGGCAAGTATAGTTTTAGTTTTTGCTTAATATTTTCGAATATATTTTCTATTTACTTGTACGGCGTAACATATTATCCTTATACCATTGCCATTGCTCGCTGATTACCAACTTTCGGTTAAAGCTTGTATTTTATTTCGACTGGTAATTTCGTAAATGTTAAATTAGGACGTATAACTTTAAATGCCGATGGGCCAGTTTAAATTGATAAGAAAGGGGGCATTAATATCGGAAATGGTCGTACGGATAACTGCTAAAATTAATTAGGACGCTATTTTTGTTTGCGTCGTTTACCATAAAGTAATCGGGCAGATTAATTAAAGTTTGGTTCGTTATTATTTTCCTTAGTTAATAAGGACGGAAGGTTTTTAGGCTAATTTTTTACGGTTTTTTTAGCGTTTTCCGTTTTTGGTTTCAAATTTAAAAATCTTTTAATTATATCGAAAACCTTTTTTTTATTCGATATTTGCCAAATTTTTTCGTTTCGGTTATAATTTGGTTTCCTTATTTTGTAAGGTTGCAGTAAATAATATAAAAGGTATAGGTAATTTATAGTCCGTAAATATAATGTTTGGTTTAGGTAGGTATTTTAACGATTATTATATAAGCAAGCGGATTATTAAGTTTTAACTTTTTTTACGCCTTTCGGTATAACTAAAGTAGTGACTGGGTACGATTTTCGGTAATATAGATATCGAATACTAGCAATAAACGTTTTGATCGGTTATATAATATATTAATTTAATACGTTATTAAACATTTATTAGTCGGGATTTTGGTTTGGGCGATAAACTATATATATTTCGGCTTATTATTATTAATCGCTTTTTAGGTTTTATTAAAAAATGGTTTGGATTTGTTATGTAAAATTACTCGTCCAGCTTCCGGGATGACGGACATAATTTTTAAAGGTACGTTTTAAGCGATTATTTGGATAAAGATAGTAATATTCGCGGAACGTAAGTAGGTTTTGTCTTAAACGATTATAATAATTTGCTACAGCAATCCAGCTATTTCGTTATATTACTGTTTTGTTAACAAATATAATAACGGGTTAATGCTTTTCTACAAACGCTAACTATTAATATCCTTTAAGTATATGGGAATAAGCCGTTTAAAACGAATTTAAAGCGTAACTTTTTTAAAGGGTAAAGGGTAAAATTATTATTGTACATTTTTTTAAGGAATTATACCATATTATCGTTTTTCCATACAAGTATATTAGTTAATCGTATAAGTTTTCCAAAATCCGAAGTATTTAATTTTTTGGAACTTTTGTCTTTATTTTATATGGTACGTTTTTTGGATTACGACATAATAATTAAGGATATATTAATTAATATGCTTAAATATGGTATTAGGTAACTTAAGGATAATAATAGCAACTAAGGAAAATATGTAATATGTATATATGTATATTGGTATAGGTATAAATGCTTTGCAGGTATTAAAGTATAATTATTATATAAATGCAAAAATTTGCCAAGATTTACTAGTAACTTGTACGTTTAACTAATTAAATATATTTAAGGCTTATATACCGAATTTTTGCAGATAAAACGTATGCGCTGAGAAAAACCTAAAAAATTTTATCCGAAGTTATATAAGAAAGTGGCCTCGCCGTCGCCGTTTTTAATTAGGTATATATATTCGTTTTTCGTACCCATAGTTCTTTTGCAACTTTTCTATAATACTACTTTAACTTTTCCCTTCAAACTTAATACATATCCAAACATATATACAATTATCCTTATGGCATTAATTAATACCATCATAAATTTTCGTTAATTATTAGATCTATATAATCCCTAAGGTTTTCGCGGAAAGGCAGGTCCAGATAATTTTATTCCTGCTATAAGAAAATCGTCTATTAAAAAGAAATCTGGTTTAAGTGATAAGCTTTTAAGTCCTGGTATTAAGAAACCTATCGACTCTAGGATTAAGGCAAATATCGATAAGCTGAACCAAATTTTTAATTATCGTCGTAAAATCTTTGTAGTATCAAACTCGTCCATATTTTCCAAGCTATTAATCCGTCGTAACGATAAGCTTTTGGGCAATATTCGAAATATAAAACCTTTGTATAATCTTAACGATATTCGCAAATTATAAAACCTAATATATCGTCAAACACCTATTCTTAATCTTACCCCTACCTTTTAGTACCGATTCCGCAGCATAGGTCCTAATTAGGATACTTTACCACCAGAAACACCGGTTATAAATAATCTACTACTTTTAAGACCTTGGCCGATACGACATGTACTGCCATCAACAAAGGTAATTAAAACACTTTCAAAGCCTAATCCAATCCTTGGTATCGTTAAACAAACAGTCGGTGGTCGGCGATCAGTAACGCCTGTACCTATTCCCATTAACCTGCCGATACCCAATAACAGTTCATTCGCCAGGTCTTCATTAACGGCTTCAATAATCCCAGCACGTCGGATAAGTCTTCGGGTTATTAATCGGGTCCTTAGGCTATTTATTAGCATCGAAACGTTACATTTTCGTTGTATTTATCTCGATAATAATCAGGACGTAATTAAATTTTGGAATAAGAATAACGTTATATACCATGTTACATTTAAGCATATCGAAGTAAGTACTTAAGCTTTTTCGTAACATCGTTGATAAAATCCGCTAATTAATATAAATATTCGGGGTTATATCTATCAACGTTATCGGTAATCCAGCTATTAATCGATATTTATAATAGCAAAGCGAAAATAAAAACTTTTAAACACCCAATTTAATATAATTAAGTACTTTTAGTTAATAAAAAACTTGGTAGCTTATTTAGTATACGTCGAAGTTTATCGGGTTAATCCTTTAAGTTATTTCATGATTACTTTTATTAAAAATCCTAAATACGTTACTAATTTATTTATTTAAATATTCGGTATACTTAACTTAATACTTTGCGAACTTTACGAAAACGGTATATAATATCGGAACATCCTAATTAATATAGAATATACTTATTTTTTAAGTGCTAGTCGATTTCTAGCTTTTTTAATGGGGCTTATAATAACTATATCGGATTTATCGAAAAGTATAACTGTACCTTCCGGAACGAACGGTTTAAAGCATTTAAGGCCAGCTTTTTACGATCGTTACGAATCAAAAAGGATATTTATGCAAATACTTATCCTATTATTAAGATATACGATAAAGATTAACTTCGGAACAAAGTAAAAAAAATGTTATTAATTTTCGGTTCCGGGCGAATGTGACGGGACGTATTAATTACGAATAAAGCATAATGGTTATCGTATAAGGTATCGGTAAGCAAAACGGTAAAAAGATTTAAGGGAACTTATAAAAACTTAAAAAAATTTAAAGAAATTATTATACTTTAATTTTTTGCAATTAATCGCATTAATCTCCTTTATTTTCTTAATCGTATCGTTTTTATCGTATCGCTATCGTCCATAACCGTATAACCTTTAAATCGGCTATTTAATATCTGCACCTTAATATTTGTTTTTATAAGTTTTAAAGCTTTAAATTGCTAATTTTTTGGTAGTTCGATATTCGCAGCATCCGAAATGTTTAATATCGTATCGTCGCGCTAATCAACAAATAATTTCGTTTAATCGTTTTCTTATAAATTAATCGGCTTTTAATATCTTTTTTTATTTTTTTCAAATTAATTTAATTTATTAATAGGGAAAATACCTTACAATTTTGTCCCATTAATTCATTTCAAACAGTAAATACCTAAACTAGTAATATTATTAATCAAATACGGGCTAACTTAACGGTATTTCAGCTTTATATCTTTGGACATATTTATATATCGTAACGTATTATATAATAATACCAGGTCGTTTACTTTTAAAGGGTAATTTCTTATCTTGTTCTTATTTTTTTCATTCGCCAGTTTAACTACTTTACGGCGTTATTTAGCAATCACTTTGGTAACTTTAGCCACGTTTTTAGCTTTTCTTTTTAAAAACCGAATTCTTTACGTAATTAAAATTTTTTTCGGTATATTTAAGTTCCAAGTTATAATTTTCCATATCGGTAGAACTATCTCGATCGGTAAAAGCGCTTTTTGTCCGTATAGCAGTTTATAAGAGCTAAGGCCATAACTTTTTATAATGGTATTATCGGCGAAGACCATCTTAGGTAAGAACTTAACCCATCCTTTATTAATTTTATTCGTCGCTTTTATTAAAGCTTTAACGATCGGGACGTATCCTTCTTTAACCAGGCCTTATCGCCAGGCTGCATACGCGGCACCAATTTTCCTTTTAATCCCTAATACGTCGCAAGCTTTAATAACTTTGCTTTTATTTTTTAAGCTTCCGTTAATTTTAATCTTAATCGGAATACTATGTTAATAAAAGACGTACTTATTTAAAAACTTCTTAATCGCTGCTAACGTAATTAATCGCAGGGCTTTAGCTTCCAAATAATCGGATAATTCGTACCTAATTTCGACCGTAATTTTGTAACCATCGTCATTAGGCATAAACTAAATATCGATTACCTAAATAACCGTTATATTAATCGGCTGCAAAAGTTTATAGCCTTTTTCGAAGCGTCGATCGGCTACTTTTTGGCGTTTAATATACGCAAACATTGCTTTCCGAACATAATTAAACATGCCACGCTAATAATACAAACCTGCTATACGACGATAAATCGAATTTAGCCTTTTATAACCACAATCCTTATAACATTACCTAATTACCGCAAATCGCTTTTGTTCGGTATTAACCATTCGCCGGCTGCCGTACCTTTTATTTGCCTTACGCTAAAAAATATCGTCCTAAATAAAGTAATTTAACGCTTTAAATTTAAAAACATTTTGTTTTCTTTTTAAAGCGTTATCAAACGGATTAAAAAGATTTAATATCGTCAGAAACCTAACGTATTTTTACGACTTTTTAAACCAGTTTCCAATAAAAGCTCCTTGTCGCCGATCCGTATCAATAGGTGCAAAAATTATGTTAATTAAAATAAAATTAAACCGAATAATATCAAGCTAAATATTAATAAAGTTATCGACTTTTTCCTTCCATTAATCGTTTAACGCGTTAAAGGCTTTAAGTAACTTCCGGAATAAACCGTCCGTTATTATATTTTTCTTGCCGGGGATATATTTAATTTCGAAATCGAACATTTTTATTTAGGCGACCTAACGAATAATTATAATACCAAATAAAAAGCTTAAGAAATTATTAATCTAGGTTACTAATACTTTAACGTCAGTTTTTAATACGAATCGAATTCTATAAATATGGTTCCGGAATTCTTTCAGGATTTTAAAAATCGTTCGACATTCCAGTTTGCTAGCGTCGTAATTTAGTTCAGTACCTTTTCAGGTACTACTTTTAAAGTACGCAAAATATTCCGCTTTATTAATTAATTAACCGAAAATACTTTTAAAGCTCTTTTTGCTTGCGTTTATCTTTATAATAATTTTTCCGGCATTAGGGTTATGATCTAAGGTAATTAAAGTCGGGGTAATAATAATCGCTTTTTTAATACTTTTTATTACGTAATTTTAATCGAAGCCCCAAATAAAAGGTTAATTTTTTCGGAATAAACGTATAAAAGGTTTTATCTTAATGGCGAAATACGTAATAAATATTCGATAATAAACAATAATACTTCGGAAAGCTTTAATTTCCGAAACGTTTTTATATAGCTGGATTTTTAGAATCTTTTTTACCTTAGCTATATCTGGTCGCCGCCTATTCGTTTTGCAGATAAATCCGATTATAACGGTTGTTTTTTAATATTATTAAAACTTTTTTATATTAATCGTCGCACTAGCAAGCTCGTAGTTAAAAAGGGTTTTATCTATGTTGACGATATGCTTATAAACGAATCGCCGAATTCCTGGAAAAATTTCCTTATCGTTATATCTTATCTTAAGGCCTTTAACTTTAACGTTATCGACGAATAACCGGGTTAGATCGGGCATCAGATTATCCAGAATTTTCTTAACTATACGGAAAAAAAAAGTTATAAAGTTAGTAAACCCTTAAGGCATAATAATATACCTCAAAATTCCTAAAGATATTACGAAAATGGTAAAATCTTTGCTAACTAAAACCAAAGTAACTTAATCGTAACCTAAAAAGAAATCCACCAAGGTAATTAAAAAGTATATAACAAAATCCGCGGAAAATTCGTTGTAGTTATCCGGCATAAAGGTATTTCGCAAAATAATAACATTTAATTTTGTTATAGAATTAATTAATCGGAAACCATTATCCTTTTTTTCGATTAAAAACTAAGTATTTTTATATGCAGCATAAAATTGTTCGAAAATACCTTGTTAAATACGTACTTTTAATATTTCGATTAGTTTGTTTTTGATGCTCGCCGGCACTGTTATGCCCTTAACTTGCTATGCCTTATAAGGGATCGTTCGAATCTTATAATCTGGTACGATACTTAATTTAATTTTACTACATTTTTTCCAATCTTAAACTAGGGCAACTTTTTTGCAAAAAAGCATTTCTTTAAAAAAGGCTTTCTTTTTAAGGGTAAATTTGCTTCTTAACTGATTAAAAACCTCGTCGGCGCGTTCTTTAATAAATAGGGTTTTTCGGGATATAGTAGTAAATTTAAGGAATAAAGCAGCTAAAGGTATGCCGGGTTTATCGGGCTTTTTACTATCTTAATTAATAACTTGCTAAGCTTTCTTAAATTCCTTAACCTTTTAATTCGGGTTTCTAAGGGGTATTGATTTATCAAAGGGTGCATCGTCGACAGGGACTACTTTTTTCCACTTGGGTTTGTATATCGTATTAATCCGGACGGTCCGATTATTATTAATTTTCTGTTACATCTCGTTTTACAATGTTCCATATAAAGCATACGCGAGTTTCTTATCGTTAAATTGGCCTAAGATCTTATTTCCGGGTTTCAGCTTGTTATTAATAATTTTCTAAATAATTCGCGCGTTTTAATTAACGTAGGTGTTACTGCTTAAAAAGATATAAAGGCCTGTAACTTACTTTTTTATCCTTTCGCTTATAGGCCTGCTTTCGCCAATAAAGCGGCTTATTAATTTACCGGCTGCTTTTTTTCTGGCTTTTTGTTAATACGAATATTACGCGTAATACGTCCTGTAGGAATTAAAGGGATAATGATCTTTGCCGGGCCAAACTTTAAGGTTTCTTCCATTACGTTCGGGTTTATATTAAGCGTTATTTTCGATTTGGCCATAAAGTTAAGTTCTAGAATTAGTAGTTATACAGCATAATAATTACTAACGACAAACAATAAAATGGTAATTAATCGGCTAGCTAGCTAGACGGAAGCTTCGATTATACCTTCGAATGGAGTCTTTTTCTAAAAATTAAAGCCTAAAAACGATATACGGGTTTGTCGCATGGCCAATCTATATCGCTTAACGTACGACGCGATTATAACGTTCGATTCGGCTCCAATATCGATAATTCCACTAATTAAATCCTCGCTACCTCCGTAACTTACTTTAATTACTAGTTTAAACAAAAAGGTAATATATTTAATTAAATTATATTGCTAGATCGATAAAACTTTAACTTTTTTCTAGCTTTTTACTTTATAACCGATATTTATAGTAAAGATCTTAACAAATTTTTTTGCTTTTAAAACTTTTAATCCTCGTATTTTAGCTTCGGTTATCTTGATTATTTCCTTATTCTTGCGATTAAATACTTCCAAATTTTAGCGGCTATAAAATTTATAAAAACCTTTTCGAAATTTGGGCAAACTTCGATTAATTCGGATTAAATAATTTTAAACTTCCTTTTGAAATTCTCCCGGATTCTTTTCTTCTAAAATTTGACTATATGCTTATCGATTAAGCCTTTATAAGTAAAAGTATTATCTGTTTAAGTTTTATCGTTTACCTTAAAGGTATTAGCATTTATTTAAGGGGTATTATTTGTTTAAGCGCCGACTTCCATATTATAAAACGTAGGTTTTTCGTACATTAATTCGTTATTATCAATTTCGTATGCGGTTTTGTTCCTTTTTATACCTTCAAATTCGTTTTCGTTATCCCTAAAACGCTTTGTTATTATAACGCTAATAAGCATAATCGGCTGATCAAAGTCGTCGATCTCCAGGGCTTTAATTTCCTCCAAATATCGGGTACCTTTATTTTCGATAGGGTTATTCCATAGCTATTTACGCAACGGTACCTTTTTATAAAATGGTTTTCCGTTTTGGTCGACGAAATGGGTTATATTAATTTCTGTTATTTTATTTTAATTAATATCGGGCTCCTATCGATTCGACTTTAAGATCGTAATATACTTTTAAAGGTTAGTTAAATTATTGGTATCCCGGTTAAGGCTAGTTAATTAACTGTTTACGCCCTTAAAAATGTCGTTTCGCCGATCAAAATACCGCATCTTTTTCTTAAATCGGGTAAAAAAAGCTAGCGAACCATGGATTTATTTTAAGATCTTTTTCTAAATTGGGATCTGCTGCTCGATCGCCTGGTTCTTTAGGACCTAAAGGAATTAAATTATATCTAACGTTGTTTTATCTTCCGGGGATCCAAGGAAAATGATATATTTATCGTCGGCGAGTAAAACCAATCCGGTAATTTCCATATTAAGAAATAAACGGTATTTTTGTATAATATATCCTAGCTTTAAGCAAAATTAATAGGTACCTTAATTAAGGTTATTAAGGCGTCCACCTTAACCTTGATAACCTTTACGGTAACTTCCTCGGCCTCGGTATTTACTTCGTCTACGGTAAGGACTTAATCGAATATAATTATCCGCCTAAAAATTAACTGCATTAGTCGACGAGTTAGCACCATAGCTATATATCCAAGATGTTTCTTATCCTGGCGGAGCGTAATATTACGATATCCGGGTTACTTTTCGGTTACGTATTTTTTCTTTAAAAGCCTTTAAGTTCTGGATCTGTCGGGCTTATACGATCTTTAAGTCCTATAGCGCGTTCGTAATCTTTAATACTTAATCAATACGGTTAAATGGTTTTGATCGTAATTAAGAGCTTTTTAATCGTTGTTACTTAAGCTATTAAATCGGATTGGACCGCTTTTTTTTTAATTAATATCGAAACAGATACCTTTTTATTATCGCATACGTTTTTTATATTTAAAAAATCCTGCCTTATTTAAGGCCCAGTTTTTAATTAATATCGAAGCATTATCGTAGTTAGTTACGTATAAGTTTTTTAGCTTTAAGGACGAATTGTTAAAAATCTTTTCGAAATAGTTACTAAATAACCTTTTTTAATAAGCTTTTAATATATTTATCCTTAGTAATTATTTTACCTTTTTACTTAACTTTTTCCAGGATATTTTTTACCTTAATAATAGGTTTCAAATAATACTTATAAATATAATTAAAGATACCGCGTTAAACTTACTTCGTTAAAATCCTTAATCGATTTTTAACTGTCCGAATTTGCTTTAGGTTTTACAGCTTAAATGTTTTTAGGATATATTTAAACGCTTTATTTTATTAAGTTATATTATTAAGTACAGCTTTAACCCGGTTTTTCATAAAAAGGCTATCAATTTAATAAGGTAGCTCGGCGATCATTTCAAATTCCTTAAGCTTATACTTCGTAAATAATTTATTAACTTTTTTAAGTTAATCGGTAATTCTAATTCTTAAAAAACGAAAGTCCGGAAAAGCCGCTAAATCCGGAAGGATTATAAAAAACGAAAGCTTATTTATAATATTAATAAGGAAATCGTAATTAAATTAATCAATAAATTTAAAAAATATAACATCCGGTATAAGTACTTCCAATTTTATAAATAACTTTAAGTTTTAGATTAATATAATATTTCGTCCTTACGGTAAATTAATAACGATTTTTGGATTCGCTTAAATCATCGTATTTTTAATTAATTTTAAGGATTTAATCGAACTGCTAATACTTTAAGGTTTAATTCCGTTAAACTTATTATCGTAAAAGTTCTTTATTAATCGGTATTAAGCAGTTATATTTAAAACAAAATTTTAACTTTTCGTAAAGCTAAAAAAGTTCGGTATTAGCAATAATCCGAAATATAAATAAACTTAAATAACAATTTTAAAAAATTTTAATAAGCCTTTAAAAAACTTATTAAAGTTTATTTTAAATTAATTAATATTATTAATCCTTAAATTACTTAAGTTTTAAAATACTACTTTAACGGAAATATATTTAGGCATAAGATAAATAATTATCCCCGATGATTATTATAAATATATTTTCCCTTTTTTTCGAACCTAAAAAGTAAACGACTTTTTCCTTTTACTATCCGTTTAAATAACCTTATTTTAATTATTATTACGACGTTAATTATCTAATCGCATTTTTTCTAACTTATTATTTAATACCTTTATTATTAACCTAAACGATATAATATTTAAACTTAATAAAAAAATAAATCCCAAATAATACCGCTTAATAATAATTAAATTAAATATTAGCCGATTAACGGCAGAAAAGTTTAAAATGTATTTCGTAATATCCTTTTCCTAATTTTTACATTATATTGAAAGGCGTTATTCCTTTTTCGATACTTTTTTTTCGCATGCAAAATAAATAATTTTATAGCCCTATTTCTTTTTTTGTTCGTATTCGTTATCCTGTTTATATCGTTAATCTTGTCGTCGTTGCACTTATTTTGATTAATCCAAATCCTAATAGCCACGTCGCCAGCGGCGCAATCTTAACTTTTTTAGGCCTTATTAATCAAATTTCATAATTTCTCCTATTACGTAATTTTCCTGTTAATACGTATAATATCTTAAATTACGCAATCGGTCCAAAACTTAAGTAATTAATTCATATTCAAAAACCGGTCGCTTATACGGGTTCGTATTTTTTTACCGTCGTCCGAACAAAGCTATTTTCGTAATAAGGCCTTAATTTAACAGCTTTCTTTTATTAATCATACAAAGGATTACGTCTTTATTATAGTTATGGTCATTGATTGCATACTGCTTAAATTATCGTATCCGTAGCTATAGTCGTAATCGTATTCGAATTTAAAAGCATTTAATCAAAATTTCGTCCCTTCCGTTCTTCCGATTTATTAATCGAAAATTAAGATCCGTCGGCAGCTAACAAAAGCCAATATCCTTTCCTTAGCAGCTACTTAAATTGGGACGGGGAAATTCAGTTCCGATCAAAGCATTTTTAACAAGCGCGTTACGATAGAATAGCCGAATGCAACGGTATTAAAGGCAAACAAAAACACTGTATTTATGTCCGAGTTGAATCAGACTTTAAGACAGAGATAAATATGTATGTAAACAATGATCGGTAGACGATGATGAATATGTCTCGGGGTTGCGCCCGGTGGAAGAGCTCCTAGAAATACATATGTGGAGCTGACTAACTGATCAGCCAAGCCATGCCCCCTGGCCCGGCACCCTGCACCATTTCACTATAGGTAAGCTTATTAAATCATCTGATTAATTGTTACAACGCCGCTTTTGTACGCCAGGCAAGTATAATAAATCTCGTATAAGCTTTGCCAAACAAGTGCGTATTTAGGGGTACGGTTATACAGATATACTGCAGCTTTAAAAATGTATAAAATTAAAAACGAAGGAAACTTAACGCCATTTCGCATCGCAGTCGCTTTTTCCTTAATTATATCCCCTAAGCATTTTGCACCTCCGTTCTAGTCCTGGGTATACGGTATTAAGGGCTTAAGTCTAATACTGAAAAAAGGTGACTAAAACATATCTTAAAGTGAATAATTTTTCAAAATTTCGTTATCGCATTCGAACACCTATAAAAAAACCTTATCCTGGTTTTTAAGAACTTTTAGAAAAGGCCGAAACGCTGTAATTAATATATCTTATTTTCGATTCTTGAGGTAAATGTCCCATATAAAACCTATGTATTTATCGTTGGCAAACATAACGTATTTATATCCTTTAGGAATTTTTTCGAAATCTATAAAATCGATAGCGATTTTATATCCTAATCGGAAGGTTCCTTCCTTCAGCTTGCGGCGTATTAGCCTTTTAGCCTTCGTTTTACCATATACTTAGCATTCGACTATTATAAAGCCCTTTAGGCGGATTCTTTTGCATAAAACTGCAACTGGGCGATTATCTCGGGCTTTGGATATTTTAATTTTAGGTACCAAATCGTACCGTTACCGATTCGTAATAATTTTGCTATATATGTTAACGTTTCGTTTATAAGTTATTAAGGCTGCATAAATAATTATTACGTTAATATTCTTAATAACGAATTAATCAGATTTGTTTATTAACGTAATAACTATCTAATCGTATTTATTTCGAATAAAGTTTTTAGTTTTTTTCTTATTTTACTAATATCCTTTTCTCCGGAGCTGCCGGAAAAATACCAGGTTACATATGAAGATTTCGTAATAAGTTACGTCGTACAAACGTAACGTTTTCGGACCGCTAAGATTTCAAAACATTATATCAACCTTTCCGTACCTTTTAATCGGCACGAATTTGTTGTTTACGTATATCCGGTCGCCTTAGACGGTTAATTTAAAGTTTAGAAACCTGCTAATAAGGTTAAACATATAAATCTTAAGCCTTAAATCTAAAATTCGTAAATTCTTTAATGGGTAAAACGTAATACTGATCGTATTACGTTAATTAAAAATTAAGAAATACGCCAGGATTTGCCTTGTTTTCAGTAGGAATTTATCGGGTTTTTAAGTAATTATCCTCTTTATAAACTTTGATAAACGTTTAATTTTTTCTTTAAAAATTAATCGGAAATAATCCGATATTAAACGCATGTAATTATTTTATTATTCAACTAAAACTTTTTTAAAGCTTTACTAAAGAACCTATAAAAGCATTAAGATAAAGTATAGTAAACGTTTAAATAAGCTTTATAACGAATACTTTACGAATTCCATTTTTATCGCTTTCGTTTGCTTTCGTTTCGGTCCGTTTAAAAACTTTTATGGCCGTTACGTTTCGACTTACTTCCTTAAATCCTTTTTATAATAAAAGGTTACTATCCTTAATATCTTCCTAATTAGGATCGCCTTGATTAAAGGAACCTCCTGAATTCCTTTAAAACGTCGGGAAAGTTATTTTAATATTTCGTAATATAAATAAGAAATAAATTAATACTTAATAATTCAAATAAATAACAGTTACCTTTTAGTAATTACTTGTATCGTTATTAATTTCGGCATTTCTTATTATTTAAAAGGTAATAATCTAGGTTTTCATAATTGGAGTTTAAGCTATATATAAGTTATTAATTTATATAATTGCTATTTTCGTTTCTAGGACGTTATAACGCTATTTTTATGCTATTATTTCCTGCCATTTTATAATTTACTTATTTAGTTTCTTCGCTAACTTCGAAGCTTATTTTAACCTTTTGCCGTATTTTTGTTAGCTATTATTTATATGTTTGCTGTTATACATTTTACTAAATTCGGCCAAAGCGGCGTACTAATCCTTTAAGTTCTTTCCTAAAAGGAAATTAATTTTTTTAGTCGTTGGAACTACCGATTCCACGACTTATTTCGTAAAGTCGTTAATCTTCTTGCAAAAGTTTTCGTATTTCCGATCTTTATAAATATATATAACCAATTTTAGGTATAAGTTTATTTGCTTCTTGTTATTATCTTAAGCAAATTTGTTAGGTAATCCGTATAATCGACTTTTCCGGCTTATATAATTCCTTCGGAAAAAAAGTTAATTGCTTACGGCGTTACTTAACGAACTCGTTTTTTCCGATAGGAAATTATATCGGGTTTCGTAAGTTCGATAAGCTATACATTAATCTAATGGGGGTCGATATAACGCCAAATACCGAACGCGTACGGTTTTAATTGGAATTTGCCTTTAAAGCGATCCTAATTCTTAAGTCCCTTGTAGATAACGGAGGACGTCGACGGTATGGTCGCCATTGTAGAAAATGGGGTATATAGGTAATCGCTATTAATGTTCGGCCTATGTCGTCTCAGCAGCAACTGATTAATTGATAATAACGTGATTTAAGCAAATGAAACTTTTAATTGTCAGATATAGGAGACATCAATTGTGTTATATTGGATATCTCGCTGAAAACGCTCTAAAACGCGCACTTCTCTTTTTATGGAGTCTAGTCACGGAACCTATATGTTCCGATCAGAGGGAGCCTTTCCGTATATAAGGTGTTAGCGCACCCCCTGCTAGCTGACACAAATAGGTTGGGAGGAGGAAATGGCAACATGGCATCCGGAACAAGCTTTGATATCATGTGCACGTTTAGAAAGAAGTTGTAGATACAGTTAGCAAAAAAGTATTCGATTGATTGGGATTGATTTGATGTGTTGTGGTTAAGTAATTTGACTTTGTTGTTGCAAGGTGCCAAAAAACGACTCGCGAGCTTGTGTGGGACGTTATGTTATTACTTCGTTATAGGAAAAAGTAACGTTAGCTTTTAAGTTAATATTGAATAACTTACACAAACTTAACTATTTATATTCTTACAACTATATAATTCTAAATTGTATATATTTTAGATTTAATTATATATAACGTCTCACACTATTAAAAGGCTCACACCATTAAACGGCTCAATTTCTTTAACTATTGCAATTATTCAACTTCAAATGTTTATATCTCAACAACAATGATATGGAAGGGCTTATCAAAAAGGCAAGAATGAACCTCGCGGTTCAGGTTAAGAAACAAGACCCGAAAGTTACTTATAAGAAACTTAGTTCTATATATGAAGTCACCTAAAACAACCTTAAAAGCCTGATATCACGGTAAACGCGCCCGAACCGATATTCTCCCTCCTAGACAGAGATTAACGCCGACCGAAGAAAAATCGATTATCGACCGAATCCTTAACGTAAATAAGCAAGCGTTTCTCTTCCGGCTTCAATACGTTAAGGATATAGCCAATTTATTACTTACCTAGCGCGTTACAGAACTCCTTGGAATTAACTGGGCGTCGAAACTTGTTAAACGGCAAAAAAGCTTTAAACGCGTTTCAATCGAACAATAGTTTATTAACGGGTTCTATTCGAAAGTCCAAGAACGTTTCGTAAGTAGTTCGAGCTTATTTAGGCTACAATCGCAAAAACGGCATTACAGAAAAGGATATTTACGATTTCAACGAGACTAGATTTTTAATAAGGCTTCTTATGCCAACTGGCATGGTAATTACTAATATCGAAAAATTTAAAAATTTTAAATAAGAGTAAAAAGGAATAAAAATAGCTTGCAGTTATTAAAACTTTTAATTTCCAAGGTTAGATTATGCCGCTATTTATCGTCATGCTGGGAAAAAAATGTTTTAGGTTCTAGTACCGCGATAATCTATTGCCAACAGTCGATTGAAAAATCGCATTAAGTAATAATAGCTGGAAAACAATTAATTTAGGTTTAGAATAAATCCAGCATTTTAACAAGCATACTCGAACGCGTATGAAAAGTTCGAAACGTTTTCTTATCCTCTCCGGCTACGAAAGTTACTATTCGATAAAATTCGAAAAATACTGCGCCAATAACAATACTATTACGCTTTATATGCCCGCACATCTTTCTCATCGGCTTTAGCCTTTTAATATATTTTGTTTTTCTATTTTGAAACGCGTTTATGTTCGTTATATCGAAAACCTAATAACGTCTCGGATAAGCGAACGGGACGGACAAGCGAGCGGGACACTTTTTAGCACTTCCCAACTATGCACTCAAATAACTCAACTACAACACCTCAAATCAACTTAAATCAATTAAATGCTTCTTTGCTAACTGTATCTACAGCTCCTCAACAAGTGCACGCATTATATCAAGGCTTGTTGCGGACGCCATGTTGCCATTTTCTCCGCCTAACCCGCCCGCGACCGATTAACCTCCTACGCGCCCAAGCTAATATTGCACCCAATTCGCCAGAATTAAAGCCGACCGACAAGAAAACGATTGTCAGCCCAAT
>QJNY01000105.1:0-182626 GCA_004155945.1 Monosporascus sp. mg162
CCCCGCACTGCCCCGCATGCGTCCGGGAAGACCTTGTGAGCAACGGCTAGTCTGGGGATCGAACCCAGCACTGAGGCGTCACCCACCGTCATGCGATCATTATGTTACGGCTGCACCATACCGTTGCGCCAGGGGCAAAAGATTGGCGGAATGATCGCAATTGTGGCAATCATTCTGGTGCTTGCAGCTGCATATATACTGGAGCTGTCACGGTACTCCCAATCCGTAACATTATCCTCTATCATCTTTAACTTAAGACTTCGTCCTTAACGTTTGGCCAAATCCTTTTGTTAATTGGCCCTTTTTTATTTCTTTTAAGCTTTATCTTTTAGTTTTTCCGTACTAATTAAAGATTTGTACCTAGTCCAATCTGGCCATCCTTATAGGAAGTATAATTCTAATCTTTATCCAACATTTTCGAATATCTTTCCCACTTATTTATACGGCGTAATATATTAACTATATACTATAACTATTGCTCGCTAATTACCAACTTTCGATCGGAGCTTATATTTGATCTCGAATATTAATTTCTTAAATATTAAATTAGGACGTATAGCTTTAAATGCCGATAGGCTAATTTAAATTAATAAATTAAAGCGTATTAATATCGGAAAAAAACGTTCGGATAATTAATAAAACTAATTAAGACGTTGCTTTAATTAAGGTCATATATTATAAAGTAATTAAGCAAATTAATTAAAGTTTGGTTTATTATTATTTTCTTTAACTAATAAGGACGAAAGATTTCCAAATTAATTTCTTATATTTTTTAACGTCCTTATCTTTTGGTTTTAAGCTCAAAAATGCTTTAATTATATCGGTAATCCTATTTTCTATTCGATATTCGCCAAATCCTATCGCTTCGATCATAATTTTATTTCTCCATTTTTTAAGGTCGTAAGCAATAACATAAAAAACATAAGTAATCCATAATCCGCAAGTATAATATCTAATTTAAGTAAGCATTTTAACGATTATTATACGGACAAACGGATTATTAAATCCTAATTTTCTTTACGCTTTTCGGTACAGCTAAAGTAACAACTGGGTACGATTTTCGGTAGTATAAATATCGAATATTAATACTAAACGCTTTAATCGGTCGTATAACATATTAATCCAATACCCTATTACACCTTTATCTATCGGAACTTGGTTTAGGTAACAAACTATATATATTTCGGGTTATTAATACTAATCGCCTTCTAGGTTTTACTAAGGATTAGTTTAAACTTGCCTTATAAAATTACTTATCCAGCTTTTGGGATAACGGCGATAAAAATTTTAATAATACTTTATAAACGATTATTTAAATAAATACAATAACATTTTCGGAACGTAAGTAAATTTTATTTTAAACGATTATAAGGGTTTACTATAGATATCTAGCCACTTCGTTATACCACGGTTTTATTAACCAATATAATAACGGGTTAATGTTTTTCTATAAACGCTAATTATTTATATCTTTTAGGTATATGGGAATAAAACGATTAAAACGAATTTAAAGCGTAACTTTTTTTACGAAATAAAAGGTAAAATTATTATTATACATCTTTTTAAGGAATTATACTATATCATCTTTTTCCTATATAAGTATATTAGCTCATTATGCAAATTCTTTAAAATCCGAAATATTTAAATTTTTAAAACTTTCACCCTTATCTTATATAATACGCTTCTTAAATTACGACATAATAACTAGGGATATATTAATTAATATGCTTAAATATAGTATTAGGTAACTTGGAAATAATAATAATAACTAAGAAAAATATGTAATATATATATATAAATATATTCATATAAATATAGGTATTTTACAGCTATTAAGGTATAGTTATTATATAAATGCAGGAATTCCCCAGAATCTGTTAATATCTTACATATTTAACTAATTAAATATATTCAAGGTTAATATACCAAATTTTTGCAAATAAAACGTATACGCTGGAAAATTTCTAAAAGATTTTATCCGAAGTTATATAAGAAGGTGCCGTTGTCGTCGCTTTCTTTAATCAGGTATATATATTCGTTTTCGCACCTACACTTCTTTTACAGCTTTTTCTGTAACACCATTCCAATTTTTCCTCCAAACCTAACATATATCTAAACATATATACAATTATCCTTATTGCATTAATTAATACCATTATAAATTTTCGTCAGTTTTCAAATTTACGCAATCACCAGGGTTTTCGCGGAAATACAGGCCTAGGTAATTTTATTTATGTTATAAAAAAGTCGTCCATTAAGAAAAAATCCGGTCCAAATAATAAGCCTTTAAATCCTGGTATTAAGAAGCCTGTCGATCCTAAAGTTAAAGCAAATATTAATAAGTTAAACCAAATCTTTGATTATCGTGGTAGAATTTTGGCAGTATTAAATTCGTCTATATTTTTTAAACTATTAACCCGTCGTATCGATAAGCTTTTAGGTAATATTCGGGATTTAAAATCTTCATATAATCTTAATAACGTTCGCAAGTTACAAAAGCTAATATATCGTTAAATACCTATTCTTAACTTTACCCTTACTTTCCAGTACAAATTCTGCAACATAAACCCTAATTAAAATATTTTATTACTAAAAATACCGGTTATAAATAATCCGCTATTTCCAAAACCTTGGCCGGTTCGACATGTATTACTATTAATAAAGGTAACTAAAACACCTCCAAAGCCTAGTTTAATCCTTAATGTCGTTAAATAAATAATCGGCGGTCGGCGATCAGTAACGCGTATACTTATTCCTATTAACCTGCCGATACCCAGTAGCAGTTCTGTCGCCAGGTCTTTATTAACGGCTTCGACAATCCCAGTACGTCCGGTAAATACTTGGATTATTAATCGGATCCTTAGGCCATATATTAATATCGGAACGTTACGTTTTCGCCGTATTTATCTCGATAATAATCAAAACGTAACTAGATTTTGGAATAAAAATAATATTATACATTACGTTATACTTAAACATATTAAGGTAAATACTTAATTTCTTCCATAATATCGTTTATAAAATCCGCTAATTAATACAAATACTCGGGGTTATATTTATTATCGTTATCGGTAATCCAACTATTAATCGGTACTTGCAATAATAAGTCGAAAGTAAAAACTTTTAAACGGCTGCAAATACCCAGTTTAATATAAATGAATACTTCTAATAAGTAAAAAACTTGGTGGCTTATTTAGTATACGTCGAAATTTATCAAGCTAATTTTTAAGTTATTTTATAATTACCTTTGCCAAAAATTCCAAATATGTTATTGATTTATTTATTTAAACATTCGGTATATTTAACTTAATATCTTACAAACTTTGCAAAAGGCGATAGGTAATATTCGGAATATCTTAATTAATACGGAATATACCTATTTTTTAGGTACTGGTCGATTCTTGCCTTTTTTAACAAAACTTGTAATAATTATATCGGTTTTATCGAAAAGTATAATTATATTTTCCGAAACGAACGGTTTAAGGTATTTAGAGCCAGCTTTTTACGAACGTTACGAATTAAAAAGGATATTCGCGCAAAAACTTATTTTATTATTAAAAACATTGGATAAAAATTAATTTCGAAATAAGGTGGAAAAACATATTATTAATTCCCGGTTCCGGGCGAATATAACCGAACGTATTAATTATAAGTAAAACATAATGGTTGTTATCTAAAATATCGGTAAGCGGGATAATAAGGAAATTATTATACTTTAATTTCTCGTAATTAATTACGTTAATCTTTTTCGTTTTCCTAACCGGATCGTATTTATCATGTTGCTGTCGTTTATAACCGTATAACTTTTAAGTCGGCTATTAAATATTTGCATTTTAATATTTGTTTTTATAGGTTTTAAGGCTTTAAGCTGCTAATTTTTTGGTAACTTGATATTCGCAATATCCGAAATATTAAATATCGTATCGTCGCGCTTATTAGTAAATAATTTCGTTTAATCGTTTTTTTATAAATTAATCGGCTTCCAAAATGCTTTTTTATCTTTTACAAATTACTTTAATTTATTAACAAGGAAAATGCTCTACAATTTTATTTCATTAATTTCTTTCAAATAACAAATATTTAAATTAATAGTATTACTAATTAAATACGAGCTAATGTAACGATATTTTAGCTTTATATCCTTAAATATATTTATATATCGTAACGTATTATATAACAATACCAGGTCGCCTACTTTTAAAGGTTTATTTTTTATCTTATTTTTATCCCTTTTATTCGCCAGTTTAGCTGCTTTACGGCGCTACTTAACGATCATTTTAATAACCTTGGTTACGTTTTTAGCTTTCTTTTTAGAAGCCGAATGTTTTACATAATCAAATCTTCTTTCGGCGTATCTAAGTTCCAAGTTATAATTTTCCATGTCGGCAAGACAATCTTGATCTGTAAAAGCGCTCTTTATCCGTACAGCAGTTTATAAGGGCTAAGGCCATAACTTTTCATAATGGTATTATCGGCGAAGACCATCTTAGGCAAAAGCTTAACCCATCCTTTGCTAATCCCATTTGTCGTTTTTACCAAGGCTTTAACGATCGGGACGTATCCTTTTTCGACCAGGCCTTATCCCAGGCTGAATATGCGGTACCAACTTTCCTTTTGATCTTTAATACGTCGTAGGCTTTAATAACTTCGTCTTTGTTCTTTAAACCTCCGTTAATTTTGATTTTAATCGGGATACCATATCGATAAAAACCGTACTTATTTAAAAACTTTTTAATTGCTGCTAACGTAACTGATCGTAGGCTTTAACTTTTAAACAATCGGATAATTCGCCTTTAATTTCGACCGTAGCTTTGCAACTATCGTTAATAGGCATAAACTGAATATCGATTATCTAAATAACAGCTATATTAATCTGCTGCAAAAATCCATAACCTTTTTTAAAGCGTCGATCGGCTACTTTTTGGCCTTTAATATACGTAAGCATTACTTTTCGAATATGGCCAAATATACTACGCCAATAATACAAAGCTGTTATACGACGATAGGTCGAATTTTGCCCTTTATGGCTACAACCCTTATAATATTACCTAATTACCGCAAATTGCTTTTGCTCGGTATTAACTATTTGCCGGCTGCCGTACCTCTTATTTGCCTTGCGCCAAAAAATACCGTCCTAAATAAAATAATTTAACGTTTCGGATTTAAAAGCATTTTTTTTTCCTAAAAGCATTATCGAACCGATTAAAAAGATTTAATATCGTTAAGAATTTAACGTACTTTTACAACTCCTTAAACTAGTTTTTAATAAAAAATCCTTATCGCCTATCTATATCAATAAGTATAAAAGTTATACCAATTAAAATAAGGTTAAGCCGAATAATATTAAGCTAAATATTAATAAAGTTATCGACTTTTTTTCTTATTAATCGTTTAACGTATTAAAGGCTTTAAGTAGCTTTCGGGATAAACCGTTTATTGCTATATTTTTCTTACCAGGGATATATTTAATTTCGAAATTAACTATTTTGATTTAGATAGTTAATATAACGAATTATTACAGTATTAAGTAAAAAGCTTAAAGAATTATTAATTTGGACTATTAATAGCTTAATGTTAATTTTTAATACGAATCGGACTTTATAAATGTAATTCCGGAATTTCCTTAGGATTTTAAAAACAGCTCGACATTCCAGTTTGCCAGCGTTATAATTCAGCTTAACATTTTTTTAGGTACCACTTTTAAAACGCGCGGGATATTTTATTCCATTAATTAATTAGCTAGAAGTACCTTTAAAGCCTTTTTTGCTTGAGTTTATCTTTACAATAAATTTTCCAGCATTAAGTTTATAATTTAAGGTAATTAAAGTTAGGATAGTAATAATCGCTTTTTTAATACTTTTTAAGACTTAATCTTAATCGGGGTTCCAAATAAAATATTAATTCCTCCGTAATAAACGTATAAAAGGTTTTATTTTAATAGCGAAGTACGTAATAAATATTCGATAATAAACGATAATATTTTAAAAAGTTATAACCTTTGAAACGTTTTTGCATAACTAAATCTTTAAGATCTTTTTTATTTTAGCTGTATTTAGTCGCCGCTTATTCGTTCCGCAAATAAATTTAATTAAAACAATTATTTCTTATAATTATTAAAACTTTTTTATACTAATCGTCGTACCAGCAAGCTTGCAGTTAAGAAAGGTTTTATTTATGTTAACGATATACTTATAAACGAATCGCCGAATTCCTGGAAAAATTTCCTTATCGTTATATCTGGTTTTTAGGCATTTAACTTTAACGTTATCGACGAAAGGCCGTGCTATATCGGGCATCAAATTATCCAGAATCCTTTTAATTACGCGGCAGAAATAAGCTTTAAATTTGGTAAACCCTTAAGGCATAATAGTAAACCTTAAAAGTCCTAACGGTATCGCGAAAGTGATAAGGTTTTTGCTAGTTAAAATTAAAGTAACTTAATCGTAACTTAAAAAAAAGTTTATTAAGGTAATTAAAAAGTATATAATAAAATCTGCGGAAAATTCGTCGCATTTATCCGGTATAAAGGCATTTCGCAAAGTAACCGCATTTAGTTTAATCGTAAAATTAATTAATCGAAAATTATTATCCTTTTTTTTAACTAGGAATTAAGTGTTTTTATATGCAACATAAAACTGTTCGAAAATACCTTGCTAAATACGCATTTTTAATACTTTAATTAGCTTATCTTTGATACTCGCCGGCACTGTTATGCCCTTAGTTTGCCACGCCTTATAAGGAATTGTTCGAATCTTATAAGCGGGTATGACATTTAATTTAATTCTGTTATATTTTTTTTTAATCCCAGGTTAAGGCAATTTTTTTGCGAAAAAGTATTTTTTTTAAAACGGGTTTTTTTTATACGGGTAAACTTGTTTCCTAATTAATCAAGAACTTCGTCGGCGCGTTCTTTAATAAATCGGATTCTT
Organism: Monosporascus sp. mg162; assembly: GCA_004155945.1. NCBI lineage: Eukaryota > Fungi > Ascomycota > Sordariomycetes > Xylariales > Monosporascus > Monosporascus sp. mg162. The sequence continues at coordinate 6,930 of QJNY01000105.1, forward strand.
TGAAGCATAATGATAAATGTAGGGAACAAGGTAGCCAAAGGTGTACCAGGTTTATCGGGCTTTTTACCATCCTAATTAATAACTTACTAAGCTTTTTCGAATTCCTTAATTTTCTAATTCGGGTTTCCAGAAAGTATTAATCCATTAAAGGGTGCACCGTCGACAGAGATTACTTTTTTTTACTTAGGTTTATATATCGTATTAATCCGGACGGTCCGATTATTATTAATCTTTTGTTGCATTTCGTTTTATAGTATTTTATATAAAATATACGTTAGTTCTTCGCCGCTAAATTGGCCTAAAATGTTATTTTCCAGTTCCAACTTGTTATAATAACTTTCTAAATAATTTTCGCGTTTTAATTAACGTAAGTATTATTAACCGAAAAGATATAAAAGCTTATAATTTACTTATTTATCCTTTCGTTCGTAAGCCTATTTTCGCCAGTAAAGCGGCTTACTGTTTTACCGGCTGCTTTTTTTCAGGCTTTTCGTTAATACGAATATTACGCGTAATTCGTTTTATAGGAACCAAAAGGATAATAATTTCCGACGGACCAAACTTTAAGGTTTCTTTTATTACGTCCGGGTCCATATTAAGCGTTATTTTTAATTTGGCCATAAAGTTAAATCCTAGAATTAATGGTTACGTAACGTAATATTTATTAACGATAAATAAAAAAATAATAATTAATCGGTTAACTAACTAAACGGAAATCTTATTTATGCTTTCGAATAAAGTTCTTTTTTAAAGATTAAAGCCCAAAAATAATATGCGAGTTTGTTATATAGTTAATTTATATCGTTTAACGTACGACGTAACTATAATGTTCGATTCGGCTCTAGTATCGATAACTTCATTAATTAAATCCTTACTACCTTTATAGCCTATTTTAATTGCCAATCTAAATAAAGGGATAATATATTTAACTAAACTGCATTATTAGATCGATAAAACTTTAACTTTCTTTTAGCTTTTTGTTTTATTACCGATATCTATAATAAAAATCTTAACGAATTTTTTATTTTTAGAACTTTTAATCCTTGAATTTCGATTTCGGTTATCTTAATCGTTTCCTTATTTTTGCGATTAAGTACTTCTAAAATCTTGGCAGCCATAAAATTTTTAAAAGCTTTTTCGAAGTTTAAACAAACCTCGCTTAATTCGGACTAAATAATTTCAAATTTCCTCTTAAAGTTCTTCCGGATATTCTTTTTCCAGAATTTGATTATATACTTATCGATTAAACCTCTATAAGTAAAGGTGTTATCCGTTTGGGTTTTATCGTTTACCTAAAAGGTACTAGCTTCCGTATAAAGGATATTATTTATCTAAGCGCCGATTTCCATATTATAAAACGATAATTTTTCGTACATTAATTCGTCGTTATTAATTTCGTATTCGGTTTTGTTTTTTCGTACGCCTTTAAATTTATTTTTTTCATCCTTATAATATTTGGCCATTATAACGTTAATAAGCATAGTTGGCTGATCAAAGTCGTCGATCTCCAGGATTTTAATTTCCTCCAAATAACGGGTACCTTTGCTCTCGACGGGGTTACTTTATAGCCATTTATGTAACGGTACCTCTTTATAAAATAACTTTCCGTTATAATCGACGAAATAAGTTATATTAATCTCGGTTATTTTATTTTGATTAATATCGGACTTTTATCGATTTGGCTTTAAGATCGTAATATATTTTTAAGGTTTAACTGGATTATTAATATTTAAATCGGGGCTAATTAATTAATTATTTATATTCCGGAAAATGTCGTTTCGGCGATCAAAATACCGCATCTTTTTCTTAAAACGGATAAAGAAAGTTACCGAATTATAAATTTATTTTAAAATCTTTTTCCAAATTAGGATTTACTATCCGATCGCCTAGCTTTTAAGGATTTAAGGAAACTAAATTATGCTTAACGTTATTTTGTTTTCCGGAGATTTAAAAAAAATAATATATTTATCGCCGGCGAATAAAACCAATTTTATAATTTCCATATTAACGAACAAACGGTATTTTTGCATAATATATCCTAACTTTAAGCAAAACCAATAAATACCTTAATTAAGGTTATTAAGACGTTTACCTTAACTTTGATAACCTTTACGGTAACCTTTTTAACTTCGGTATTTACCTCGTTTACGGTAAAAGTTTAATCGAATATAATTATCCGGCTAAAAATTAACTACATTAATCGACGGGTTAGCATTATAATTATATACCTAAAATACCTTTTATTTTAACGGAACGTAAAACTGTAATATTCGGATTACCTTTCGGTTACGTATTTCTTCTTTAAAAGCTTTTAAAATTTGGATTTATCGGGCTTATATAATCTTTAAGTTTTATAACGTATTCGTAATTTTTAATACTTAATTAATACGGTTAAATAATTTTAGTTACGGTTAAAAGCTTTTTAATCGTTATTACTTAAGCTATTAAATAAGATAAAATTTTTCTTTTTTTTTCTTAATTAATGTCGAAACGGATACCTCCTTACTATCGCGTACATCCTTTATATTTAAAAATTCCTGCCGTATTTAAAGCTTAATTTTTAATTAATATCGAAACATTATCGTAATTAATTACGTACAAATCCTTCAGCTTTATAAACGAATTATTGAAAATCCTTTCGAAATAACTAACAGATAATTCTTTTAATAAACTTTTAATATATTCGTTTTTAATAATTATCTTGCTTTTTTGCTTAACTTTTCCGAAAATGTTTTTTACATTAATAATATGTTCTAAATAATACTTATATACATAATTAAAAATACTACGGTAAATTTGCTTCGTTAAAGTCCTTAATTAATTCTTAACGGTCCGAATTTGCTTTGGGTTTTACAGTATAAAAATTTTCAAAATACGCTTAAACGTTTTATCTTATTAAGTTTTATTATTAAACATAACTTTAATCCGGTTTTTTATAAAAATGTTATTAATTTAATAAGGTAATTCGGCGATTATCTTAAATTCTTTAAACTTATATTTCGTAAATAGTTTATTAATTCCTTTTAGCTAATCGATAACTTTAATTCTTAAAAAGTAAAAATCCGGAAAAGCCGATAAATCAAAAAAGATTATAAAAAACGAAAACTTATTTATAATATTAACAGGGAAAACGTATTTAAATTAATTAATAAATCTAAAAAGTATAACGTTTAATATAAATATTTCTAATATTATAAATAACTTTAAGTTTTAAATTAATATAATTTTTCGTCCTTATAATATATTAATAACGATTTTTAAATTTACTTAATTAATCGTATTCTTAATTAATTTTAAAGATTTAATCGGATTATTAATATTTTAAAATTAAATTTCGTTAAACATATTATCGTAAAACTTTTCCGTTAATCGGTATTAAACAGTTATATTTAAAACAGGATTTTAATTATTCGTAAAATTAAAAAGGTTTAATACTAACCGTAATCCGTATTATAAATAAACTTAAATAATAATTTTAAAAAATTTAAATAAGCTTTTATAAAGCTTATTAAAGCTTATCTTAAATGAATTAATGTTATTAATCTTTAAATTACTTAAGATTTAAGATGCTGCTTTAAATGGAATATATTTAAACCATAAAGTAAATAATTATTAGCGATAATTATTTTAAGTATATTTTTCCTTCCTTTTAGATTTAAAAATTAAGCAACCTTTTTTTTTTTTTATCCGTTTAAATAACTTTATTTTAATTATTATTACGCCGTTAATTATTTAATTATATCTTTTCCAACTTATTAATTAATACTTTTATTATTAACTTAAATACTATAATATTTAAATTTAACCAAAAACAATAAATCCTAAATAATACCGCCTAATAATAAACTAAATTAAATATTATCCGATTAACGTTATAAAAATTTAAAATATATTTTATAACATTTTATTTTTAATTTTTACATTATATTAAAAAACGTTATTTCTTTTTCGATATTTTTTTCGCATATAAAATAAATAATTTTATAACTTTATTCCTTTTTTTATTCGTATTTGTTATCCTGTTTATATTATTAATCTTATCGTCGCTGTACTTATTTTAATTAATTCAAATTTTAATAATTACGTCGCTAACGACGTAATTTTAACCTTTTTAACCTTATTAATCAAATTTTATATTTTGTTTTATTACGTAATTTTCTTATTAATATGTATAATATTTGAAATTACGTAATCGGTCCAAAACTTAAATAATTAATCCATGTTTTAAAACCGGTCGCCTTTACGCGTTTATATTCCTTTACCGTCGTCCGAATAAAGCTGTTTTCGTAATAAAGCTTTAATTTAATAACTTTTTTTTATTAATTGTATAAAAGGTTACATTTTTATTATAATCGTAATCGTTAATTATATACCGTTTAAATTATCGTAATCGTAATTATTATCGTAATCGTATTCGAATTTAAATGTATTTAATTAAAACTTCGTCCTTTCCGTTCTTTTCGATTTGTTAATCGGAGATTAAAGTCCGTCGGTAGCTAACAAGAGCTAATATCCTTTTCTTGGCAGCTACTTAAATTGGGACGGGAAGATTCAGTTCCGATCAAAGCATCTTTGATAGGCGGGTTACGGTAGAATAGCCGAATGCAGGAGTAATAAAGGCAAACGAAAACATTGTATTTAGGTCCGTATTGAACCAAACTTTAGAATAGACATGAGTATGTATGTAGACGATGATCGATGATCGATGATGAACAGGTCTCGGGGTTGCGCCCGGCGGAAAGAGGTCCTAGAAATACATATGTGGAGCTGACTAACTGATCAGCCAAGCCATGCCCCCTGGCTCGGCACCCTGCACCTTTTTATTAGTTAGTTAAATATCTATAAAAAAAGAACTTACTGCGCCTTAACAATATTAACGTAGCAAATAACAAATACGTCATCGTATTTATTATCGTTATAAAAGTGGCAAAATTTAATAAAAAGTAATTATTAATATTTGTTAAATGTTTTAAATACTTTATTAAAATCGTTAAATATTTCTTTTTATTATTATTTAATTTTATTAATAACTGTTTTTATATATTCTCCACATTCAAGCATTTTTATTTTCCCGCCATTTTTAACTAAATATACGTTATACTTATTATATACTATAAAACTGTTCGTACTTTCCTTAAAAAACATTACGTTATTACAAAGTTGCACGTCGTCGATATTAGAGATTTTCTAAGTATAAAAAGGCAACTGCCTACCAAAGATTTCCACGTTTGTTTTTCCTTTCTTTCTTACCGCCGATTCGCAATAATTCATATACAAATCGGGGGTCGTTCGGAACCTTATACGTAATTTTGATTATTTTTAATAAAAAAATGCGCTTAATTCACTACCTAAAGGTAATTCGGCAAACTATAATCTCGTAATAACTAATAAAACAACCGTTTTTTATACCGGCTCGAACTTTTAATCCTTTAATAATAAAAACGAACAAATTAATTGCCTTAATATACCTATGTTTATAAACGATAACCCTTTATAATAGCTAATAATAATTAGCTTAGCGATAACGATAACGATAAATAGGATGAGGATAATTTTAATAATTAAAATAACGGTAAATCTGTAGAATCGGCTGGTATAATCGCTATTACGAAATTAAGCTTCCCTGCTAGAATCCAAAACAATACCATCGCTAAAAAAAGCGAAAATCCCTTTCCACCTTTCAATTCGTTTAATATAATTATAAACTAAGCATCTTTTACCAAAGAAAGTGTTACTCCTAGTAGAGAAATAACTTAAAAGGATAATGTTAATTCGTTTAATACCTAAGTCGTCATCGACGATTTAACCGAAAACTCGGACAAAAACTTTTACATTAAATAAATTAACCAAGCCGTTATTTTTAACGCAAACCGCGCTAAACTTAGCAAAGCTGTAAACGACTTTACAAATAGATCGGCAGTTACGATTACTAAGCGATTTAATCCTAACAAAACCAGCTATAATAGTAGTGACAACAAGGATATTAATTTCGATTTAGGTAACTTTGCTGATTTTCAAGAAAAGGGGTACGTTCTAACAAAAACCGATACCGAATTTTCTATTATTAAGCTAATATCAGCTCGGAAAACAACCTTTGCGGGAAGAAAGCTATTCATAGCACATTAACTAAAGCAAAATACCAAAAAACGTTTTTCGTTTATTACGGCGTTTTTAGCGTCCAAAAGGTCGAAACGTAAATTGACTAAAAGCATTAAGCAAAAGGTTACAAACGCAAACGATAAAAAGAACGAAAAATCCGATAGCCAAACCGAAATAAGAACTTACCTGATACGTATTAGTAAAAAGTATGTTTACGATACCTGCTTAATGGCTAATGTTACTAAAAAAATTAATAAGTTCGTTGCCAAGGACAGTATCAAGACTTATACTAAATACTCATACGTAAAATCGGTTAAAAATTGCCTAGAATAAGTATATAACATATAGAAATCCAAAAAGGCTTACGATAGCAAGTTCCCAGCTAAAGCTACCATTTTAACTACCAAATTTTGCAACTCGAAGGGTTACTTAAACGGTAGCATTAACGGCTATCTTGCGGAAATAAAATACTTCGACTTATACCAAATTACCTCTAATACTAGAAAAAGTAACGCTCTCGTTAGCAACGATTACGTTATACATTCCGTTATTTTTTTCCTTTAGAAAAACATTAATACTATTAACAAAAAACTTGAAAAAGGGCTTTTATAACGTTTGTAACGCCGCCTCTATTAATGCTAAAATGGTTTACAAAGCTATCGAGGACAGAATTGATAACAAAATCGATAAAGTTGTCTAAAATATTGAAAAAAAGGTGGGCATAACTGTTAAGGCTAACAAAAAGTTCCCGTCTGGCATCACTAGCGAGTTAACTGTTAGCTAGCGCCGACTGGATATAATCGAAAGCATTTTTTTTACAAAAAGAAACTTAATGGCAAACGTCTCAGAAAAATGGTTAAGGTTCTCGGATACTTCGTTAAACTTGTTGTACAGGATTTAATCTGTGCACGCTTACAGGAATATTTAAAGATTTCAGAATTTGCGGTTAATTTACAGTTATTAAAATCGAACTGTTAACGTTGGTTTTCTTTACCTTAATGTAACTAGCCAAACTTATTTGGCCGTACTTTGATTATGGCACCGTACGTTATACGGTTTCTTTTAATATAAAAAGGGAACTTGTTAAAGATTACAATAATCCGAGTGCACCTACCAGATCTTCGTACATATATACCTATATATCCCTACGTAGTCTTCGATAATATACGAAATCCAAACTTTTACACCTTTACACGGTTATATGTATCCTACGCAGAGTTACTCGTAACACGTAAAGAACCGTAAGTTAAACGCCGTAATATCTTACTATTATTCCGTCATCTCTATCATTCTCCAAGTAATCTTTAACACTCGCAACATAAGCTCGAACTAATTTAAAGCGTTTCCTTTAAAGAACTTTGTAATAATAAGGATTTTATTAACGTCGTTTTCGATCGTCTCCAATCGTAGATATACTTTGGCTTAGATTAGGAAGCCTTAAACGTTTCCTATATTATCGTAAGGTTCGGGTTTTTAACCTTAAGTTTTGGAGTAATTGCCGGTACTGGATTAATTAAAGCAGCGGCCTAAGCAATAACCTGTTAAATGCAGGCCTTAAACGGCTAAACGCGTTCTTACAGCTGCTGGGCTAAGGTAAGGCCAGTGGCTTCGGTACTGGTCGGTATTCTAATAATGCTAAATATTGTTCAAAGTTTAGCGATATTGCTAAACAAAACCTTATAACGTATAACGGCTATAAGCTTAACCAATTATTAAACCTAAGTCGTACGGTTTATGTTAGCAGTAATATCGTAAAGACTTAAACAATATAACGATAATTACGTTTGGTAATAGCTGATGTAAATCTGGATAACCAATTATTAGTGAAACCTAATACTATCTGGACTATAGAAAATAATAAACGTATATATCTTAATCTTGGTTCGAGGTATTTGAACCGGCTCGATCCTTCCTCCGGTGGCCGAGCTTCTTCGAGTTTATCGAGTCGTTCCCTTAGCTCGACTGGCTCGAAGCATTAACGCCAATAAGACGCTGTGAGCCCGTCGAGCCAGTCACGTAACCTGAGACCCATATCGGAGACATGTTCTACACTCTCCGACCGTCTATCAATCGAGCCAAGGCATTCGGCCATAGCAGTTTGGATCGTTGTTTTATAGTTCAAGAATTTGTTAATCAGGTTAAAGATGTATATTATGGAGCCTAAGCCCAGAATAGCCGAATTTCCTAAAGGGTAAAATGCGACGTTTATCGCATTGGGTTAATAAGAAATCAAAAGGTAGGCCAAGACCCGTTTTATTCTTTTTAGGAATTAATTTATCTTTTAAGTAATTAGTTTCTTTATAGTTTTGAGAAACGGTTAATCTTTTCCTTTAAGGATTAACGCAAGCAATTCGGTCCTAGATTAATGTTAAAACTTCCTTGTTAGGTTTGAACTTTGTTGGACTTTTGTTGGGGAATACGTAATAGTATTAGAGTAACGTATGCGCAGCGTTTAGGCAGACTTTGTACGGAATCCTTAATACGTTTAATCTTTTGCGCTTTTGTTTCTTGCTGTTGTTATTTCGGCCCGCTTGGGAACTTACGACTGTTTCGTTTCGGCTCTTTCCACAAGGTTTTATTACGTAGTTAATTGTTAATATTCTTGGATTTTTTTTTTCTTTTTTTTTCTTTTTTTTTTCTTTTTTTAAGATCGTCCTAATTAACAAGGGTTGCTAAAGTTTTATGAAATGTTAAAAACGGTGCCTGTTAGATATAGGAGACATTAGTTGTATTGTATGAATTGGCTAATTGCGTCCACTCTTTTAACGCGTACTAATCTTTAAAGTAGTCTAGCTACGGAACATATATGTTCCGATCAGAGGGAATCTTATCGTATATAGGTGCTAGCGCACCCCCTGCTAGCTGACATACCCTCTCAACGCCTCGACGCAGTCATAGCGTTAAACGTTACACTTTATCATTTTCTAAAGCCACAGCATTCCACTCCACGTTTCCTCCGGCGATTGAATCTTTTTAACCAGCCAATTCCTCCTTTGAAATTATTCGCAGACTATTCTTCCGCCGATCGAAAGCTTCCGTAACATCCACTAATCTTAGCTGTTTTTTGAAGTGCCTAAAAGGTTTCCCTAACAAGGCCTTTGTTAATCCATTAGCTAATATGTTGTCCATAAACGTATAATCTATTTTAATCATGTCTTTTTCTGCGGTTTTTCGTAGCCAATGGTTATATATATTTATATACCGCAATTTTATCTTTGACAGCGCGATATCGGCGTTAATAAATCGTATAGTTTATCAATTGTCGTACCACATGTTTAACGGCTTAGCATCCAATGTAATTTTCAGTTTTTTAATTAGTCGAAAACTGAACAAAGCTTTTTTTGCAATTTACGTAAGGGATAACAATTCTGCTTTCGTTGTAAACGTAATCATAATATCTTGCTTGTTCGCTTGCTATCTTATTACTTTATTAAATAAGCTTATAACGTAAACATGGAAATTTTTTCGATCGACTATATTATCCGCGATAAAAACGTTACTCTAGGTATCTAACGAATCTTTACTTCCGAATTATACCGCTAGTGTTTTAATCCCGATTAGGTGTAATATAACTCGATCGGTAGCTCTATAATACGCGTCGCTAGGGTTTAGGTTAAATCGGGCAAATCGTGATACCGCAAAGGCTATATTGGGTCGCGTATTAACTGCTACGTATAGGATAAAACCGATCTTTTTCTGGTATCTATTAACGGAACCTGCATAAGCCAAATTAGGATTTGGCAGCAGCTCGGCGCTTGTTATTAGCGTATCTAGAAAATTATTTAAACCTTCTTTTGATATTAAGTTAGCCAGTTTATTTATAAAATTAGATTAGGGAAACCAGATTTTCTTTTCGGCTTTATCTTTAATTACTTCGATCTTTAAAAACCACTATAGGTCCTTTCCCCTTATAAGGATGTATCGTTCCCGTATCTCTAAATTATCTAATCGACGAGGCTTTGATCTTTTTTACGGTACGCTGTAACGATGTCGTCTATAAAGAAGAAAATAAGTATTTTCTAACGCACAAAATAACAAGGTTTATAAAAAATAGGGTTAAGCTCCCAATCTTTTAACGTTATAATGAATTTCTTTTACCAAAGTAAAGATAATTTCCTTAGTTTATATAATACCTTCCTAATTACGAAATTATATTATGATACGAATATTCTGAGGGTATTTTTATTTATATTTCATAAAGTAGCTGGGCATTAACGAAGATATCACCAGCGATATTTTACTTTAGCTTTAGGTTAAACTTTGCTGGAATAGTAATTAAAATTCTAAATAATATTTTAGTTAAAGTAGATGCGTATATATTGCTATAAGCGTTTTTCAGTTATTAATCGTTTCGTACGACGAAACGCGCCTTATATTTTTGCAATTAACCATGTTTGTCCAACTTGTAAACATGTATCTATATGCATTTCAGGACTTGTTTCCTTTTAGCAAAGAACTGATCAACGATTTCCCAGGATTGCATTTCCTTATAGCTTTACAAATAAGCCTTTTCGGCTTTACGAAATAACCTCTTTAACGGGTATGTACTTAGCTTTTTATACTCTTGCGGCGGTAGCGGTAAATCGCGCCTGCATACCTGGTTTTTTGAGTTAAGAATTTGGTATATCTTCGTATCGAAACTTTTCCGATTAAAGTAGTACGTATTTCGGGTAATTAACTTCCCTAAGTTTTCGTAGTTTCCCGGCCGATTATCGGTTGTATTAACAAAGCAAATTAATACTTTTATATTAAACGCGGCTTCCTATACTTTATAGTCATACCGATGACTATCCTTTCGACCCGGAATATACGGGAAGCCCACGTTTACAAACCGTAAGGTACTTTCGCTTTTTACCGTTAGTTTAAGTTAAACAAATCGATAAAAACTTAGGATTAGTTTTCTAACTTCCGCTGGCGTAATAATTATAACAGTTATCAAAGCAAACGATAGAAAAGGTAATGGATTAAAAGACGGAAGTAATTCGAATACAGTGGTTGTATAAAGGTAATCAGTTTTATGCGAATAAGTTTATTTTTCTCTATTCCGTACGTTTTATACGTTTATACTATTTTAGAAGTATCCTTTTTGTCTAACTAGTAACTAAATTATTCCGTTACGGTTTTCGTCTTTTTTTTTATGTTTATATATTTGGGTAACCTAAACCCTAATTAAGTAATTTTACCTGTCGCAGTAATTTTTATAACTTTTTTTCCGTAACGTATGCAAGGTCGAATGAGTTCAAGCCTTATTTTTCATGCTGAGTCAAATACACAGAAAATTATTACACGATGTAATTTGCACGATAGATACTATACCCAGTATCTTCGAACACGATAACTGATTAATGATTTTTACGGTTAAGCTAAATTAATACCTTAATCTCATAAAGCCTTACTCCAAAGCCGATTGCTGGATCTCCGTAAGCACGCAATTTCTCGACTGATGTCGGCTTAAAAGACTTATAGGCGTGGTTGCCGATAAGCTCAACCCTAATAAATCTTATACCCGCTAGCTGGTTTGGCAGGATTAAATAATATAACTCAGAAAATGTTAAGCTTTACGCGGTAAACTTTAAGGGTAAACCTTAAAGATAAACCTTAAAGGCAAATCTTAACAGTAAACCTTAACTGCGTATAAAAGGCTGGCATCTTTCCAAGCCTTCGCTAGTTTTATTCAATCGTTTCTATAGTTTCTCGAATTACTCAACATAACATACCGCGCAAGTTCGAATATGCGATACCGGTAATCCAGAACCGCAGGATTTCCATAGAAATCGTCTTATTAATGGTATACAATTTTCACCAAATTACCGCCCGAGCTAAAACTATCGACATTATTGTCGACCTAAAATATCTTTCCCAAAAGATAGACTTTGACTTTTAATTTTCGAATGCGATTTAATTCGAAAAGTGACGGTAATCCATTTTTGTAAGATTATATGCCGAAAAATATAACGATTATGACGGAACTATTGGCGAAACTGGAAGGAGAAGATAATAACCGGCTTGACAACTTCGACGTTTAGATTTTGGAACGATGTATGGAAAATTACGAGCGATGGTTTGCTCGGCTGCTCCGGATTACGAAGACCGTCCAGAATTTCGACAAGAATCGACGTAGATAGAAGCTGCGAGAGGGATGGGTTTAGTGAAGCCTAGGAATTGAGGTAGCAATCTATCATTTTATCTAATTTTGTCTATACGGTCACGTCTCCTTTAGGGAGATCCGTAACGTATAAAAGGTTGTTTTTTAGATTTTTGATATTACTTAAAAAGGTGGCCTTTTCGTCAAACTATACATCTCGAATAGCGATAACCTTATTAATTAACGGGTTCCAAATTTCGTAAATGTTCGTAAACCAGTAACCGACGAGAAACCCAATCCATGCTTTAGGGTTTCGCATTTAAAATTTCTGTTATTTTTTCATAGCGACAATTATTATAACATAAGCTATATAGCTATATATTCACAGGTGGGCCTGCTAAAGCTTCCGATTAATTACTGCAACGCCGTCCTTATACGCCAGGTAAATATAGTAAACCTTGTATGGGCTTTGTCAAAAAAGTACGTATTTAGGGGTACGGTTATATAAATATACTGCCGCTTTAAAAATATGTACGATTAGAAACGAAGGTAAATTAATGCCGCTTCGTATTGTCATCGCTTTTTCCTTAATTATACCCCTTAAGCGTTTTGCACTCCCGTTTTAGGCCTGGGTATGCGGTATTAAAGACTTTAGTTTAATATTAAAAGTAGGCGACTAAAGCATATTTCGAAGTTGCTAATTTTTCAAAATTTCGTTATCGTATTCGAATACCTGTAAAAAGACCTCACCTTAATTTTTCAAAACTCCTAGGAAGTATCGGAAGGTTATAATCAGTATATTTTGCTTTCGACTCTTAAGGTAAATATCCCAAATAAAGCCTAAGCACTTGTCAGTACCAAACATAACATATCTATATCTTTCACGGTCTTTTTCGAAATCTGTGAAATGGATAGCGATTCGCTATCCTGATCGGAAGGCTCCTTTTTTCAGCTCGCGGCGTATTTTCTTCTTAGCCTTCGCCTTGCCATATACTTAGCATTCGACTGTTGTAGGACCTTTTAGGCGGACTCTCCTTGTATGGGACTGCAACTGGGCGATTATTCGGGCCTTAGTTGTCTTAGTTTTCGGGGCCATATCGTGCCGTTACCGATTTGCGGCGGTTTCGCTATATATAAATTAACGTTTTATTTGTAAAATGCAAGGGCTGCATAGATAACTATTGTTCTAATATCTTCGATAAGGAATTGATTAACTTATTTATTAATATAACAATTACCTGATCATACTTATCTCAAATAAAATCGTTAGTTCTCCGGTTACCCCATTAATACCCCTTTTTTCGGAGCTGTCGGAAAAATACCAGGTTATATGCGAAGTTTTCGCAGTAAGCTACGTTATGTAAACGTAACGCTTTGGAGTCTTTAAAGCTTTAAAACAATATATTTATTTTTCCGTATTCTTTAATCGGAACGAAGTTATTCCTTATATATATACCGTCGCTTTGGATCGTTATCTTGTCATTTAGAAACTTATTAATCAGGTTAAATATATATATCGTAAACCTTAAGTTTAGAATGGCCGAATTTCTTAGGAGGTAAAACGTAACGTTTATCGCATTACGTTAATCAAAAATCAAAAAGCACGCCCGTATTCGTTTTATTCCCTTTAGAAGTTAATTTATTTCCTGGGTAATTAACTTTTCGATAATCCTCGACGAACGGTTAATTTTTTCTGTAAGAACTAATCGAAAGTAATTCGGTCCTAAACTAATATTTAAATTCTCTTATTAAGCTTAAACTTTATTAGAGCTTTATTAAAAAACGCGTGATAATATTAAGACAACGTATATGCAAGGTTTAGGCACGCTTTGTACCGAATTCCTTATATGTTTAACTTTTAGCAATTTCGCTTATTGCTGCTACTATTTCGGCTCGCCTAGAAACTTCTACGATTGCTTCGTTTCGGCTCTTTCCTCAAGGTTTTATTACGTAGCTGATTATTAATATCCTTAATTTCTTTTTAATCAAGATCGTTTTAATTAAAAAGGTTTGCTAAAGCTTTATAAAAGGACGAAAACGTTACCTTAACGTTTCTTACTAATTGTTATAAATTCGTTATAGTCTAGTAGTATAAAAAACTAGCCCTAACTTTCAAGTAATTAATTGTTCCTTTCTCGATAGTATTTCGCTTAAAAAGTATAAATGAATTTAATTAATTCGGTATAATCGGCGTTACTGCTATATATAACTAATTCGTCTAGATAATTGGCATAGTTATTTCGGAAATCCCGTAGCGCTGGCTTTAAACCATAATTTCCTGCTATTTCGTTATTTATTTATTAAGTTTCTTAACAGCTTTCAGGGCCTGCTTTAATATTTTTTGTACTTGCGTTTGGTATTTATAAGTAATCGGCTGTCGTAAACCTTTTCGAATTGTTGCAATTTGGCGTACCAGTCCTTAAGGTCGTCATCTGAGCTTAAGCAGGTTTACTTAATCGATACGGAAACGTTATCCAGAACCCATTTTATAAGCTCGTTGGAATTCTTTCAAAAGGTTTTGTATTCTCGGTTTAAGTAGGTATAGCTCGCAAAGTTCTGATTATATGCTTATCTGCCTTCGGTCGTTATTTCGAGGGCATTTGTCGGATAGCTTGTATAATCGATTCCTTCTATTTGTAGGGTTCCTTTTATGGAAATATTAACTGTTCGCGTCGTTCTTTAACGAACTAATCTTTTTAAATAAAAGGCAATAACGGGCGCTCTAGATTTAACAGGCTATAAAAGGTTCTAATCAGGATTTTTTTGGTCCTACAAGTTATATCCCTTGGCTTTAATTTTAAATTCGTCCTTAAATTTATCCTAATCCTTAGAACCGCTATGAATAACTGCGGACGTCGCTGGCGCGGTCGCCATTGCGATTAATAAGTATATAGATAATTGCTACTGATATGCGGCTTATATTGTTTCAGCAATAGCTAATCAATTAATAGATAAGACGAATTGAGCGAATAAAACTTTTAAATGTTAAATATAAGGGATATCAGTTGTGTTGTATTAATTGGCTAGTTACGTGCACCTTTTTAACGCGTACTGATCTTTGAAGTAGGCTAGTTACGGAACATATATGTTCCGATCAGAGGGAATCTTATCGCATATGGGTGCTAGCGCACACCCTGCTAGCTGACACTGCCTTAACGTTTTTTGCTAATTGTTGTAAATTTGTTATAGTCTAGTAGTTTAAAATATTAAATTTAACTTTTAAGTAATTAATCCTTCCATTTCCGATATTATCGCGCTTAAAAAGCATAAATAAATTCCATTAATTAGGCATAATCGGTAATACTGCTGTACATAACTATTTCGTTTAAATAATTGGTATGGTTATTTCGGGAATCCCGTAACGCTGGCCTTAGGTTATAATCTTTTTTCATTTTGTTATCTATTTATCAAGCTTTGTTACGGCTTGCAGGGCTTATTTTAATCGTTTTTCGTATTCGCGTTTAGTGTTTATAAGTAGTTGGCTGTCGTAGACCTTTCCGGATTGTTGTAATTTGGCGTACCAGCCCTTAAGGTCGTTATTTGAGCTTAAGCAGATTTGTTTAATCGATCGGGAAACGCTGTTTAGAACTTTGTTTATGAATTTGTTACAGTTTTTTCGGAAGATTTTGTATTTTAAGTTTACGTAGGTATAGGTTGTAAAGTTCTAACTATAGGCTTATTTGCTTTCGGTCGTTATTTCGAAGGCATTTATCGGGTGGCCCATATAATTAACTTTTTCCACTTGTAGAATTCCTTTGAAGGATATATTAATTGCTTGCATTATTTGACGAACTCGTCTCTTTGGATAAAAGGTAATAACGGCCGCTATAAGTTTAACAGGCCATAGAAAGTTCCGATTAAGATTAATATGGTCCTCTAGATTATATCCCTTAGCTTTGGTCTTAAATTCGGCCTTAAATTTGTCCCAGTCCTTAGGATTACTGTAAATAATTTAGGAGGTCGACGGTATGGTTGTTATTGTAGCTAATAAAGCATATAGATAATTGCTACTGATGGATAGCCTATATCGTCTCAGCAACAGCTAATCAATTAATAAATAACGTAAATTAAGCGACTAAAACTTTTAATTGTCAGATATAAGAGATATTAGTTGTGTTGTCTTAATTGGCTAATTGCGTGCACTTTCGCAACGCGTACTGATCTTTGAAGTAATCTAGCTACGGAACATACATGTTCCGATCAGAGGGAATCTTATCGTATATGGGTGCTAGCGCACCTCCTGCTAGCTGACAATTTCCGCAAGCTTAGGCGGAGCTTTCATGTATATAATTATAGCCATTTACGTAAACATTATACAAAGTTAATCGATGTTACATTAACAGTACTCCCAGAATTAATATTTTAATGACAGCACCCGACTAATTTATATTGCGCAGACAGTACTGCTTTACTTCTTAGTCAGCAGTGAAAACTCTGCAACGTCATTATTAGAATCACCATCACCGCTACCTCACTGCCTCATTCCAGTCTGAGCTTGATATTCACTGATCAGAGCAGCCGAACCTGCAATGCATCGTGGGTTGTCGGAACGATGAAAGTTACGCATGTAAGAGACAGGAGCACTAGGACAATCGAATTTCAATTTACATAATCAGCCGCTACTGCGGGTTTGAAAGTCCAAGAACAAGCGGTGAATTTGAAAGTTATCCGTCCCAGATTTCCGCCTATAGCTGTTCGGCAGGCCGAGTGTTTACACGAGCCTGAACTCTTGGTCCGCGATGCCCATAGTCAGCGCCTCGTCATCCATGATCCCATCACAATACGCTTCGCCGACAAGTTTATACGTCCCCCACGTACCGCCCGTCTCCACCTCTCGCAGGACATATGGAAACGACCCCCCATAGAAAACACAGATGACGTCTCCTGCCTGCACACCAAGTGGCCCAACGCCTACAAACCCCTCTGCTCCGAGAAAAGACCTCCTCTCCTTGAACGCGTCCATGAGGAGATCATAAGTTGAGTGCTCGGGACTCTTCTTGAATGCATTATTCTTTTCCATCCTCATCTTTACCTCAGCCAGCTGTCTGTCCTCGTAGCTCAGATGCATGGGGCTTAGCTCGACCTCTTCCTGCGGCGTGATGAGAATGCTCGCAAGGGCCTTGTATACGTCAGGCCACTCTCTGTCGAATACCATGGTGTACTTCACCATCTCGTGTCCCTTTTGGCTGCGTTGTTCGGCGCGGCGGCTGGCGCTCGTGGAGCTTACGGACTCGCGGCCCAGGACAGGGACACGCCATTCGGCCTCAACAAGCCTCTGCGGCTGGCCACGGAAGGGGTGTTTTGAGAACGGATCGGACGTCACAATAGCTGCAGACATAGCCACGAATTCGGCCACGCTTGATAATGGGCCAAGTCCGGCGGAAGGTGAGTGTTGGCCGGACGAGTCGACTTCCCATTCTAGACCAACTTCTATAATTCTATCCACTACAACACCACGCCAGCGAAGCACTTCTGGCCCGAATAAATCCTGATCATCACACGACATTGTGTGTATCATTCGTCCTGAGGCGTGGTAAGGGGGAGACAGAGTAATTGTATTGCTCCTCAGAGTGTTGACGTTGTCCAGACTGGTGAAGTCGGGAACCCATGACGGCAACGCCTTGCTCGCCTTGGGGAAACTAACAAGTGATAGGAAGTTGATTCCACCCCGGGACTGCTCGCCTGCGGCAGTTGTGTTGACGATACGCTTTGTTGCGTGAGTGAAGATGTCCTCCCAGGTTCTTGCTACATCAACCTCCAACTTCAGATTACCTATATCGGCGGCGAGACCTAAGATACCGTGAATTTTGTCTCCTGGTTGCGAGAACTTGACTCCCCGAAGCCGCTCCATCAGAGTGGCCATTGTCAGGGTGGAACGCTTGGGCGAGTGATACCAGTCCCGCATGACGAGAGTTGGACGGATGTGGTTCGTCATGTTCACGCTCCGAACCCTCTCCAGAAGAGCTCGAGCGAGGGGCATCGCAAAGATGGACGGCGTTATCAGCGTTGGCACGCTCTTCGCGACGTAGATGATGTAGAAGTTGATGCCCGCTGCAAAGACTTCAGCACGTATAGTCTTGTCACCCCACTTGAGCACCAATGTCCGAGGAATGGCCACTTCTTGCTGAATCCAGCCCCTTTGGAAGTACGGCAGCATGTAAAGTTGGATCATTCCTTCAATAGCTGGCAGTTCCAGTAGACTTCCCTGGTTCGATATTAGGTCGTAGACGGACCTTCGCATCTCGGCCGTCGATTCCTCCATCGCAATCATGCCAGGTACTATATCGGCCTCGTCCGCAAGCAACGCTTGAAGTTGCGTTGCTTCTAGATTTGCGAGGCCGAGGGCTCTAGCCCGTGAACCAACGTCCTGGAGATAGTCCATTGCCAAGTCAGAGTCTGCAGTCGACTCCCCGAGCCATCCGATGGTCTGAGCCGAGAGAGAGTAGATGCTCCTCATTAAGGGGATCTGGCGTGACTTCTCCTCTGCATTGTGCTGGTTGATGTAGATCTGATCGATCCAGAGTAGCACGGAGTGGTCTGCCGCTCGTAGGGCTTTAAGAGCTGTCGCAAGGCTCGCGGTTATGGAGAGTTTTTGCCCTCCAAGAGAAATATCAGCTCTGGTGCTTCCGTCACCCCACGTGTATGAAAGGGCGGAGAACGACGGCAGGTTATCCAGCGGCGTCTTGAAAATTCGAGCTTGAATAGGCTCGCGCAGGTAGACTGCAGGTAGTAGTTCGAGTATGCGAATTTCTTTGTGGTTCAAGGGGAGAGAGTTGTAAGTGAAGGAGCTCATAATGTCGGCGCAGATAGCCTCAGATGATAGAACCCCTTGTGGTAAGCAAATACCACTGGGTAATGTTGAGACCCGGTCGTCAGGATGGGTACATTTCACGAGAGAGATGAGTATTCTGCCGTGTTGGATTTTAAAGTACAGTCCTGGGAAGTTCCGAGGTTTTGAAAGCAACAGCTTCCACGAGTAATCCCGTTGCGTCAAGGCACGCGTGATTGGGTGTCTTTAGGTTCTGCAACCTGCTTGCTGCAAGCCATTGTCTTTTAGTTTCCCCGCACAAAGGGTAGTCAAGTTTGTTGTCAGTAGCTACCGTACTAGTAGATACTGTCAGCTAGCACGGGGTGCGTAGTACACCCCATATACGGAAAGGCTCCCTCTGATCGGAACATATATGTTCTGTGGCTAAGCTACATTAAAGAGCAGTACGCGTTCTAGAGCACTGGCAACTAGCTACTTAAGACAACATAATTGATATCCCTTATATCCGACAATTAATGCTATATTCGCTTAATTCGTATTATTATTAACTGATTAGCTGTCAGTAAAACGATATAGGCTGTATATTACTAAGAATTATTTATATTGTAACAGTTACAATGCCGATTTTACTGTTAACGTTTTTCATTATTTTTAAGAAACTTAAAGATTAAAATCGGTTTAAAGACGAATTTTAGTATAAAGTATACGTGTTTAATATTTCTGATTATATCGACCCTGATTAATGTAATTCATACTCTGTCGAATTTACAAAACTAGATATCTTTACTGATCAAAAAAGATAATTTCCATAAATATCTAAGTCGAAAAGGGAATCAAATAGATTATTCGATAAATATTTTTAAGATAATTATTGAAAGCAAACACATTTATATTTGGGATTTTACGAGGCACACTTACAATAATAGAAATACGGGAACTGTTATAAGAAGCTAACAATGTTACGAAATGAGTTTTGAAGCCGTGTTTTCCAGCGATTAAAGAAACGATTTTTTTTCTTGAGAAAAACATTGCGAAAATAGTGCGCCATCCTGGCTGGATCCGGCTAAATATAGGGTAACAGGTTTTTAATTACTGCTTAGTAAAATATCGCCAAAAAGTAAAACAAGCTTCCAAGTTGACAGAAAAAGTAAAATAAATATTGTAAAATGAGAGGAGTTTATAACTTGAAGATAATATTATATTACTTTGAAAATGAAACAGGGATGGTATAGAACAACGAGTTATATATAGCATTAGCTTTTATTATCTAAATATCAACGTCACCTTTTAACAGCTAAAAAATGCTAAAATCGAAGGCGGTACATTAATTACAAGAAATGGCGACCAATCTTTCAGAATTTTAGATTATTACCCGGTTATTATTTGTATTACGAAATATGACAGAGGCTTTTTTAACGCTTATAATGTTTCCACAAAGTCTGGCAATTAAAACGATTTCCAATTGGAAAGAATTAAGGATATTAACGTTTAACTACAAGAAAAAACCCGAAGACGTAGGCCGAAACGAAGTGATTGCACACGTTTATATTTGAACAGAAATATTAGTAAGCGAAAAAACGAAAAGTTAGATATTTATAGTATATATTTTAGGCTTTATTTGAGTTTTTATTATACGGTAGCGCAGGACTTTAATGCATTTTGAATTAAAGCTTCAATTAGCTTTGCTTTTCGAAACTAAATAATACAGCTTGTTTATGAGCGATTTATTGTTAATTAAAGTTGAAAATAAAAGATGAATTGTTATTTAAAAATATAAAGCAGTAAATGTTTTACAAGTTAATTACTTTATAAATGGACTGAAAAAGTTTAACGCCTGGCCAATTAGTGCTCAATATAATATATGCAGGCCATGTTTTATATCTTGAAAAGTATACCAATTTTAGACTCAAGGTTTAGGATATATATTTTAACTTGATTAGTAAGTTTCTAAATTATAAGATAACGACTTAAGATAACTGAATGCATACAAAGAATAACTTCGTTTTATTTAAAGTATAGGGATATATAAACGTATCACTGTAAAGCTTTAAGACTATAAAAGTATTAAGCCTATATAACGTAGCTTATTGCGAGGATTTATATATAACCAGCTATCTTTCTAGCAGCTCTGAAAAAAAGTGTATTAGTAAATAGCGGAGAAACTAACAAGTGTATTTCAAATGAATATAATTAAGTGATTGTTACGCTGGAAATATATTTTATTCGTCCGTTATCGAAAATATTAGCGTGATAATTACCTATATAACTTTCGCGTTTTATAGAAGAAACGCTAATCTATAAAAAAGGAAATTACTACGAACTAGAAACGGTATTATATAGGACCTAAAACTAAGTTATTTACAACTCGAAATAATCGTTTAATTATAGTTTTATACGAAAAGAGTCTACTTGAAGGTTTTATAACAGGCAAATACTAAATATGTTATGAGGTAAAAGCAAAAAGATAAATACGTCGCAAGCTAAAGGAAGAGGCTTTCCGACTAAGATAAAAAATCGGTATCAACTTTCCAAATTTCGGAAAAGCCTTAAAGGATATATTCACGTTATATTTGGGATCTATAAATATTTAAGTTTAATTTGAAATATTTATTTTCAAAATTGATACAGAGTATAGTAATTAGAAGGTTTCGATTCTTTTTTAGAAATTGCAGAAACCTACAGTAAAGTTCTTTAATAAGTAATCGAATATAGTGAAGAAATTTAACGCATCAGTAAATTCGAAATATACTCTTCTTGGTTTTTTGATATTAAATTTAAGCTTTTAATACCGTATACCCAGGCTTAAAACGGGTTACAAAACGCTTTACGAAATCTGGTTAAGAGAAAAGCAACGGTAATACGAAATGATAGTAGGTTACTTTCGTTTTTGTGCACATATATTTTCAAAGTAGCAATATATTTAGATAATCGTACACTTAAATGCGCTTTATCTTGGCAACTCTTATATAGATTTTATTATATTTACTCATATGAAATCTGTATTACAATAGTTACTTGAAAATCTTAATAAATTATTTCGTAGTAAAGAGCTGTATATTCTATGTTATAATGATAACTGCTAACGTCTCAGATAAGCTCTCCGGATGGACAAGCTCTTCGGATGGTTTTTGACACATCTTAGCTACCCCAACTTCAACTGTTTATTTCTCAACACCAACAATATAGAGCGGGTTACAAAAAACGCGAGAATCAACCTAGCCGTTTAGGCTAAGAAACGAAACCCGAAACTTAGTTATGCGATACTTAGTTCTATCTATGAAGTTCCTCAATCTACTTTGCATGAACGATATACCGGTACATCTTCCATCAGCGATGATATACCCAGAACGCGAAAATTGACGCCGACCGAAAAAAAAATCCATTGTCGACCGCATCCTCGACCTAGATACGCGAGCGTTTCCTGTCCGGCTTAATATGTTGAAAATATGGCTAATATACTGCTTGCCCAACGCGTTGTAGGACGCGTTGGAGTTAAATGGGCGTCGAACTTTGTTAGACGGCAACAAAAACTCCAGACGCGTTTAAATCGGAAGATTGATTATTAACGGATTTTATCCGAAAATCTAGAAACATTTCGCAAGTAGTTCGAGCTTGTTCGGGCTACAATCGTAAAGTACGGCATCGCAAAAGAGGATATTTACAACTTCGACGAAACTAGATTTTTGATGGGGCTTCTTATAGTAACGGGCATGGTAATTACCAGTGCCGAAAGACGTGGAAAACCTAAATAAACGTAATAAGAGAATAAAGAATAGGTAATAGTTATCCAGCCTGTTAATTTCCAAGGTTGGGCTGTACTGTTATTTATTATCATGGCGGGGAAAGATAATTTTGGGTCCTGGTACCGCGATAACCTATTGCCAGCAGCCGATTAGAAGATCGCATTAAGTGATAATAGCTGGATAATAAATAAATTAGGTTTCGAATGGATCCAGTATTTTGATAAGTATATTCGGACGCGTACGAAAGGTTCGAAACGTTTCCTCATCTTCGACGGCCATAAAAGTTACTATTCGATGGAATTCGAAAATTACTGCGCCAATAATAACATTATTACGCTTTGTATGCCCGGGCATTTTTCGTATCGGTTTTAATCTTTTGATGTATTTTGTTTTTCTATTTTAAAACGCGCTTATTCGCGCTATATCGAAAACCTAATGCAACGCCATTTACCTATATTGCCAAAGATTTTCTCGCCGGCTTTTACGACGTATTCCAAGCTGCTATAACGTCCGATAACATCAAATCTGGATTTGCGAAAGCTGGTTTTATTCCATTCGATTTTAATAACGTTTTTTCCGAATTGGAGGTTCCTTTAATTATGCCTACGCCGACCGTCTCCCCGTTAACCTCCGCCGGTTCCGTTTTACCCCCTGCCAAAACCCTTAGAAATATCCGTAAAGCAACAAGATAAGGACGATACATGCAAAGGAAGATTAGAAATTATTAGTGTAGCTCGCTAATAAAAATATTTAAATCGGTTAGTTTTGTAACAAAAGATTATATGTTGCTATTATATAAAGCTACTTTTTTCTGAGAAGAAAACGTCTAATTGCGCGAAACGAATTATACTTTAAGCAAACGTTAAAGGACCAAAAACAAACCTTTTTAAAAAGGAGGAACATTTATTATACGAAAGGGATAAGCTTTTTTAACCTAAAAAGAAGGGGGTGGTAAAAAAAATGCAGCTAATAGTAGCTAGAGGGGGTCGTCGTAAAAGAGTTAAGACGAAGGAACGAAAATGTGGCGTCTGCGGCAAGCCCGGACATAATGCACGTACTTCTGAAGAAGTTGTAGGTACGTCTAGCGAAGAAGAATCCGATTAATTTTAATTGATTTGATGTGTTGTGGTTGATTAATTCGAATTTGTTGTTGCAGAGTGCCAGAAACCATCCGGAAAGCTTGTCCATCCGGAGAGCTTATCTGAGACGTTATAAAAGACATAAATTGATTCCTTTTTAATTATCTATTTACTCATATCTACGAACTCTGAAATACGTTAATTAATAAGATTATTATTATTAAAATTGCATAGTAAAACAGAAGGTTACCTCTTTAAGTAAAATTTAAAACTTAAAACACAATCCTTTTATTGTACGGAAAACGAACTAACATTTTATACAATGAAACGGTTTATACTATTAAACGGCTTAATTTTCTAAACATTCGAATTATTTAACTTTAACTGTCTAATTCTTAATACTAGCATTATAGAATAGCTTTTTAAAGGAGGAAAATTAAATTAAGCTGTTTAGGTTGAAGAACAGAACCCGAAATTTAGTTATAAGACATGTAATTTTATATATAAAGTTACTTAAACGACCTTAAACGTTATCTCAGCTAGCTTGGGCCTCTATAGCTCATTTTCCTTTTTTTAAAAGTTGTTCAATATACTGCGCCAAAAAGCTAAAAATTACCCAACTAAATGCCGTATTCCCATAACGAGCCAGCGAGGCCTAAGATCATGTTGTGCGAACAGGGGTCTCATTTGCAGCATCCCTAACAAATTATCAACTTTCCTTTTATTTTTTAAAGAATCTAAAAATTTGTCTTAAAAGAAATTGTTACGCAATCAAATTAGGTCCGATAAGTATATAACTTTATATGCGCGTTCATTATAATCTAATATGCATGTAGAAATGTTTTCAGTTTTTCGGGTGACAATTGCAGCCAATAAAGCCTCGTTTAGGCCTGGAAAATAGGCGACCACAACACCCTCATCGCTGCGACGCAACAACCACCGGTCGCACCATCGTGCACCGGGATTCTCTAGTATATCCTGTATGGGAAAAGTCCGTATGTCAATTTTTTCGGCCGTACGGGTTATGGTTGTTGCGTCGCAGCTATAAGAAAGTTGGGGTTAATTAAGTCCTGAACGCCCTTTTTGCTGCGACGCAATAACCACCGGTTACAACATTCTACCATGGGCCTTTTAAGAGTAACTCAGTATAGGAAAAGCCCGTCCAGCTATTCTTTTGTCCGTATAGGTTATAGTTATTACGTCGTAGCGATAAGGGCGTTTCGGTTAAAAGGTTTATACTAATTAAGAATTTTAACTTGGAACTTTAATATCTTTACTAAAATAGTTCCGATAGGGATATTATATATATAATTAAAAATCCCTTTTAAAGTTATATATATTATAGGTTTTCGATTTTTTAAAATTATTTTATTATTATTATTTTATTTGCCAAGGATTAAAAAAGAAATTCGACAATTTATAAAAAAACGTATTAATTAAAGTTAAAAAATTATCCCTTAATATTAAGCTTTATTTTTAAGGAAAAATTATTTTTATAAGTTTTATTTTAATTAAGTTAACGGAATATTTAAAATTATTATATTTTTTAAAGCTTTAAATATAATTACGTTTATAACGTAATTATTTTTAAAAAATACGGTTTAATTTTAATAAAATAAATTAAAAATTAAATATTACGGTAAATACGTTATAACTAATATTATTATTATTTTATAAAAATTAATATCGACTAAATTTTCGATTTTAATATATAAATATTTTTTGTTCGGTTTTATTAAATAAAAAATATAATTAATTTATTATTTATATAATACGTCGTAAAACGAATTATAAAACGCGTCGTAAAATACGCCGGGATTAATTAAATATTAATATTTATAAAATAATAATAAAAAATTTAATTTTTTTTAAATTAAAAAATTAATAATTAACGGATATTAAAAGAAAATTAAAAAAATATTTTATTAATAAGTTAAAATTATTCGGATTATAATTATAAAATATGGTATTATAAAATAAAATATTTATAATTTTAACGAAATTAAATTTTTAAAAAAATTTTTTATAATAACAATTAATATAATATAAATATTATTAAAAATTATTTAAATAATAAAGTAAATAATAAAATAATAATAAAATATAATAAGTTTAATTTAAAGTTTTTTATATATTACGAATAATTTTTTATTAAATATATATAATTATATAAAAGTATAAATTTAAATTTTATATATTATAAAAAATTATGTAAAAATATATAAATATATATATACGAAAATTACAGTAAATATATCCGGATTATTATAATTTTTAATAAATACCGAAAAACGTAAAAAATTTAATAAATATAAAAAAAAATTATAAAAAAAAATTATAATTTTTTAAGTTTTTAATTTTTATAATTCGGTTTTAATATTATTTATTATTATAACAAAAAAAAATTAATTAAATTTTAATATTATAAATTTTTATCCCCAGCCGATTAAAATATTTATTTAAATAATAATATTTAAAAAAAAAACGAATTAAGTTTAAAAAAAATTAAATGTTTTAATAAAAGTATTCGAACGCGTAAAAAAAAAATTAAAACGTTTTTTTATCTTCGACGGTTACGAAAATTATTATTCGATAAAATTCGAAAATTATTATATTAAGTATAATATTATTACGTTTTATATATTTACGTATATTACGTATCGGTTTTAATTTTTTAACGTATTTTAAATTTTTATTTTAAAACGGATTTATTTATAATATATCGAAAATTTAATAAAACGTTATTATATTTAATATATTAAAAAAAAAATTTACGTAAATTTTTTAAAAACGGTTAAAATTTTTATAACGGTTTATAATATTAAATCCGGATTTACGAAAATAAGCATTATTTTATTAAATTTTAATAAAATTTTTTTCGAAGCCGAAATTTATTTAATTATATTTACGTTAATAATTTTTTTTTTAACTTTAGCCGGTTTTATTTATTTTTTACCCGTAAAAATCTTTAAAAGTATCTTAAAAATAACGAAATAAAAACGTTATTTATAAAAAAAAATTAAAAATTATTAAGGAAATCCGCCGGGAAAAATCGTTAAATTAATTTAATTTTTAATAAAAAATAAATTATTATTTTTATACCTTATTATTTTTATACGAAATAATTTCTTTTTAAAAAAAACGCGTAATAACGCGTAACGTATTATATTTTGAATAAATATCGAAAAATTAAAAATAAACCCTTTTTAAAAAAAGGTAATATTTATTAAAAAAAAAAATTTTTTAACAGATAAAAAAAAAATATTAAAAAAATACAGTTAATAACAATTAATAATAATCGTTATAAAAACGTTAAAACGAAAAAAGGAAAATATAAAATTTCCGGTAAATCCAAACGTAATACGTATATTTATATATACGTTATAAATATATTTAACGATAAATAATTCCATTAATTAAAATTAATTTAATATACGGTAATTAATTTATTTAAATTAATTATTACGGATATTAAAAAATAAAGGATTTATTTATTTAAATCGTTTAATAATAAAAAACGTTAAAATATTTATTATAAGTAATTAAATTATTTAATTAATTTTATAATTACGTTTAACATTTTTATTTAAACGAAATATAAAAACTCGAACAAAAATATTTAGCTTCTGGTAAAACAAAACCAATAATTTTAAACTAAGGTACGCGTTATAGATGTACGTAAAACAGGTTTTAATAAACCGTTAATATAATTAAAATATATGTTTTCTACGGTTTTAGGCAATATTTTTTCGAGAAGTACTTTTTCTTTTTTTAGTTTTTTATATAATAATAATATTTTCTTTTAAGAATTTCATAAATAGTAATAACGAAAGTTATTGCTAACATTATTAACTTTAAATACGAACCTTTTATCCAGCGCTTATAATCAATAGTATTTGCTATAAACTTTAAATATTTATATTTTATATTAAGTTATAATTTTTTAAACTGTTAATATAACCTAATTATATTTTTAAAGCTTTACTACTTATATATATTAATCATATTCACTATTAAAACACTTTATACAAACAGTATTTTAAAGTCTTTTATAATAAAATAAAGTTTTAACGTTCCATACCTATAAGCGAGCCACTTTTTTAGCTATTCCAACTGTATATCTTTAATTGTTTATTTCTTAACAACTACAATATGGAGCGCCTTACAAAACAAGCGAGAATAGACCTAGTCTTTCAGGCTAAAGCACGAGATCCGAAATTTAATTACAGAAAG
This sequence comes from Monosporascus sp. mg162, assembly GCA_004155945.1. Classification (NCBI taxonomy): domain Eukaryota; kingdom Fungi; phylum Ascomycota; class Sordariomycetes; order Xylariales; genus Monosporascus; species Monosporascus sp. mg162. The sequence continues at coordinate 34,938 of QJNY01000105.1, forward strand.
CTTAGTTTTATTTATAAAGTTCCACGTTTTACCTTAACATATCGTTCTAGTAATAAACGCGCCCGAACCGATATTATCCTTCCTTTGTAGAAATTGACGCCGACCGAAAAGAAACCGATTATCGACCGAATCCTTAACCTAAATACGCAAGCGTTTTCTGTCCGGCTTCAGCATATTAAAGATATGGCCAATTTGTTGCTTGCCCAGCGCGTTGCGGAACGCGTTGGAATTAACTAGGCGTCGAAATTTGTTAAACGGCAAAAAAAACTTTAAACGCGTTTAAATCGGAAAATCGATTATTAACGGGTCTTATACGAAAATCAAGAAACGTTTTGCAAATAGTTCGAGCTTGTTCGGGCTATAATCGCAAAATACGGCATCGCAAAAAAGAATATCTACAGCTTCGACGAGACTGGATTTTTAATAAGGCTTTTTATAACAACGGGCATAGTAATTACCAATGCCGAAAAACGTAAAAAACTTAAACAAACGCAACAAGGGAATAAAAAATAAATTACAATTATTTAAGCTCTTAATTCCTAGGGTTAAGCTATACTGTTATTTATTATTATAGCAGGGAAAAATTATTTCGGGTTTTAATACCGCGATAACTTATTGCCAGTAGCCGATTAAAAAATTACATCAAATAATAATAGCTGGATAACAAATAAATTAAGTTTCGAATAAATTTAGCACTTTAACAAACATATTCGGACGCGTACGAAAAGTTCGAAACGTCTACTTATTTTCGACGGCCATAAAAGCTACCATTCGATAGAATTCGAAGAATACTGTACCAACAACAACATTATTACGCTTTATATGTCCGCGCATTTTTCGCATAAGTTCCAACCTTTTAATGTATCTTGTTTTTCTGTTTTAAAACGCGCTTATTTGCGCTATATCGAAAACCTAATACGATGCCACCATACCCATATTGCCAAAGAAGATTTTCTCGCCGGTTTTTACAACACGTTCCAAGCTGTCATAACGTCCGATAACATCAAATCGGAATTTGTAAAAGTTGGTTTTATTCCATTTAATTCTAATAACGTTCTTTCCGAATTAAAAGTTCCTCCAGTTGTGCCTACGCCGACCGTCTCCCCGCTGACCTTTGCCGGTTCCATTCATTCCCGGCCCGCGAAAACTCCTAAAAATATTAAGGAAATAACGCGGCAATTACGTTATTTACAAAAAAAGATTAAAAACAAACAGGGTAGCTCGTTAATTAAAAAAGCTAAATCCGTTAATCTTTTAACCAAAAGTTATTTATTACTTTTGTACAAAAATATTTTTTTTCGGGAAAAAGTTACTTAATTCCGCAAAACGAATTACATCTTAAGCAAACGTCGTAAAATTAAAAATAAACGTTTTCAAGAAAGAAGAATATTTACTCTACAAGAAAGATAAGTTCTTCTGGCCTAAAAAGAAGGGGATGGTAAAAAAATGCAGTTAATAGCAGCTGGAAAGGGTCGTCCCAAAAGGGTTAAAACCAAGGAACGGAAGTATAGCGTCTGCGGCAAGCCCGGACATAATACGCGTACTTGTTAAGAAGTTGTAAATAGGTCTAGCGAAGAAGATACCGATTAATTTGAATTGATTTCATGTGTTGTGGTTGATTAATTTGAATTTGTTGTTACAAGGTGCCAAAAAGTGGCTCGCTTATAGGTGTGGAACGTTATAATATTTGTTTAATAATAATAATAATAATAATAACGTCTCACACCACCAGTCCGGATACACCACCATTCCGGACAGTTTTTTAAACATTCCAACCATCGTACTTCAATTATTTATTTCTTAACAACAACAACATGGAACGACTTACAAAAAAGGCGAGAACGAACCTAGCTGTTTAGGTTAAAAAAAGCAATCCGAAGCTTAGCTTTAGAAAGCTTAGTTTTATTTATGAAGTTGCTTATTTTACCATATATGAACGATATAACGATATATTTTTTTACAGTAATTCTGTTTCCAAATCGCGAAAATTGACGCCGACCGAAAAAAAATCGATTGTCGAACGTATCCTTAACCTAAATGCGCGAATGTTTTTTGTCCGATTTCAATACGTTAAAAATATGGCCAATATACTGCTAGCCCAGGGCGTTACAAAACGTGTTGGAATTAACTGGGCGTCGAGATTTATTAAACAGCAACATAAGTTCCGGACGCGTTTAAATCGGAAGATTAATTATTAACGGGTTTTATCCGAAAATCCAAAAACGTTTCGTAAATAGTTCGAGCTTGTTCGGATTATAATTACAAAATACGGTATCGTAAAAAAGGATATTTACAACTTTAACGACATTAAATTTTTGATAAGGCTTTTTATAGCAACGGGCATAGTAATTATTAGTATCGAAAGACGTAAAAAACTTAAATAAGCGTAATAAGGGAATAAAAAATAGGTTACAGTTATTCAGGCTGTTAATTCCCAAAGTTAAGCTGTACCGTTATTTGTTATTATGGCGGGGAAAAATTATTTTGGGTCCTGGTATTACGATAACCTACCGCCAACAGCCAATTGGAAAATTACATTAAATAATAATAGCTAGATAACAAATAAATTAGGTTTCGAATAGATCTAGCATTTTAACAAGTATATTCGGACGCGTACGAAAAGTTTTAAACGTTTCTTAATTTTCGACCGCTATAAAAGCTACTATTTGATAAAATTCGAAGAATATTGCGCTAATAATAATATTATTACGTTTTATATGCCTGCGTATTTTTCTTATCGGCTTTAACTTTTTGATATATTTTGTTTTTCTGTTTTGAAACGCGCTTATTTACGGTATATCGAAAACTTAATACGACGTTATTATACCTATATTGCCAAAGAAAATTTTCTCGCCGGCTTTTACAACGCGTTCCAAGCTGCCATAACGTCCTATAACATTAAATCTGGATTTGCAAAAGTTGGTTTTGTTTTATTCGATCCCGATAACGTTTTTTCCGAATTAAAGGTTTTTCCAGTTATACTTACGTTAACTGTTTTCCTGTTAACCTCCGCCGGTTTTACTTTACCCCCTGCAAAAACTCCTAGAAATATCCGTAAAGTAGTAAAATAAAAACGATATTTACAAAAAAAATCAGAAATTATTAAGGTAATTTATTAACAAAAATACTTAAATCGGCTAACTTCGTAATAAAAGGATATATATTATTATTATATAAAGCCGTTTTTCTACAGGAAAAAAACGTTTAATTACGCGAAACGAATTACATTTTAAGCAAACGTTACAAGATTAAAAATAAACGTTTTTAAAAAGGAGGAATACTTATTATATAAAAAAGATAAGCTTTTTTGGCCCAAAAAGAAGGGGATGGTGAAAAAATGCAGCCAATAACAGCTAGAAAGGGTCGTCGCAAAAAGGTTAAAACTAAGGAACGGAAGTATGGCGTCTGCGGCAAGCCTGGATATAATGCGCGTACTTATGTAGAAGTTGTAAATACGTTTAGCGAAGAAGAATCCGATTGATTTTAATTAATGCGATGTGTTGTTGTTAAGTTATTTGAATTTGTTGTTGCGGAGTGCCAAAAAGTGTCCGGAATGGTGGTATGTCCGGATTGGTGGTGTGAGACGTTAATAATAATAATAATAATAATAATAATAATAATAATAATAATAATAATAAACCTATAGAGAGAAATTGTAGTAATTATACGAATAAAAGTAAAAAACTTGCCTTTATAAGATTTTTTCCTTATTTAAATTATTATCAAGATATAAAAGGTATACGTTATATAAAAGAACACTCCTTTTATCAGCTTTATGTCGAAGTCGAATATATTTTATCCGTTTTCTGTTCAGCGCAGACCAGATAAAACTATGTGGAGAACGTTGTTATTACATTTACCTTAATGTTCTTTTCACCCAAGAGCAAAGATTTTAATCGAAACTTTCAATATTAAATAATATAGCCATCTAAAAAATATATGGTTAAATTTAATTATAGCTCGGTAAATACTGCCAATTTAATACTGGATTTTAACTTAGTTGTAATAATATAATTTTATTGCTAGTTTTAGAATACAAAATTTGTAATATATTAAATTTATCTTATGAAGATAAAGGGTAATATTTATATTTTTAGTTTTCAAGCAAGTTTTTTTTAATATCTATGTAAACTCCTACATATAACAATAATTCCCAGAATTCTGGCGACATTTTTAAATGAAAAAACTATTTTACATATGTATTAAAATTTTAGTTACTACATAGTATTATTTTTTAACTTGAAATTGTGAAGACTCGGGTCGCAATTCAGGGTACCACTGTGGTTCTGATTGTTCTCTAGGTTTCTGTCTCTGCTTCTGTATATGGGAAAGGTGTGGGAGGTGTGAAGGTCTAGCTACGTAAATACAAATAATGGGGCTAACGCGCCCACTCCGCCGTTGCTCTAGGGACCTCCCCCACCAACAACAGTTCCTTTAGCCACCATATCCTAACACGCCCTCATGGCTAAAGGGATTTTTGCGCTGCCGTTGAGGTTATTCAGGCCTCGCCGGCGCCCTCAAGCCTTCAGGCGTCCGTCCTAGCGTTCTTATCTTTCAGTAGCTAGCCTGGTACTTCTTGGGAGGTTGGCTGTACAGGCCTTCCAAACTGTCAGGAATGAATTAAGCCTCGTGTACCTGACTCTTCTGCTTTCCATCGTGAGATTTGTCGTCGGCGTTGTTGCTCCTTTTGTTCCCATACGGGCTTGCCATCTCGATCGTTCTCGGCGTTGTGACTCTATACCTCCAACTTCTTGCCCTTGGTCCTGAAATTCGGCGATTTTGTTCGACAGCTTGGCGAACGCCGTCATCAATTGCTCCAGGCCAAGGCCTTCCTTCGCATTCTTCTCAGCCATCGTAGCTATCTCGTCGTTGTTCTTCGTAGCTAACCGTCGCTGGTCAGGCTTCCTTTGCCCTGCCGTAAGGACTTGTGCCGATCTCTTCGGCCTCCATTGCCCTCCAATAAGGACTTACGCCTTTCTGACAGGCCTCCGTTGCCCTCTAATAAGGACTTATGCCGATCCTTACGGCCTCTTAAACCCTCTCGGGTGTTACCGCTGTAATGAGCTTTCCTTCGAATTATGGACGGCCATTGCAGTACTTCGCAAACGTTCGTTCTGGCTGAGCGATTCGAGGGTACCCGTAACGCCTTCTTTCTTAAGACCAGGATTCGTCAGTATTCCTTGCTTCAAAACGCCCTTTCGCGCCGAGCCTGCCGGTTGTAGCGAATTTACGCCGCGGAACGTTCCTTATACCGTCCGTATGCCCTTAGCCTTCGCGGTGCGACGGAGAGCTTCTACGCGCCTTTAGTTGCTTTCTCGAATGAAGCCGCGTTTGGCGTTACGGCAGTTGGTGGCAGGGCGACGAGCCCTTTAAAGTTTAAGTGCTCGCGCCTTTCCGGGTAGTATTTTAAATTACGTACAAAATGGGTGGATCGGAATGTTAATGACGGGAATCTAATTAAGAGATGACCAGGAAGATGCTACTATATAAAGACTCAGGTCGCAATTCGGGGTACCGCTGTTGTTTTGATTGTTCTTTAGGTTTCTGTCTCTGCTTCTGTATGAGGGAAAGGTGTAGGAGGTGTGAACGTTTAGCTACGTAGATACAAATAGTGGGGCTAATGCGCTCACTCCGCCGTTGCTCTAGGGACCTCCCCCACCAACAAGAATTCCTTTAGCCACCATATCCTAACAGAAATATATTTTTTAATTTTAATGGTTATGTCCATTTCAGCGAAATAAAAAATTAATATTAACGTTATTAAAAAGCACGCTTTTTAACATATATCAAATTAAAGGTTATCGGATACATAATTAAATACTCTAATATTTCAGTAACAGTGACTGTGAGCAACTGTCAGCAGCCATTTAGTAGTCCCACTTACTGTACTAGTAGCCGTTGTTGACTATCGTGCTTGCACAGCACTGGCTGGCATGGTCCACACCTAACTTAGGATGCCAAGGCACGTGAGATGGGCTTGGCTGGTGATAAGACCAGCACAGACCAGTAAAGCCCCGGAGTCACAGTTCGCGTGTCCGTTTCATCTCGGCAGAGCACACAAGTGTGGAACCTTCTCGCTTTGTTCCGTTAAGAATATCACTCTAGTGAACACACGACACCTTCGCTGGGATTGACGGCCAGTCAAGAAACGACACTATCACATGCATGCAGCAACCTCATCCACTCGCACCACAAAAGGTGGCCATTATCAAGTAGCCCTCTCGTAAGGGATCCTGTCAGACCCAGCTGAAGGCTAAGTCTGCTAGCTAAGCCGTGGCTTAGCTAGCTTTGGTATTAGCGGGATGCGTTGTTCGAATCTCCGATAACGCTTTCTCTTAGTTGTAGCTGTTTTATGTAACTTAAAGAGGGTTCGTAACCATTTTTTCGACGGACCTGTTCCAAGGTTGGCCTGATAACTTAATTTTTTTGGCTATGAATGATTTTTTATGTGGAATTGGAGTTTTATAGGTATAAGCCCGGTTTCCATGTGTTTCAAATTGTCTTCATTTATTATTACGTTATATACGTTGTCTTTAAGGATAATAGGACCTCCACTGCTATTTTCGCAGTAATGTTTTAATTTATTGCGGCCTTTGACTACGGTTCATAAATATTTATCTTTATTGCTTTGATTTTGTTTGTATTTTATTATAACCTGAAGTCCGAGGTTTTTTTCAGCTAATAAAATTTAAAAGCCTTTGTTTAAAATGTTGTAAAACGTGTTAAAAGAAAGATTTAATAAATATACTATTTTTAAAATTTTCGTAAGATCGAAATTTGATATGATATAAATAAATATTGAAATAAATATAACTCTAAAATTAACGCCAAGAAAAAAAGGCTTCTTCGATTTTTAAAAATTTCAACTATAACGTATTAGAAAAGTTTAAACTTAGCTTAAAGCTAACTACGAAATTTAAAAATAATAGAGAATTTGAAATAACAATAATTATATTTAATGAGAGAATCCTCTTCTCTGCATTAGCAGCTCCCTTAGTTGATTTGTTTATTTTAGTTTCTAGTACAGAAATTAGGCAAAAACCAGATTTCGAATTGTAGTAGTATTTTTATAACAGATTTATATTTAAAAGGAATGTTCGAATTTCTAAGATCAACGTTTAATATAAAGAAGCGATAAGAATAGTTAATCAGAATAATAACTAATGGTAATAACGGTAAATTCTTATTACAACTGAGAACACATTTGCCACATGATTTACATAGCTGTTCAGTTTGAAAAAGGTAGCCGGAAACTTAATTATAAACAGCTTAGTTCGATATATAAAGTCCTACATTTTACATTAAAGACGCGGTTTGACGGTAGATGCGCCCGAGCTGATATTATCCCTCCTTTGCAGAAATTGATGTCGACCGAGTTTTCGGCCTAAATACGCGAACGTTTCCTGTTCGACCTCAGTGTGTTAAATATATGGCTAATATACTACTTACTCAACGCGTTACGGAACGTGTCGGGGTTTACTAAGCGTTACTTTTTATTAGACGGCAAAAAAAAAACTTTAAACACGGTTAAATCGGGAGATTGATAATTAAAATATATTATACGAAGATTTAAAAATAATTCGTCAGTGATTCGAGCTTGTTTGGCATATAACCGCGAAATACGCTATTGTAAGGGAGAATATTTATAATTTTAACGAAATTGCCCTTGTCATAGTGTTTTTAATAGTACCGGGTATAATAATTATAAGTACCGGAGACGTAAAGTTTAAAGGCGCTGTAAAAAAGAATAAAATATAAGTGATAATTATTTAGATATTCATTATTTAGATTAAATTATATTTACATTTATTCTCAGAACCAAAAAAGTATTATAGGTTTCACTAAGAGGAGACTTCAATCTTTATTAAAATTAAAACCATAACTACAATTTAACATAGATTTAATGTTTTGAGGAGTATATTCGGCCGGGGACGAAAAAATCGGAAGTTTCTTTTTATCTTTGACGGCTACGAAAACTATTATGCGAGTTATGATATTATTACGTATTGTATTCCTGCGTACGTTTTTTTATCAGTTTCAACCTTTTAACGTATTTTGTTTTTCGTTGTTTTAAATCTCGTTTATTCGTTTTATATTAAGAACTTAATTCGAAGTCATTATATTCATCTCTTACAATAATCATTTTTTTGGGTTTGGTTTTTACGATACGTTTAAAGTTGTTATAACGTGCGGCAACATCAAATCCGGTTTTAGCGAAAGCTGAATTGGCTTTATTCAATTTAAATAATAGGATTTCTACATTTAAAATCTCTTTCATTTTACTTATACCGGCCGCTTTCCCGTTTCCTTCCACAGGTTTTAATTTTTCCTCGCCTGCAAAGACCTTCAAAATATATTTATAAAGCTATATAACGGGAATTTTATTGACGAAGAAAGAACAGAATTTTTGACAGTCCCTCGTCGATAAGAATAGTTCACTTGGCCCATTCTCTAATATAAAATAAATTTTTATTTTATATGAAATATTTTTTTACAAAAAACCGTCCAATTGCGCGAAACGAATTATAATTCAAGTAAGTGCCGAAAGACTAAGGACAAATGTTCGTAAGAGAGAAATGCTTATAATACAAAAAGAACGGACTTTTGTAGCCGAAAAAGAAAATGATGGTAAAGATTGCGGCGAATAGCGGCTGATGGTAATCGTCACCAAAGTGTTAAACGAAGGAACAGAAAGGTATAGTTTACGGCAATCCCTGGTATAATGCGGTTTTTGTAAAGAAGCTGTAGATATGTCTAATTTAGAAGAATTTAATTACTTGGATTTGATTTATTACTTGGTGGTTGTATTATTTGAGGTTGCTATAAATAAGTGCTAAAAATTGTTAGACTTAATCGTGTGTCCAGCTTATGCGTGCGGTATATTAGTAAGAAAAATGATTTAATAAGTAATCCCCGATGAAATCTCAACTTGTATATTAGTAAGTAGATGGTACGTAATATCATCTTCTTGTATTACGTAACCGATCTTTTCGTTTTACCATCTTATTACACTTGCGACGGGCTAAAAGATTTATGTATTTCGAAACGTTTCGGAATCGGCTCGCCGTTAATATATAAAAACAGCTGTATGACGTCAGCTGTCAGCTTTAAAGCTGCTATGAAGTTTTATATATACTTTTTTTTACTAGTAGTATTAGTAAATAAATAAAGTTATGTTTTAACTCTTGTTCTTAAAGTTTATTTAGTAATGGTTCTTTTTCAGCAGGTTTGAGAACGCCTGGTAGCTATGAGCAAGATATCGTAGTTAATTATTACCGGGGTGCCAGGACCTGATCTAGGATGTGGAGCCAGAAATATCTAATTAATAAGGAAGTGCCGGAAGATTAAAGGCTTAAAACTAATAAATAAGCTGATATTTTCAATTAGCAGAAAAAGAAATACGTAATTATCGTTATTTACAATGCGAAATAAGTCTTAATCGGAAAATGCTTTTTCTTATGAAAGAGATTATAAAGGGATTACTTTTAAATGCATAAATTATACATATTTTAGACGCTTTCAAAATTTAAGTTTACAATAACCGTTTCAAAGGCCTTTTCATTTAAAGGGTTGATAAAACCAGTAATAAGTCCTTTACCGCTTTCTACATATTTTATCTTTGTTCGACTTTTTAACTTCGTTAAATAGTATAACAATATTTCGTACGTCTAACGTAATAGACGAGCTCGCGAGCCGCTTTTTGGCACCTTGCAGGAACTAATCTGAATGACTCAACTACAACACATCCAATTGATTGAAATTAACCGTATTCTCTTTTGCTGACTATATCTATAGCTTTCTAATAAATGCACCCATTATATCAAGTCCTGTTGCGGACGCTATATTGCCCTATCTTTCTGGTAACCTGCATGTCACCGGCTAGCTTTTCACGCGTTTAAGCCAATATTATCCCCATTTCGTACGAATTAAAGCTGACCGAGAAATAGGACTACTATAGGCCGAACTCTTTACGTAAATATATAAATTCTTTTGTCCAAGTGTAATACGTGAAAGGTATATACGTCGGAGAAAGGATTAAACGGCACATTAAAAAGCGCGTCGCGGGACATATTTTAGAGCGCATTAGGGGCCGGTCGGGCTACTGTAAGGCGTTTCGTTAGGCGTGTTGTAGGACGCGTCGAAGTCGCACGGGAGAGTTTGATTTCGTAATAGCTCGATTTTGCGTAGTTGTAAGATTAAAACAAACCTTTGAAATAAAGAAAAATGTTTATTATAAAGGATAATCGCGTCATTATGGCCAGTAGAAAAGCTAGGAAACAAAAATGGTGTTACTAGGTGCTGAAGATAGCCGTTGTAAGAAGCTTGAAAGGATGAAATAGTAATATAGCGTCCGGAACAAACCTTGATATAATACCAGTATGTATTGGATAGCTGTAGATATGGTTAGTAAAAGAGAATGCGGTTGATTTGAATTAATTAGATGTGTCGTGGTTGACTTATTTAGATTGACTGTTGCGAGGTGCTAAAAAACGGCTCCCGAGCTTATCTGTGACGTTATAATCTTTTTCAATAATATAGTATTTTATATCTTCTTTTTACCCGCATTTTAATTAAATACGGTAATAAGCGTTTAATATGTTGAAGATATGGCCAATATACTACTTTTCCAGCGCGTTGCAGGACGTATTAGAGTTAACTAGACGTCGAACCTTTGTTAAACGGCAAAAGAAACCTTTAAACGCGTTTAAATCGGAAAATCGATTATTAACGAGTTTATTTCGAAAATACAGACACATTTCGTAAATGGTTCAAGCTTGTTTGGATTACTATGGCAAAATACCCCATCGTAGAAAAGATTACGTACAACTTCGACGGAACTAGATTTGCGTTGGGCTTCTTGTAGCAAAGAGCATAATAATTACTAATGCTGAAAAATAGAAAACCTAAACAAGCGCGAGAAAGGAATAAAGAATAGGTTATAATTATCCAAGCTGTTAATTTTCAAGGTTGGACTTTGCTACTATTTATCTTCAAAACGGGGAAAAATAATTTTAGGTTCTGGTACTGCCATAACTTATTACCAGCAGCTAGGTAGAAGCTTGTATGAAGTGATAATAGCTAGATAATAAACATATTAAGTTTAAAATTGATATAGCATTTTGCCAAACATATTCGGATGCGTACGAAATATTCGAAGCGTCTTTTTATTCTCGACGATTACAAAAGCCGTTATTCGATAAAATTCGAAAAATACTCCCTTAATTACAATATTACTACGCTTTCCATACCCGTGGATTTTTTGCATCGGTTTTAACCTTTTCGTATATCTTTTTTAAAACACGTTTGTTCGTCGTATATCTAAGACTTAATATAACGCCATCATACCTATATTCCAAAAAAAAAAAAAGATTTTCTCGACGGCTTTTACGACGCGCTCCAAGCTACCATAACGTCCGATAACATCAAATCCGGATTCGCATAAGCTGTCCTTGTTCCATTCGATCCTTATAACGTTTTTTCCGCATTAGAAGTTCCTTTAGTTGTGCCTACGCTGACTGTCTCCACGCTTATATCCGCTGGTTCTATTTCTCTGTTTGTAAAAACTCTTAAAGATATTTCTAAAACAATAGCATAAAGACGTTATTTATAAAAAGATGGGAAATTATCAGAGTAGTTAGCTAATAAGAATTGTTAAATCGGCTGATCTTTTGATAAAAAGTAATTTGTCACTTTTGTACAAAGTTACTTTTCTTTATGAAAAAGACGCCCAATTGCGCGAAACCAATTACATTTTAAGCAAACGTCGAAGGACCAAAAACAAACGCTTTTAAAAAGGAGAAACATTTACTACACAAAAAAGATAAGCTCTTCTGGCCGAAAAAGAAAGGGGAAGTGAAATCATGCAGCCAACAGCGGCTGGAGACAGTCGTCGTAAAAGGGTTACAACTAAGGAACGGAAGTGTGGCGTTTGCGGGAAGTCCGGACATAATGTGCGTAGTTGTGAAGAAGCTGTAGATGTGTCTAGCGAAGAAGTTACCTCAGCTAGCTCAGGCCTCTGCTGGCTCTCCAATTTCTTCAAAGTCACTCAAGTACAGCTCCACAACGCTAAAGATTAACCAATCAAAACCCAAATCCCCGTAAAGAGCCACGAGGCCTGAGTTCAAGTTGCGCGAAAACGCTTTTGTTTTGCGCTTTCTTAATAAAATTATTAATTTTTTCTTTGTTATGCAACCAATTTTAGCCCGGTAAGTTTGAAACTGAATATACGCGTTAAATATAAGCTAATACGCGTACAGTACTTTTTCAATTTTCTTAAATGAAAATTGCAGCTTATATAGCTAAGTTTAACGACGGGGAAATGGGCAACCGCAACGCCCTCATGGCTATGACAGCACAACTACAGGCCGTATCATTATGTACCGGTTTTCCCTGGTATATATTATATGAGGAAAGCCCATCAAGCAATTCTTTGAGCCGTATGGGCTGTCGTTGTTGCGTTGCTGCCATAAGGGCGTTCCGGTTAATTAAGTCCGGAACCTTTCAGGGCTGCAACAACGTAATCACCGCGTGCATCATTTCGCCATGGGCCTTCCAAGGGTAATTTAGTATGGGAAAAGCCCGTATATCAATTTTTTCGGCCGTACGGGTTATGGTTATTACGTCGCAGCCCTGAGAAGGTCCCAGACTTGATTAATCGGAACGCCCTTATAGCTGCGACGTAACAATCACAACCCGTACGGCCAAAAGAATAGCTTGACGGGTTTCTCCCATATTGAATTACCCTTGGAAGCCCATGGCGAAATGATGTACGCGGTGGTTGCGTTATCGTAGCCATGAGGGCGTTCCGGTTAGAAGGTCAGTGCTAATCGTGATTTTTAAATTCATTTCTTTATATCTTTACCAAAGTAACCCGGATCTAGGAGTTATATATACCGTTAAAGAGCCCTTTTAAAGCTGTAAATAATTGTTTTTTTATTAATTTATAATAAATTTTTATTGTTATTATATTTGCCAGTTTTCAAGATAGATTTTAGAAAATTTGTATGGAGCGGTGACAAACGTGGCCGAAAAATCACAACTTAATATCAGGCCCTATTTTTGACGTTTTGTTATATTTGTGGAGCTTCTTCTTAAAAAGGTTTAGTCGATACATCTAACCCTTGCAGCTACTTTTTGATCAAAAGCGCTAGCTACGGCTGCGCCTACGGCGCAGCTCCAACCTCAAAAATAGGGCCTGATCTCGATGAGGTAACGAAGAAGACCCGATTGATTTGAATTGATTTAGTATATTATACTTGTATTTTTTGAATTTGTTGTTGCGAAGTTTGAAATTTTGGTCCGCTCGCTTGTCTGGTCCGTTCGCTTGTATAGCACGTTGAATAATGCCGTATAGTATTTCCGTTTTTGTTTCGATAAATATCGTGAAATGATTATATTAATATTTTCAGCTTTTACGTAATAAGTAACGATATGATTTGCTAGTAATATTATTTTTAGTTACGAATAAACTTGTTTTTTTTATTTCGGACTAAACTTCTAAAAAAAAGCCTCCGAATTATAGTTAGGACGGTATCCTTTTTCTTTATACTTAACATGATATAATTCGATTGTAAACTTTTTCTATCGTATAATGAAAACTGCTATTTCTTTCTGAATTATTAAAAAAACTCCAAATTTGTATTCTAAGAATATGTCGTAACTGGACCGTTAACTTTACGTAATAATAAGAGGCGCTTTACCTTTATATACGTATCATTAAGTTTTAATTTTTTAACGCTTTAAATAATTATTAATTAAATGTTTTACGGCTTACTTTAATAATTTAGTTTTCATAAGCTCGTAATAACTAACCTTATCAATAATATCTTTTATATATGTTTTAAAACCTTGCCAGTTACTGATTAATTTCGTTGCTTTTTCGGTTTCATGTCGTTAAATTTGTTGATTTTATAAAAAGTAATATTGAAAATCTATTATAAAAACAGCTAATTTAATACATTAAATTTTGTAACGATATTTCCTTAAAACGGCCTTGAAGGGTTGCCGAAAGTCCGCCAGTTATTCGTGGCCCTGCCGGTAATTATATCTTTATGTAAAGATCTCTATAAACTTTAAAAATTAATATTAAGTGTATCTGAATCCGAATTCGTCTTGGAACGCCGGCGACGCTTTAAGAATAAAACGCATCATAGGGGTTTTGCTCGGTTTGTTTTTGACATAAGTTTACTATACCCTAAATCAGTTAATTATATTTTATGTTGTTGTCATATTATTTTCTCCCCAGGTTTGGTTTACGGATAAACCGCTTTCGAAAAAGAACTCGGTCGACTGCGTAGTACTATAGTTTTGCATTACAAGGTGGTATATTTTATACCTTTGTAGAGGTGATAATTATAATCAAGGTAGCGGTAATAAACATGCTAGAATTTTGCCGGACGAATTGCTAACGGGGGATAGGTTAGCTATAGTTAAGACGGAAAATTAATAATTAAAAAACTAAAACAAAGAAAACGGACGCCTAAATCCCTATAGTACTTTATATAGTGAGAATAACTAAGTCTAGTTAGCACTATAACACGTTACAAATGTTGTATTAAGTGTTATTATATAATTAATATAATAAATCTGTTTAAGAAGTTTATAAATTTATTTATATTTTAATCTTTTAGCGTTTTTACAACAGATACTATAGTCTCAAGGTTATTTACAATGAGGATTTGATTTATTTCTATATTCTTTACTCTTACGCTTGTTAACTTTTTATCGAGATATTACGTTTTCGTTAAGATAGACATTATCGATTTCGAAATACCAGATACTTTGTATTTTAAAGTACTAGTTGATCTTTCTCTCTCATTTATAGAAACCTCGTTTCTAATGACATTTTTCATATATCACAAACTTCTTGAAATAAAGTAGAAAAACAGATATTTACTAATATATAAAATAATGAAGGTTTTTTTTAAATTTCAGATTAATACATATTTCGTTGTCAAATATTAATAGTGTAAAAATCTCTTTTACGAGTACTCTTCGGAATTTTCTATTTGCTATTCTCTATGGGCATATTTTAATTCTCACAAAGGGCTTGTTAGCTTAATAATTTTCTTCGGTGAGAATTACAGTGATATATTTCGAAATACATATTAAACTATTTCTATAATATAGTAAAGGTTTTATAGAAGATCCGGTTTTTAAGTTCTTGTTAAAGTTCGTAGTAATAAAATCGATTTGTTTTATATATTATTCTATAAATGTTAGAAGCGTTATGATAATACATCAACTCATTCCATATATAACAATTGTAGTTGTTTTATTATACATTATATTTTCAGTTTTCAAAAGTTGTTGGCTTAGCAATGAACCTCATATTTGTTTAAAGGTTTTTCGCCAAAGTATATTTTATTTTTAGATTTATTTGACGCTAATACAGAGACCTTATACTGTTGACAGTTAAGTTGATTTGTTAAAAGAACGTTAAAAGCAATAAAAATCTTTCATTTATGTCTCTAAAATTGTAAAGGCACAGGAGTTGACGTCCATTTACGGGTGCTCTGCTCACTTACAGCTTTAGGACTGAAGTGAATAGCAATCTAGACTCCCCCAATCTGAAGAATTGCACCACTTTGCCGTCAAATAATTTAATTACTAAATGAAAGCTAAAATATTTCCCTATTTATCTTTTGTATATCTTTATTAATACCTTCGAGTTCTATATTTCTATGAAAAGCTTCGATAGATCATGCAAGACTAGATCTTTTTTTATAAACGTTAAATTAAATATATATATTATTATAGACGTTTTATATATATAGAAATTTGTAGAATTATTCGGAGGGCGTTAGAGCGCTTTGAAATTCACTAAACATATTTTCCTGTTTGTTAAAAACTTAAAGCAATTAACAATTAGTTTTGAATTATTATTTCCGTTAAATAAAGATTCTGGAAATTATCTAGTTTTTGTTAAAGGTACGTATTTCGATTCGTTTAGTTTACTACTTTTTTCTTTAATTATTACTTGTCTATTGGGCGGTTCTTATTTTGTCGTTACTTTTCTGTTTTGCGGTTTTTGCTTTGTCGTTTATTTTCTTATTTATAATACAGAAATTATCCTAGTTGTAAATATTAACGACTTTTTATCGCTGCTAATAGTGAAGTTTACGATATACGTAAGAAGATAAAAGCTTTACAACGTTCTATAGATTGGATTGTCCTTTTCTTCGTCTAGTCTATGATCTTTTCTTAAATACTTTAATAGAATATAATAAATAATAACTCTTTAAATATGTACTTTAAATATCAATCGCCTAAATTTCGTTAACTAAAGCTGTATAACAATTGTTACTAATATGTAATAAGCGTTTTCTAGTTTATCTGTATTGGCTTTAGTATTTGAAGTTTAATCATAGTCTCTTTATATTGTAATCTATTCGACCGTGAATTATTTAGTACCGTTAAATGTATAAATCGTTACTTTTATAATGTAGCCTTATCAATACGTCGTAATATGTATCTTGATAATTAAAATCAAATCGTTATTTCCGGTAAAACTTTTACCTTTTTTTGAATATACAACGTCTCGGATAAACGAACGGGACAGATAAATATTTATAGATGTTATGACCAAAGGGCTTGGCTCAGTTGATAGACAGTCGGAGGTTATGGGACACATCTCCGATGTAGATCTTAAAGTCACGTGATCTGCTTATTCGACTTCCGAGAACTTACAGTGGCTCACTTAATAAACAAGGTAAGCAGGTCGAGTCTCAGGGAGCACGCCAAGAGTGGTGGAATATATATATATTCGTTATTTTCTATAGTAGAGATAATATCAGCTTGTAATAATAATTGGTTACTGTCATTGTAGGGCTCAAGCCAGGTGTAACCAGTCTATTCCTATGGGGTAGAGTCGGGACAGAACAGACTCTTGTCCCTTTATAAGAATAGATAGAGGCCTAGGGCCCTTATATAGAATGAAGGTGGTAAGAAGTTGATGTAAGGAGGGTAGATTAAGTAAGGTATGCTAGGCCCAGGTTGTTAGGCCTGCTGTAACAACTATCTTCCCCCTTTTCTGTAATGTCGGCCCGGAATTATGTGTGTATGTAGTAGGTAGGGATGATATCGTTGAGTGATATGTTTTTGTTGTTGTAGTCTGGGCTATTTGAGGTGAGGTTTGTTGTGCTTATAGATATATACGATAGTTCTAGGCAACTGCCTTATTTCGCGTCTATTCCTACGTAAAATTATTTTAGCTCCGTACATATGCATATAAAGATTGCCCAATTTTCCTAACTTTTCCAATTTTTCTTTCTTTCCTTTTATAAGTCAAATATTATTTCTTTTTATATTCGCCCACTTTCCAGATCTTTATTTCTTAAATTTTTTTTTTTTTCGTTTTTAAAGTAATTATTATACCTTTTCGAAACTAAAGCAAAAGGTTACGTAACTGCCGTTATAGTTCGTGTTTTTATGGCGTAGATCTTATGTCCGGTATTTACGTATGTTGCTCCTATTTCGGCAAGGCCGAAAATATTTTCCGTCCTTACCGAGGTTTTCTTTTCGAAACTTCCTTCACGTTTAAGTTCCCGGATTTCTTTATTTGTACTAATTACTTTGGTAGTTATAATATATGCGAGCTTGTAAGTTAATTCGTCCTTTATTCGCCTTACTTTTATTAACGTATCGGTTATTTTTAAAAGTGCCTTACTGTTATCACTTTCGATATAATCTGCTTTTAGGACTTTATTAAATAGTCGACTGAAATGTTCGACCAGTTGAGCAAGGACGACGATAATAACCTTGTTTAAAGTGCAAGTTTTGATTAACGTATCCTTTTGCTGTTACTTGATAATGCTTCGTATAAGCCTTTTTCCGAATACTTTTTATTTCCCGGGCAAACTTTAGTCTAACTGGCAAGGTCGATATTATTGTAATAAGTCGCCTTAAATTCAAATTTTATTTTATTTTATTTTATTTTATTTTTATTTTTATTTTTTTTTGCTGTTGCGGATTAATGTACTAATGTTTTATCGATTTCAGGTAGTTCGCCGTAAATACCAATTAATGGTTACTAGTCGTCCTACCTTATTTTCTTTTCGTTATACGGCTTTAACACTTTTAAATATAAGTACCTCCAATATTTTAGTGATTCTGTTCCGCAACTGATAAAATTAGCTTCCTGCTAAGAAAAAAGCTTACCGTCGCCAGACGTTCCTACGTTTACCTTAAAGGATTTAAATACCGATAACTAAGTTAACGAGCTGGTTCGTTTCATTATAGATATACGAAACTTCCTAGCTTAACCCGGTAAAATTTCGGAATAATTTCGAATTCTTTAAAAAGCTAAGTTCGATCCTTAATATTGAAATTAAAAATATATAACTAATTTATGTTGTTTTTTATAATAATTTTATAAGTTTTCCGACGCGGTATTAGTAACGTTTTGATATTCTGTAATAATAAAATATATTTTTATAGTCATTATTTAATTAATTTACTTTCTAGTTTTAAGTTAACGAAATAGCTTATTATTTCGTTCTTTCTGTCGTCGATAATACCTAGCAATAACTCTTTAAACGTTTTGTATATTTTCGCTGCTAACCTATTAATTATATTCTAAAAGCTAGCTTATTTACTTGATTTCGTATCGTAATTATACTTAAAAGGTACGTTAATTTATAACGTTTTCACCTTTTTATTCTATATCTTTATGTAATTCAGATATTATTAATAATTAATCAGTCCTAGTTCTCCAAGGTTTTAACAGGTAAATTAAGAAACCGGGATATAAACTGTAATATTATTAAGGAAAGGCTAAGCGATACGTTTAGGAACCGATTTTGTTAATAATACGGAATAATTTAATATATTTTAAAATAACTTTCGGTATCTAATTTTCAAGTTTCTCGTTAATAGCCTTATTATTTGTCCTACTTTAAGCGTAAAAGCTTCATACTTATTGTTATAATGTTTCTTATACGTTTCGGTCGTTTTTCGCTATCTTTCTCTTAGTTCTTTTCGGATCTTTTTCAGCTTTTGAATTTTGGTATGTATTATACAATCTTTTATTAAAATACTTTAATTTTCCAAAGAATTCTGAAAATAGGTTTATATCCACACAAAGCTTTAAAAAAGGTTTTCTTTGTAATACTATTAACTACAAAGTTAATTGCAAAGAAAGCTTGAGATAATAACTTGGGTCAGGTTAATTATTAATTTCCAATAACTAAAGTAACCGAAAAATATATTCGAATGTTTCCTTTATTTTTTCTGTTTGTCTATCGGTTTAAAGGCAAAAACCAGTCGAAAGCTTTTACTTAACTTTAGTATATTGGCATTACTTTCCCTAAATTGCAATCGTAAATATTAAGCATTTGTCTAAAATAATCTCATAAGGATTTTATAATAATATTCGATTTTTCGATAAAACAGTTTTGTAAGCTTAGCATTAATAATAATGCTGGTAATTACGAAAAGGAATATTATTTTATAGATTGGTTTATTATTATTAGAATAGTATTAATCTTACGGCCTTGGTATTAAATCAAGGGCAGTCTAGTGGTAAAATCCATGGCTAATTTCTTTATAAGCGCTAACAATACAGGTAACGTTTGTAATTCGCTATAACGCCGGTAATATTTCGCCTTGTTTCCGAAGCAAGTAATAGAGTTTTTAACGTAATTTGGTACGTTTCGTTTTAGGTCCGGCTAACAGTATAGTTGTTTAATTCGCTGCTAGGTTCTTCCTATGTTAGAATGCCCAACAAGGGGGTTATTATAGTATATTTGTAGGATTTGACAATATACGGCCTTTTCGCTTGGGATGTAAAATCGATTTTTGTATTTCACCAGTCCTTTAATGCCGATACATTATTAAGGATCTATCGGTATATCGTTCGCAAGGCCTTTCTAAATTTACCTATATTCGGGGTCGCGTTTTTAAATAGTACGAATAAAATTGAAGAATGTTTCCGGGATTAGCGATTAGCTTAAATTCTATAACATTTCCATAATTTCCAATTTGGTTTAGCCCTAATTCGCCATCTGCGCGCGTTTGCGCGTAACTACTTAAGTTAAAACTTTGAGCTTTTCGGACGTCTTTTTCGTAAAAATAGCGTTAACCAATATCTCCGGCTCGAAGTATGTTAGCAATAACTCAAAATTTACTGTTAACTTGCTTCTAAACGTAAGAAGTAGTATTAAGTTATCCGCCTTTTTTTTTATGTAGTTAAAACGTTTCGAGGTTAAATTAGCCGGGTTTCCTTTACCTAATTAATGTTTAATTATAAAATCCAAAAGTATAAATAATATATATTACCGGGCTTATATATTATTCAGTTTCGCGATACTTATAAAGTTTCGCAGGTTTAAATAGTTTAACTTAACCTTTACGAGAGGTTTATTGCTTTATAAATAATAACGCTAATATCGCAAAGATTTTACGATAACTATTATTTTCTAGTCGGGCGTTTTATAATTTAGCCTTGTATTGTTAAACTTTCGCGACCAAAACGTCATTGGGTACCTTCTTTTTCAAATTATCTTTCTGTAACGAAGTTCGAAATATGGCATATTTCTAAGCGTTAATTCCTATTAATAATTGCTTTTCACGGTCAAAATATATCAGGGAAAGTGCTTTTCTAAATATAGCTACGCATTTCGTAAAAGTTGCTTTCCTTGATTTATTTAGGAAACCTCGCCTTAATTTCCTTTCAGCTATAGATTTTTTTAAATAACGAATTAAAGAAATTGCAAGCCGTAGAAACGCTTTAATAAAACGGCGTTAAAAGTGGCAAAACTTAATAAATTATTATATAGCATAAAGAAATTCGATTTCCGGCTATTTTCCAATGGTTCTCTGTTTAGCCGGGTCTATAAAGATTTCGTCTTTTAAAATTACGACTTAAAAATTTCAACAGAAGGTTGATAAAACTGGCATTTAAAAGGTTTTGCATAACGGTCGGCATATTATTACCTTCCGATTACCTTTCGTAGATATTTCGTATAAAACTTCTTATCTGCCGAAAAGATTAATATGTTATTAAGTTAAGCGATAAAAAAGTAAATAAAAATACTTTAAAAGACGTAATAAATAGAAGTTTAAAAAATAGCAAACGTATTAATTAATCTTATAAGCAGAATAAGGAATTTATAATGCCTATAATGTATACAGAATGCGCCTTTTTATTCGTTGCCTTATTTAATGCGAATTTGGAAATAAATATCTTTAAAATCGGTTTTAGAAAAGACTTTAATTCTTGGGATAGGGTTAAATAGTTCCGAAAGAAGTAGGAAGGTGTAACGATTTTAAACCGTTATTTTGTTAAGTCTTCGGTAGTTTATATATAAACGTAATTCTTTATCCTTTTTAAGTACGAAAAGAATAAGGGCTTTAGTAAGGTTAGTTAGATTTTTAATGTTACCGCAAGCTTTTATTTGTTCGATGTAAGCTTTTAACTTTTGTAATTCGTTATAGGCTAAAAGATATATAAAAGATTAAAGGGGTTTAATGTTAGATAAGAATTAATTATATAATCCGTTTCTTCGGTTAGGTAAATTGTTTATATTATTAATGTTTAAAAAGTTTGCATAATCTCGAATAATTTTAGGGAGGTTTTCGATATTTATAAACTTCGAGCCAGAAATCTCTACGGACTTATCGTTAATATATATTAATTTTGGTAAAGTGATTACAGCGTAGCACGTTGCCCGGTTTTTGCAAGCTTTCGCGAAACTTCTTAGAGGAAGTAATTCGAAAAATGAAGCCTGAAGATTATAATACCATTGGTTCAAAACTGAATTAAGCATGATAGTTAGTTTGCTAATGTAGCTTGTAATAATAAGATAGGATTTCCGTTTTCTCTTCGATTTCGACTAACAGCAATATAAAGGCGTTTAATTTGATAAGTAGTCTTTTTTCGAAAAAATAACTGTAACCCAGTAAATTCCGTACGTAAGGGTGAAAATATTTTTAAGTACATTTAGGCTTATAGCTCGATAAAGGGCTTATGCTAGTTTATGCTCTAAGATAAAATTATAACTAATCAAATCGACAGCAGCGCAGGAATGCAAACTAGTATTACTATATATAAAAGATTTTTTCCCTGGGAAAATAATTATGCATAAGGTATAAAAGGTACGCGAAATAAGAACGAAAAGATAAAAATTAGGCCTAAGTCCAACTGCTGTACTTAGACCCTTGGCCTGTTTTCCTGCTCCAGTTTTTTAGGGCAATAGCGTCGAATATGCCCTATTTTCTTACATTTAAAGCAAGCGTTATTGTTGAAGTTAAGGGGTCGTTCTAGCTGTAAAGTAAGGGGTTAAGCTTCTTGTTTCGGGTTTTTTTCGTTAGCAATATGATTGCGACGCCGGTTAAAATTCGAATTCCTTCGAACTTTTTAAGATCTTCGACTCTTTTAACCATTACGGCTATTTCGGTTAGAAATAGAAAAAGAATTCTGTTGAGGTTTTGTATCAATTTTGTTATTACGGCAGTTTCGCTTAGTATTCGGGTCCTTATCGTTATTTTTTCGCTGGTGCTTCCTGCTGGTTATAAAACTGTAATCCCCGTTTTTAGCGTTTTTTTAAAAACCCTATCGCCGAGCCGCTAGGTCCATTATATTATTTTGTTTTTAAGATAAGTGATTTACATATTTTACGATGTTTTGTTTAAGTGTTGGAAGTAATTTAGCGTAATAAAATTTCATCCCGTCCTTTTTTAACTTTTGAATAATTTGCTGCCTTTTTAGCGATACAAGGTAAAAATCGAATTTTCGGGGATTTTGGCCCGGTTGTTGGCGAGTTTCTTTTAGTTTATTTGCTGGTTGAGCTTTTAAGTTTTCCGATAATCGAATATGTAACTACGTCCATACTTTAAATGTTTTCTAATTTTTGTTAAACGTATGCGTTTTTTAGTAGTTCCGAACTTGATTGGTGTGTTAACAAATCGTTTGTAATCCTGTTCCATTTTGTTTCGTGCAACTAGGATTTTGGTTTATCCTTTTCGGAATTTGTGTAATGAATATCCGGAAATTGTTTCATATTTTTCGATATAGGATTTTTATTTAGCGTAGTAAAACCGGAGAAAGAGCTTATCGTATTCGAATTAGATATATTTTCTTAAGTTTATATGTGATTCCGACTTTGAATCGCTTAACGTTCGTTTATAGTTCGAGGTAAATATATCTTAGTTATTTTCTAAGTTAGATGGATTATCTGAATTATGAGATAAGAGGTTATCTCTTTTGCGAGCAAAACGTCCATTCTTCTTCAAGGCCTTGGATAGGCGGGCTACCTTTTTTGCTAGCGCGGTTAATTTGGAGCGCTTGCGTCGTTGTTACTTTATCTTTTTATTGTAGCTTTTTTTTTTTTGCTTTTACGCCCGATTATTAGATGTCGTAAGGTTTTGATTATTAGAAGGCATATGCTAAGCCCTTGAATAAGGGTCCGTAAATGTATTAGTAGAGTTTCGTTAGTGTTCCCGGCTGTTTTTGCTAAGGTATGTGTAATGGCTTTCCGAAAAACCTTCGGTAGAAGATTCGGTTATTGTATTGCTGAAAGGTATGATTATAGAGGTATTAAGTGGTATAATCGCCATAATTAGAGTTACAGATAGCTTCGGGGTAAAAAAGTTTGAATTGTTGTAGTAGGGCTTAAGTTAGGTGTAACCAGTTTATTCCTATGGGGTAAGGTCAGGACAGACCAGACTGTTATTTCTTTATAAGGATAGATAGGAGCCTAGAGCCCTTATATAGAATGAAGGTAGTGAGGGGTTTAGGTAAGGAGGGTAGGTTACGCAAGGTGTGCTAGCCCCAGGCTGCTAGGCCTGCTGTGACAGTTACCTAGATTTATATCTCTTAATACCAAACGTAATTATCGTTTTATTACTTAAAATTCTACGATACTATTACGAACATAAACGGTAACACTTAAGTTTAATAATTAGTTAAGCTCATAGCTGTAATCGAATGTAACATTTTGTTTAATAGTACTGTTAAAGTTTGAGCAATATTTAATGTTATTAAAATATCGATCAATACCGAAATTACCTCTGCTTAGTAGATGCAAAAATGTATTTACCTAGTTGGACCAATTGTCTAGGAATTCGTTGCTTAAGGCGTCATCTTAACCGACTTAATGTTAGCTATTATATTAAGACTTAAAGTTAAAATCCGCGAGCCTTACAATGGCGAAGAAAACGCTTAGGGTTTTTCAACCTAAGATAAGGTATACCTGCAGATTTAAATGTCTGAAAACGAAGTGGATAAAATCCTTGCTATAGTAATGTTTCTTAAGGGAGACGCTTCAAACCAATTCGAACTTAAAATACGAAATTACTTCGAGAATGAAGAAAATAACTAAAAAACGGCTACTAAAAAGATTTTTTCGAGTTATACCAGTTTCGAATAAAAGCTCAAAAACAATTTCGACAATCCGGGCTCAAAACGAAAAGCGGCAAAGAATTATTTTTAGCTTAAACAAAAAAGATCCGCTTTTAAGTATGCAGTTAAGTTTAGGAACGTTATAGCTAAGGTATGATGGGTGGATAAAAAGAACGATACCCTGCTCGTCGTTTTCTACAAAAGGCTAAAAGATGATATTAAAGACAAAATTATCAAAATCTAACGAGCTATTTTATTCGATAAGTAGATCGTTAAAGCCGTAAAAATCGGCAACCGACAGTTTGAACGACGACAAGAACGATAAAAAACAATTCGCTCTACGGTCCAAGTTTAGAAAAGCTAACTAAGGTCGGAGGCGCGCTGCACCTTTTACTTCTAATAGAATTTAACCAGGATTTATAGAATTAAGGGCTATTTAAGCAAAAAATGAAGAATTCCGTTACCTGCTACAATTGCGGCAAATCCGGACATATTATACAAAAATAGAAAAGCCTGAAAGAGCACGTATATTAGGTTCCGGTCCTTAATAGCTAGTATAAAAAAAAGTGGTAATAAGAGAACTATTAACACAATTCGCACTAAAAACCGTTACAACCTTTTACCTAAGCTGCGACAAGAAATAAAAGAAGCGAAAAAGTTGTTTTAGGCGGAAGCCAGAAAAGCTAAGCCTACTGAACTCATCACTATGCAGTGGCTATAGGAGTACGAATGGTAGAAGGAATTAAACGAGGATAAGTTACTTTCTTACATATAGTAGAAACGATAACAAAAGAATAATTAGTTAATGCTCGTATATAGCCAAAGGAATACCAACGATAGAACAAGAATCTGTACGCAGAGGAACCCGATCGGCACGGAAAACGGAAACCTTTATACTGTTAACTGCCGACGCGCTCGGTCCGAGGTGTACGCAAACGAAAAGGAATATATTGCGCGACGAATTACGCGTATATAGCGGTAGGGTCTTGACTTTAAAAATCGAACCGGAAGAGACACTTAGGAACTAGAAGTGGTACCGATATCTGCGAGAAATAACAATAATGGAAAAAATTAAACAAACTGGCAGCAGCCAGGAACTGACCAAAAAAAAGTACTATCCGGCAGGAAAGCTCTAGTGCTATTACAAATGGTACGATCACTAAACGCAAGACGAGTTGATATAAAGAGCCGCAGAAAAGCATTGCCAAAAAATCATAGACTTATAATTTCGGCTGGTTTTTACGAAAAACATAACGGACCCATTAGCTGCTGAAAGAAGTTCGATTATTTTCTAATATAAGCTGGAAAACCCCGGTATTTCAATGTATTACCCGGGAAGCATTTTAAAATTAAGTGGAACATTTGGCTGCGACGTTGCGACAATAAGAGCAGTAGTTGAACTGGATCGAAAACGAAAATAAACAACTTGGAGAAAGAATTTAACAATTCGAAAATAGCCTAAGAAACCCAAGATATTTATAAAAGAGCTCCAAACTGATAGAAAGAATAGGAGTAAACAACACCATTTCAAAAGAGCTTTAAACGCGATGAAGAAAATACGAAAAGAATTAATTAAGGTATAAATACGGATTAAAAATAAACGATATACCGCATTTAAAGACTGGAACACTATAAAAGGAAATTATATCGCCTTAGACGTAATATATAAGTTACCTTATCCAGATCAGGCCCCATTTTCGGGGTTGGGGCTGCGCCGCAGGCGCAGCCGTAGCTAGCGCTTTTGGTTAAGAAGTAGCTGCAAGGGTTAGATGTATCGATTAATTTTTTTAAAAAGAAGCTCCATAGAAATAACAAATCCTTAAAACTAGGACCTGATATCAAGTTGTAATTTTTGGGTTCCGTTCTGCATATTCTTACACAAATTTCTAAAAATTATTAATCCGAATTCTTCAAAAATAGCTTTAATATAACGATATCAGTTTTGTAATTACGTAAAGTTAATACAAAATTAAAATTTTATCTTCTTATATATATTTAGTCCTAATTAGGACGACATTAATATTACGCGCCACAAAAAATGCTGGAACATTTCGTTACGTATATACTATAACTCTTTACTTCTTTTAGGCCAGTATGATAACATTATAACATTATAAGCTAAATAAAAAATATATAAACCTTAAAACCGCTTATAGCAAATCCTAAAATATAATTTTCTTTTAATTAAACGAATACGGGCGCCGTATTAAAGGATTTAGAGTAAATATTCCAAACCTTTAAATATTTAATATTTTAAAGCGAAGCGTTTATTTATATCCGATACTTTTACCGGGCTCTTGCCGATACAGACGTAATAAATTCAAACGCTAAGGTTGAATGTACGCCCGACAACGTTATAGAGATTTTGCGCCGTCGGTTTGTTTACCTCATATTAAGCGCTATATTTGGCGGGCAAGGCCGTATTTTACGGAAGGAATAGATAAATACGGTACATAATCTGGTTTTCAGAAGGCTTAATATCCTGTTCGTTGTTAAAATAAGCTTTAAACAGCTTTTAATTATCCAAGCTTTTTTTAAATAATAAACATAATTATTATTTAGGTTGTACGTCTGGTTAAATGGGCCCAAAAACAACAAGCTTTTATATTAACAGTATTATGTTTTGCTTTTATCCTTATATTCACAAAAACGAAAAAGTTCGATCTAGGGATATTCGAGCGCATAGCTGCCGGATAACATAACCACCTTATTCTTAATCCTGAATAATTATCGAACGCTTAGTTCCAGATTATGATATTAAATCTTATTTTCGAACGACGATATAATTTGGTTGCTATTAACGAAACATATTTATTATCGAAAGACAAAAGCTTCCGGATTAAATAGGTTAATTTCCGTAACCTGCGTTTTCTTTTTCTGTTTACTTATGTTAATTTACATATACAGTAACTCCTAACGGCGTTATAAAGAAAAAGATCGTAAAATATAACGACTTTAGTAAACCTGGAAATTTAATCAAGTATATCTATAAGGTAAAAGTCCGACGTTTTGATTTTAATCGCTCCGAATTTAATATAGCTGTTTTTCTTATATCCAAAGGTTAACGTTCGAATTAAACGTATTTGGATTTCCTATTAGTTAATGCGCTTAAGTTATTAAGCAAGATTCCCGTGGTTTAACTTACTAGCTTGCGTATTATTATAAAAACCATTATTTATAATAATAATAAGGCGCAAATGATGGATATTTGAATTACCTGATTAAAATTATGGTAAACCGGGGGTATTTGTCGAAGGTTGTAAAAAAGGTTATTAAATTTTATAACTCCGAAATGTTTTACGAGAATTAGGCTTACGTATACGACAAATTAGAAAAGCTTAATTGTTCTATCCGTATCGTAAAATTTACCGTCGCTTTTGGATTAGGTATAGATATTCCGGATATTGGTTAAGTAATGCAACAGGAAATACCGAAATGTTTTTCGATGGAGGATATGTGGTAACGATTTAATCGAACGGTTTATGGTTATAAGCGATTAAATATAATTAATTATACGCAAGTTATATTATTTGTATCTTATTAGATATTCGATAAGTGTAAAACCAAGCCGTTTATTTTAGGATTGGCTGAAATAATGAAAATAATTTAAGCCCGGCGAACCAAGGACCGCATTGCTTATTAGAACATAGAGGTCGTAGTAGAAATCGACGTCGCGGATTTGGATGATAAGGAAGACGATAAGTTATTTGTCGTAAATTATCCCGATTAGGACGAAACAGTCGGCGAATCACAATCTTAGTTTTCGCCTAGTTAAGATATTACGTACGTTATTCGTAAACCTTTTAAATAAAACTATCTTGATTTGCGGAATAGGACGAAAATGAGGTTTTATTGGCGGATATTATTTAACGGCGAATGCGTATGTAAAGCGATTTTAACATATTTAAAAAAAGACGAAATTGTTATATTAAAAAGAGACCGTAATAACTTTATTTCTACTAGACTTTATTGTAATTTATATCCGTTTAATTTTCTTTGTTTATCCGAATTTTTGGGATCGAAAAAATCCGCATAAAAATAACTAAAAGCCGGTTTGTTAAAAGCGGTTATTTGGGAAATAACCGAATTATACTATAAACAACGGACGAACGAATCACTTTTTATGCGGTTGTTTCTGTTCGGCGGTAAAGGAATAAAATAAACGTGTATTTTTATTAAATTTAAACGATCTTTACTTAATATGTTTCCAAATAAAATAAATAAAGTTAAAGGTTTTTATATAATTTAAAATATAATCGAATTAGTTAACGCGATTCTTAAGCTAGATAAGTACTAATATTAAAACGTTTTAAAAAAATATCTTTTTTTTGCGTTATATTCAATGTACGAGAAAGCCGTACTTTTATATCTCAGAAAACATAGGAAACGTTCAGTAAACGGCGGAATTTGGTTAGTTTAAAGCTACGCCGCCGCCGTATCCTTATATCTCGAACCGATATATATAAGTTACGAATTGTAACCGCGTTATAAGCTCGATAAATATCGGAAAAAATCGCGCAGCTATCGGAAACCGCGCCCCGTCTTAATTAGGGTTTAATAATTAACTGCTCAGTTTAAGCTAATAATTAAGGATTTAACGGTAATTCTAATAATTTAAATACCAACCCGGTATACGGTTTATACGTTTTCGTAATTCGAAATTGCAATCCCGGTAATCGTAACGCTTATATCCGTACGCATAATCCGCGATATATTCAATAATCTTAATTAAAAACTTACAACGTTCACGTTATTTATAACGTCGCCCCAAAGCTTGCCTTTTTTGACATAGCTAATTTGCCAACCTTATCTCCGTTACCGTACTTATATTCGCTTAAGTCGTTTACTTTTATATCTTTACCGAAATCGCCGGCTTTACTAAAAGGTAAAGATACGTAGGCCGGCGTTACGAATAATATATCGCAAAATGAAGCCGAGGTAATAGTTGCTGTCGAAGTCGGAAAATCGCGCGTTGAAAGTAAACGGTATTTGTCTGACGATAGTAATAATTACGATACCAGGCCAAAAGTTAAGAAAGGAAACCCGGCCGGTTTTAAAGAGGGCGGATGACGAAAAACGCGTTCCGCTTCGAAATAGAGTTACGGTCGTAAAATACGATAAATGTAAATATTTACGGAATATCTGTTAAGGTTAATAATTTAAGAGAGTATTAAAATATTAAATTATTTCCAGCTTTTTAAGATAAGTTTCATTTAGGTTTTACGACGTTATATATTTATTTAAGTTGTTAATAAATAAGATATATTAAAGGTTAAAGCGGAAGTTATAACTTTTTACGGTTTCTTAACGGTATATCTTTGAATTCGTTAAAGTACGGAATGTTATAAGTATACTTCGCCAACTTATTTAAGTTTTCGCAGGATATTAGCGTTGTTTAAAAGTCCGAAATAATATTTCTTTTATCTTAAAATAATTTAATCTCGTAAAAAAAACCGTTAAATAAATAAACGAAATTATTAATTGAGATTTTATGTATTATATTTATTTTATTACTTTTAAGTTTATTAAATATTTAATAAATATTGGTTTTTCCTAATTTAAATTCATTAAACGTTATTACAAATATAAAATATACATTTTGAATTAAGAAAAATACTGAATTGTACTATTATACGTCCTTATTTATAATTTATTGCAGTTATTAACAACTAATTCTTTTTAATTTATACTCATTAATTTATATCGCCAAATTAACATTTCTTAAATCCTATTTTCCGGTTCCTTTTTTCGAACTTATCATTTTAACTTTTAAAATGTTCCGATTTTTCCAACTTTTCAGGTACTTTGGTTCGGGTCGATTAGTTGGTATAAAAAATCGAATATGCGCGTAAATAAATCACGTAAATAATCTTTCGCTAATATTAGGAAAGTTATCTTTTTACTATAAATATATCTATACTAGCCTTCGGCTTTTTTTAAATAGCAGCTCGAAATATTTAGAATCCTGGCTTTATAATAAATCCGGAGCTTTTATACTTTATAATCTTATCTTCTTGAGCCCGTAAGTAATATCATTTGGAGCCGGTTTTTAGCTAACCTTTTTTAAGGCCAGCTACGTACGTTATCGCTCTTTTGTTAAAAATCTCGGTAGTTGTAATATTTTTGCAGTAAATAGTTTAAGGTTTTAATTAATACCTGCAGGTTTCTATTATTTATTTTGTCGCTATCTCGATAGAAATTTCGGTATTTGGAATTTACTCCCGTCGCAAGCTTTTTCCGAGCCTTTAGATATATCTTTTAACGCTGGGTACCCGGAAATAGGGCCTACCGGGTTTTTCCGAACATGGCTTTAAGAATTTTTTTTCCGACGCGTTTAACGTATAACGGTATAAGGTTCCTATTTTTTAATACAGGGCTTTTTCTTTTTCGGCTTAGCTTAAGTTCCGCATAGGGTTCGGAATTTTATATCGGAATTTTATATAAATCCAGATATATCCGGATATGGTGGCTAGCCGCCAAAGTCCTCGTTATTAGCACTTAATATACCTCGAAAGCTAATCATCTAGTTATTGTATATAGTTATATAATCGTTAACTAACTACCTATAATTGCGGATTTTCCTTTAGCTTAGCATTTTAAAGATAACGTCCATATAATATATATTATACGATATATCGCACTTTTGTTTTCTTAATCGGAACCATAAAACTGCCATACTTTTAATAAATTTATATTATGCAAATCGTTGTCGATTAAAAATATCTGGAAATGTTAAGCAACCCGATTTATACGGACTTTTAGAAAAAACGCGCTAGTTAAATTTATAATATAAAGGATAACTACTTGTGTTGCGGTTTTAAAAAATTATTATTTAATGATTTATATTTGCTTGTTTATGAATTTTACCGAAATATTTTGCTATAACGTACTACACCAACGTGCTGCACACACCAATGAGCTGCACACTCTTTGCCATTTCTTAGCAACGCACCCAAATAACTCAACCACAACACCTTAAATCAACTTAAATTAATTGAATGCTTCTTTGTTAACTGTATCTACAGCTTCTCGACGAGTGCACGCATTATATCAAAGCTTATTGCGGACGTCGTATTGCTATTTCTTCCTCCTAATTTATATGCAACCGATTACCTTTAGCAGCTGTTAGCAGCAATTCTTTGCCACGACCTTTCTGCTGGCTAAAAGAACTTGTTCATCCTATATAGCAAGTATTCATCTTTTTAAGAAACGTTTATTCTAATCGTATAATTGCGTAAGTCTCGAGTTATTGCGAAATCGAACCCGACACGCCCTGCCATACGCCCTGCTACACGCCCCGCGAAACACCCCGCACGAACTCTCTAACACGCCCTCCAACGCGCTCCTAACGCATTCTATAACACGTTCTCCGACGTATATCTTTAACGTCTTAAAGCCGGATAGAAAATGCTCGCGTATTTGGGTTAAGGATTCCGTCGAAAATAGTTATCTAGTCGGTCGGCTGTGCTTGATGCAAATTGGGAGTAATATTAGCTTGGACGCGTTAGGCGCTGGTCGGTTGCGGGCGGGTTACCAGGAAGAAATAGTAATACGGCGTCCGCAACAAGCCTTGATATAATGCATGCACTCGTCGAGAAGCTATAGATACAGTTAGTAAAGAAGCATTCGATTGATTTAGTTGATTTAAGGTGTTGTGGTTAAGTTATTTGGGTGCATTGCTGGGAAGCGCTAAAAAGTATGCAGCTCGCTGGTGTGTGCAGCTCGTTGGTATAGCACGTTGATGAAAAAAACGAATATAAGTATATTATTTTATAATTTCGCCCGGGTTTAGTAAAACCGGGAATTGCATAACGTTATTATATATAAATATGTTTTCTGTAACTAATAGTTTTATAAATTATATATATGAAATCGAAATGCTAAAATGTTTATGAAAATATTATTATAATATTATCGTCGGTAAAATATATATTAAAATATATATAACGTTAAATAAATTATGCTTTTTTGTATATAGCAATAAACCCCGGTTTATGAAGGCTTTATAGTACTGCAACTTTATTAAATACTAGTTTGGCGATATTTATATTTATTATTTTGTTGGTTATTGAAAGGTTTAACAAGGAGATATATCTAGCTAAAGGTAAGGTATGGAAAATACTACTGTAGTTAATATAATTCGCGTCGAAAGCCAACTTGGAAACATTGTTATTTTTATATACGCCTTAATCCTTTAGGAAATTGCTATATAAATTTCAGATACTGTCGCTATATTCTATTTTAGCAACTGTATTATATTAAGTACTATATAAAAATTGGTTATACAAAGGAAATTTGGAAACATTATAAGCTTACCGAAAGTACTTTTAGCTAATTGAAATTAAAATTGAAAAAGAAAAGATATAAGATATAATAAATAAGGTAAAATTTATACGCTAAATAATTTCTAGAAATGTTATTAAGAATAAAAAGGAATATATAAGATGTTATAGTATATAAACAAACCTTAAGAATAATTAATAAATTTCTAGAAAATCCGAAACTGATATATATCATTAAATTTAAAATATATACAATTTAAACTTATATAATTATAAGTATATCAATAATTACGCCTATACAAATTATTAACTATTAACATTAAAAGTTAACCTTGCTTGTTCCTATAACGTAATGATAACGTGTAAAAAAATTAAAACTTTATATAAATTAACGTCTCGGATAAGCGAACGGGACAGACAAGCGAGCGGGACACTCTTTGGCACTTCCCAACTATGCACCCAAATAACTCAACCACAACACCTCAAATCAACTCAAATTAATTGAATGCTTCTTTGCTAACTGTATCTACAGCTTCTCGACGAGTGCACGCATTATATCAAGGCTTGTTGCGGACGCCATATTGCCATTTCGTCCTTTTAACCCGCCCGTAACCGATTAGCCTCGAGCGCGTCCAAGCTAGTGTTACCCCCAATTCGTTAAAATCGAAGCCGACCGACAAGAAGACGATTATCAGCCCAATTCTTAACCTATATACGCGAGCATTTCTTGTCCGGCTTTAATACGTTGAAGATATACGTCGGAGAACGTGTTATAGGACGCGTTGGGAGCGCGTTGGAAGCGGGTTAGGGGGTATGGGGGGGTCCGGGCGGGGCGTCTCGCGGGGCGTGTGGTAGGGCGTATCGCAGGGCGTGTCGGGCTTGATTTCGCAATAACTCGAGACTTACGCAATTATACGATTAGAACAAACGTTTTTCGGAAAGAGGAATACTTGCTATAAAAGATAAACAAGTTCTTCTGGCTAGCAGAAAGGTTGTGGCAAAGAATTGTTGCTAATAATTGCTGGAAGTAATCGGTCGCATATGGATTGGGAGGAAGGAATGGCAACATGGTGTCCGCCACAAGCCTTGATATAATGTGCACATTTGGAAATAAGCTGTAGATGTAGTTGGCAAAGAAGTATTCGATTGATTTGAAGCAATTTGATGTGTTGTGGTTGAGTAATTTGAGTATGTTGTTGAAGAGTGCCAAAAAGTGTCCCGCTCGCTTGTCTGTCCCGTTCGCTTATCCGAGACGTTATACGAAAATTCTTTTTGTTATAAATTATTTAATATAATTTACGAAATTTCTTTAATAAACTATATATTATAATAATTCGCTGTAATCGACACTATTTCCTTTAATATAAACTTTAATTATTTTGTATCGCGTATATATCTCACTATATTATAATATGCAAAAATTAACGTATTTATAACATAATAATTATTAACTTATTATGTTTTAATTAAGTATTTAAAACCGTTACTTTAATATATACATTTATATATATCATAATGTTGAAGAAAATAAACAAACTTAGTAATAACCTGGAATCTTTATCTATGAATCTTGCCGATAATACACTTAATATACCGTCAGAAAGCTTTAAATTTCCGGTTAAATATATTAAATGCGCTAGTAATGCGCCCGATAGATAACCTCAAGGACGGGTAATAAACTTGTAAACTAGAAAATAACTGCAAAGATTATCAAAACTATCCATAAAATTATATAACTTACAGTTTCGTTTTAATTAAAGCAATTGCGTATTAATTAAATAATATTCGACTATTCTAAAATATAAAACTTTCCTAACGGAAAATACATATTATACGTAACCGATTTCAAATATTGGGTTTATACTATAAAACTATATTAATGTAAGGGAAAATTAAAAAGCTCTAAATACCTTACATCTTAACGTTAAATCGAACATATACTAATTAGGAAAATCTTACGCTTAATCATAATTTTTAGACTCGGGAATATCGTTAAAGGCGTATATTATAAAGAGTGTTTCGTATTAAGAAAAGATACGGCATTTATATAAATATTAAGTACTAATAATATCGTTCGCGATATTTTTAAAAATAACGACCAATAAAACAAAATTTACGTTATAGCGGATTATGCTAACCATATAAGCTATTATATTACTAAACTAACTACCGACCTTTAATTAATTACGGCTTTCATAATTTAGCGAAAAGAATATATAAACCGAATACCTTATAAAGGATACCAAAAAAGGTTTATAAATTTATATACCGGGCCGACTAGCGAGAAAGTATATATTATATAACCGTTTCATAGATGTTATAATTTACGGGGTTATACCGGCGATAAATATATAAATTGCGTATAAAAACGCTGCGAGAAATATTTATACACGGTTTTTAAATATTCTGTATTATTATACAGTTCGAATAAAGATTTTTAAGAGAATTTGAACCCGGATAATACACTTAAAACGAAAGTATTTTTATGTTTCGAAAATGGAAAAGGGGATATTAATATATAGGTTATAGTAGTACGCGGAAAAAGGCAGAACTAATTGAAAAAGCCTTAGAAAATACCTAAAAACGTTAATTAAAAAGTAAATATTACGCGAAATATAGAGGTTAATGCGAAATTATACGGTTTATTTAATTGTACGTAATACAATATTGTTAATATATCCGTTTATTTTAATGCGAAAAATTTATATAGTATTAATACTAATAAAACGTATAAAAGCGACGTACTTAATTAAAACGCCGTAACATTTTATTTTGTATTAATATTCCAATTATATTCCAATTATATTAAAATTCTTATATCCGTTACGGCACTATACAGAAGTAGCTAAAGGTAAAAATTATATTATTACTTCGTTTTCGTTCGAAAAATCTTAGTTTTGTTCATTTAACAACGACGAGGAAGATTACGAACCGTTTTAAATAGGATTATTTACCGAGTTAACCATAATTTGTACTATTAAATTATAACCTTTTTCCGTATGCAGGATATTACGGTTGTCGGAAGCCGAATCGTTCTTAGCAAACCTGCTATCGAAAGCTTTTTTAAGTAGTTGTGTTTAAGTTATTTATAAATTAATTTTCGTTTTTTGTTATATTGAACCCGTTAAGCTTACCTTTATCATCAGCAATAAGTACGGTATTATTAAAATCGATAAATTTAGCTTTTATAACTTTACGGCTTACGGTTAAAATATTATCGGATTTCCAGTCAACCCTTTAAATCCGAGATGGATATTTTTTAACAAGCTAAAAATTTCGAAATAAAAAATGGGCGCGTTCGAGAATTTCGTTACGAGAATTTCGAATAACGTAACGCTTATGTCGCGAAAAAGTATAACCGGCATAGAATTCGCACTGTAAGGAAATACGGTACCTAATTAAAAATGAATATCTGAAAAAGATAAAGTTAACGTTATATAAATTATTTTTCGACCGGCGAAGTTCGCCAGCAAGCCACAGGTTATAATTTCGCCCTTTCGATTAAATATCTTCCATATTTCCTCCCTCGGTTATGTAATAGCCAGAGTTGACGTTACAATCGAATTAATAAGCGTTAAATCTGATACTGCAAGACGTAATATCCAATCCGAATAAAGTATTTCTTTGCTGTAATTACTTTAACGGGCTCTTTAAAAAAGACCTGATAATATCAGTTTTAGCCGTTTAATATAACTAATATCGCTATGTCGTATGGCATGCAAAAGGCAGGGATAAACTTGGGCTTCTTAAAGGAATCGGCAATGGCTTTGGAATTCTTTATCGACAGGAACGGCATCGTTTACCGGTCGGTTGTTATCTATAATCGAGTTAAAATACTTATCGCTTTACGGAATATTATCCGCATTAAATATGTAACCGGCTTTATAACCAGCCGACAGAAAGGTTACGTTTAAAAGGGCCTAGTTAAAACCGCGTAGTTGAAAAAGAAAATATGTAAATTATATATTGGATAAAAAGATAAAATTCTTACAAACTACTAGCTAAATTACTTATGTTATTAGGTAACGTATTATTAGAAAAGAACGATAAAAGATTTTCGTTAAATGAACCTCCGTTAATTAACGCGCTTTGATTAAGACTTTGCAATATTTCCCTTATTTATTTAGCGCGATTAAGATATTTAAAAATCATATTATGCGCGATAATCTCGAACTCGGCGACGGTTAACCGAGACTATATTTATTCTATGAATTCGGTAAGCTGGGCTTTCGAAAAAAGATTTTCGATCGAGATATTTTTGGTAATTCCGTATACGTTAAACGCTTTCTTTATTAATGGTTCGTGTTGGTTGCGTAATTCCTGTAAAAATAACGCGAATATACAAATATTATATATATAAAGAATGAAGGTTTCGAATAAGCGGAACTTCGGCGATCTTTGATATAACTGCGTTATTTTAGTTAAGAACTAACGATCTGCCTTTAAAGTTATTGGCGTTATATACGTCCCGTTAATATTATAAGGCTAATAGGAACGTACAAATATAAGTAGGAAGTTTATTTATATATGGAATAAAGTAGGACCGGAAAGGAGTTACCGTTTTTTATTATATAGATCGGCTGCTTCGGCTTAATTGGCCTGTATTTTTCGGATATAACTTGTTGTTTTTTAATAGCCATAAAAAAAAGCGTTTCGAAAACAGATAAAAATCTTTTTTTAAATTATATACTTCTTAAAAATTCTTTCGATAAAAGTTATAGGTACCGTCGATCGTGCCTTCTTCTTGGTTAATTCCATTTAACGAAATCGAACCGCGTTTATTATACGGTATACGTTTTAATTTGAGAAAGCTTAAAAACTTTTGCTTGTTTCGCTTATAAAGCGTATTAATAGAATTAAGGAACAAAGTCCGGATAATATTGATTACGAACCAATAAAACGTATTAAGTGGTACCAGATATTGTTATAACGTTTCGTGAAGCCATTTTACTTTATAATGTTGACTAAGACGGAATATAAATTATTTTAGCCCTTTTTTTAGGGATATGGGTATAACGACTGGCAAAGGCGGTAGTAAGGTTACGTATAACGGAATTATGGCGAAGCGTTATATTACGAATATGGTCCTAAATATTAAATCCATCGTACTAAAAATACGATATTATCCTGTTATATTTGGCGGTAAAGCGCAGTTTGTTTTGATTAAATTTTTATTATTACGAAAAAGACGATATAATTACTTTAGCTGTTTCTGATAACCGGGTTACCTTTTGGTTTAACGTAATATAACTTTTATAAATACCCAGTTCCCTTAATATATCGATTTTATTTTGCGATATACCCGAAGATAATAAAAACCTATTTAATAAATGGAGTGAATAGCTGCCGTTAATTTTAGAAACGACCTTAACCATAATAACTAAAACTATAAAGAAAGAATACGTAAAAACGTCCGGAGCGTTGTTACGACGAAACCGTTTCGTTTTTCGTTTCGTATCATACGACTGCCAATTTTTTCTTAGGTGTATAATTACCTGGTTTAAAAGCTTGAACCAGTTAGGACCTAGCGTTTTTACAAATTGTTTGCCTACGTCTAAGGTAGTATGGAATACGTTAATTTCGAGTAATAAGTTTTCCGGCAGGCGGCGGAATTTAAGCCCTTTTGCAGAAGTTATAAGTTTTCCGTATAACGTGTTATGGTATTTGCTTATGATAAGGTTTTAATTAGTAGAAATAATAAACTTCTGCTAACTTTAACATATTAACAATTTATCGCGTATTCGTTTTTCTTTTAAGACGTTAATTTATCGGTTAATCCGAACGGCCAAAATATTAGTTCGGCTACCGTTATGAAGAATCTAACCACGGATAAAGTTTTAAAAGTCGTATTAGTTTTTCGGTATTGTTGCTACAAATTAAATATATGCGTACGCAGATTTTATTTTAAGCGCGTAGTTCGATAAAAGTGGGAAAATTCGGATTCGTCGTATTTTAAGAAGGAGGATAATAACGCGACGTGTTCGGGCTGTAGCTCATAGATTCGTTAATATCTAGGAATGGCAAAAGAGCTCTGATTAGGATTAGCATAGGATTGATAATATGCGATAATGAAGCGAATTCTATAAATATATATATATTTATAAAAAACGTTTTGTTTTTAATTTATCACAGATTTTCTGTTTTTAAAACAAGCAAATGTACAGAACGGACCCCTTTTTGACATAACTAGATCTTAGGCCTCGTTGGCTCGTTAGGAGGATTTAGGATTTGATTCGTTAATCTTTAGCGTTGTAGAGTAGTACTTAAGTAACTTTGAAAAAATGGAAAACGAGACAGCGGAGCCTGAGCTAGCTGAGGTAATATATGAGCGACAATTATTATTGAAAAATAAGAGAAACTTTTACCGAAGAAATAAAACAAATAATTAGTAGGGTAATTATTTTTATAAACGATTACGACTTAATTTTAGGATTACTATAGTTGGGATACTATAACCCGGCTGTCAACTAGAAAACTTGTAAAATAAATTACGATTGACTTTTAATAATAAACAATACGACGAAAGATTTTAATATTAGATCAGTAACATTGACGGATGCAGGCATAAAAAACCGCAAGAAGCTTATTACCTAAGAAAACACGACACACTGAGAAAAGAAATGGCATAATCGAAGAATATAAGGCATTATCGCTAACCGTCAAGTAAAATCCAGGTAGATAAAGAACGATTTAAAGCAACCGCCTAAGACACTATTAAAATGAACAGCTAAAGTATTTCCATAATATTACAAGTATGCAACGTCGAATGTGTCCAAGCCTTATTTTTCATACTGAGCCAAATACACGGAAAATCATTACACGATGTAAT
This sequence comes from Monosporascus sp. mg162, assembly GCA_004155945.1. Lineage (NCBI taxonomy): Eukaryota > Fungi > Ascomycota > Sordariomycetes > Xylariales > Monosporascus > Monosporascus sp. mg162. The sequence continues at coordinate 74,389 of QJNY01000105.1, forward strand.
TTGCACGATAAATACTATACCCAGTATTCTCGAATACGATAGCTAATTAATAGTTTTTACGATTAAGATAAATTAATACCTTAGTCCTATAAAGTCTTACTTTAAAGCCGACTGATATATAGTTGCCGATAAGCTTCGACCCTGATAAACCTTATGTCTACTGGTTCTACGGCTCGGCAGGGTCAAAAAATATAAGACAGGAAATGTTAAGCTTGACGCGGTAAACCTTAAGGATAAATCTTAACGGTAAACCTTAAAAATAAACCTTAAAGGCAAAGCTTGAAGGCAAACCTTAACGGTAAAGCCTAAGAATAAAGCTTAAAAATAAACCTTAACGGTAAACTTTAAAAATAAACCTTAACTGCGCCATACTGCGCATGAAAGGCTGGCATTTTTCCGAGCCCTCGCCAGTTTTACGGCTCGATCGTTTCTACGCCTTTTCGAATTACCTAAGACAATATGCCGCGCAAGTCCGAATATGCGATACCGGTAATCCGTAACCGCAGGATTTCTACAGAAACTGTCGTATTAACGGTACACAATTGGCATAAAATTACCGGACGAACTAAAACCGTCGACATTATTATCGATCCAAAAAGCTTTTCCATTTCGGCTGTTAATTTTCAAATACGATTTGATTCGCGAAAATAACGGGAATCGATCTTTATAAGAATATATAGAGGAATGTATGACGATTATAAGCGGAATATTGGCGAAACTGGAAGGAAAACTGAAAGGGGAAGGCGGTAACCGGATTAACAACTTCGAAGTTCCGATTTTTGAACGATATATGAAGGACTACGAGCGATGGTTTGCCCGGTTGCTCCGGATTGCAAAGACCGTCCAGAATTTCGACATGAATCGACGTAGATAAAAGCGGGATAAGGTAGTTTGCGAAAGGAATGGGTTAGTAAAGTCTAAAAATTGAGGTAATAATTATCATTTTATCCAATTTTTTTTACACGGTTACGTCTCTTTTACGGAGAATATTACAAGTATAACAAGTTATTTAGAAAGGAATTTAATACTAAAATATTAAAATATAGCGAATAAAATTGGGAAATAGGTGTTATACAATGGCAAAGATATTATCTTTTGTCAGATACATATTTTGAACTATATAAAGTTATATACATTCTGGAATCACTTTGAAGATAGGTTTTGTAAAAGATAAATACGACGTTTTAAATCACCAGCCGGTTATTTTATCTTTTTCGTACCCAAGAAGGTGGGAAAACTTCGATTGGTAGTAAATTATCGATAACTTAACGCCATTACGGTTAAAATATAAATACCGTTATTATTATTAACTAAAATGAAAAACCGCTGATACGGAACAAAATAGTTAAACGTACCACACATGTGAGCTGCACACACAAGCGAGCTGCGCATACAAGTGAGCTGCACACTTTTTAGCGCTCCGCAACAATCAATCCAACTAACTCAACCACAACACATCCAATTGATTCAAATCAATCGTATTCTCTTTCTCTCACCATATTTCCAGCTTTCTAACAAGTGCACGCATTATATCAAGGCTTGTTGCGGACGCCATATTGTTATTCGTTCCTGCTAACCTGTATACGACCGACCAGCTCCAACTCGTTCAAGCTAATATTACTCCCATTTCGTACGAATTAAAAGCCAACCGACAGTAAACCTATTATCCCTCGAATACCCAATTCAAATATGCAAGCCCTCCTATCCAGATGCAATACGTTGGGGGTATATACGTCAGGAAACGTGTTGGAGGGCGGATTTGAAACGCGTTGCGGGACGGATTGCGGGGCGTATTAGGGAAGTGTGGCGGTGTTGTAGGGCGTGTCGTAGAACGCGTCGCAGGACGTGTCGGTCTTGACTTTGCAACAACTCGGTACTGCGTAATTAAACTATTAAAACAAACGTTTGCCAAAAAGATAAATTCTTGCTTTATAGGATGAACAAGTTCTTTTAGTTACTAGAAAGGTTGTGGCAAAGAATTGTTGTTAACAGCTGCTAAAGTTTGTCGGTTGCGGGCAGGTTAGCAGGAAGGAATAGCAATATAGCGTCCGCAACAAGCATTGATATAATGCGTGCACTTGTTAGAAAGCTGGAAATACGGTCAGGGAAAGAGAATAGGATTGATTTGAATCAATGGGATGTGTTGTGGTTGAGTTATTTGGATTGGTTGTTGCGGAGTGCTAAAGAGTGTGCAGCTCACTTGTATGTGCAGCTCACTTGTGTGGCACGTTATAGCTATCGATTTTCGAAATGGTTATAATATAATTCGGATTAAGAAATGGTACGAAAGGAAAATAGCTTTTAGAACAAAATGTGGCTTATACGAATATCTGGCTATAGCTATAGGGTTAACTAACGTCCTAGTAACCTTTTAACAGATGATATATTATATGTTAAAAGATATTTGAATATTTTTATTATTTATTACCTCGACGACATTCTTATTCACTCTGAAACGAAAAATAAATACGAAAAATACGTCTATAAGGTCCTATAGGCGCTATAGAACGTTAAGTTTTTGGGTAATACAAAAAAAGCCACTTTAATAAGCAAGAAATTAAATTTCTAACATATATTATTACGCAAGGATAAATTCGTATCAACCTTAAAAAGCTTTTAACAGTTAAAAACTACGCGTAGCTTAGTAATATCAAAAAGTTACAATCATTTCTTAAATTCGCCAATTATTACCGACAATTGATATACAATTTTAACAGAATAAGTTTACCATTAACGAATCTTATTAAAAACGATAAACATTTAAATAAACTTTGAAAAAGGAAACAACTTTCTAACAAATTAAAAACGCCTTTACCAATAAACCAGTACTAATTATGTACAACTTAAAGCGACTATTCAAACTAAAAATCGACGCTTCGGATTATACCTCAAAAGCTGTAATCGGATATCGAAACAATTAATGAAAATTTTACCTTATTACGTTCTATTCCTACAAAATATATAAAGCTAAACTAAATTACCCTATTTACGACAAAAGGTTTGTTGTGACGGCCATGGGCTTAATCAAGTATTAAACATAAGTCGTACGGTTTATATTGGCAATGGTATCGTGGAAATATGAGCAATAAAGCAATAATTACGTCTGGAAATAGCAGATATAAATCTGGGTAACCAAGTTGTAATTGCAAGCTGGTGCTATCTAGATTATAGGAAATAATAAGTGTAAATATATTGGTTTTGACTTGAGGTGCTTAAGCAGCTTAAACCCTTAAGCCCGTTAAGCCCTTTAAGCCGGCCCTTACTAGCTTAAGGGGTTTAAAGTGCTAAGCGCTTTAAAACCTCTGAGCCAATTACGTAACCTAGGATCCATATCGGGAATATCTCCCATATCTTCCGACCCTTTTTTGTTATGCCAAGTTCCTTTGATTATAATACGATTTCCTTTTTTTCAGGATTTTTGCCCTCAAAGATTAATTTGTTTGTCGCATTTGTTTGGTAAGTAACTTTTCCTTTTATATATTGTTTTCTATTTTTTAACCACCATATTAGGTCGTATTGAAAAATAAAGATTTCGCAAGCGTAATAACGCTTTAATTCTGTCAAAACGAATCGATACTCTTAGTTTTGTTATGTTTTTTAATGTATCCTGTTTTCGTTGCAAATTTGAACGGAAGGTTTGCAAGGCATACTTTAATTCAAGGAAATTCTTTCGCTGCGTTACGTATGGTAGTTTTTATAATTTATTTAGTCCTTCAGTTTCTAAATATTAACGGCTTTTAAACGAAAAAGAACGACTGGAACAGGAAGAAAAATAGGCGCGAGAGGCTTTCCGTTCTGCCGCTAGTAAAATCGATCGCCTTCAAAAATTACGTAAGGTCCTTTGCTAGCGCGTGGTTAAAATATTACGTCGGGGTGTTTAAGGTACGGAAGTGATAGAAGAATTTGAACGTTTGGAACAAAAGCAACAATAGTTGGAAGCTAAAGTTGCAGCAGCGTAAATTACCTTACCTGTTAACTGGCCGTTTGGTGACTTAGACTGAAGTACCCTTATTCTTAGCGCTTCCGGCGTTGTTAATGAAATCTTTTTAAAAGGCGTTGGGCGCTTATAAGCTTTGTCGCGGGTTCTTAGGTATTTTCGAAATCTAGGTAATCTTTTTATTTAATTAGATATTGGGTAAATCCTTCTTTTTTCCGTATATTCAGTATTTCTTTTACTTCGTAAACCGGTGCGTCCTTTATAACTTCTTCGTCTTATTCCGTATTTATTTTGATTATATTTGGTGCTAACTTTAATAAAGAAATAAAAAAGACTGGACAAAGCTTAACTTTCGGCGGTAGCTCCAATTTATAGTTGTTTTTTGAAATTTTCTTCACGATTTTGTATGGGCCGATGTAATTGAAATCGAGTTTTTAATTTGGCCTTTTGGTTTGGATATTTTTAGTAATTAAATAAAGTATCTTCCCTTCCGAAAAGGTTAGTTCCTTTAACCTTTTTTGGTTGTAATATTTCCTTATCTGGTTGCGTACGAAATTAAGCTTTAATTTTATTTTTGAGTGCAACTGTTTTAGTTGTTCTACTATAAAAATTGCTTTAACGTTAGCTGGTTCATCTTTCTATAAATCTCAGTAAACTTCTAGTATAAAACCAAAATTGGTAGTTACTAACGTCGTTTTGATACCTTCGTAATAGTTAGTATTATAGGTTAGTTTTGCAACTGGTAACTTTTCGACCTAATTGTTTTGTTCGTAGTTAATATAGTATCGTAAATCCGTTTTTAACGTTTGGTTATTTTTCCGTTTATCCGTCTGTTTGGGGTTTAAATGCGTTAGATAATTTATGATTTAATCCAAGTTAAACTATTAATCCTTATCAAACCTTCGGAATAAAAATAGTACCTTTATCCGAAATAACTTTCGTTAAAAATCCGTAGTTACCTAAAATATGTTTAAGGAAAATATATGCAAGTTGCTTTATATCGGTATCTTTATTAAAGGGTAGGAAATATAAGAATTTCGTAAATCGATTAACGATTACGAAAATGCTATCGTAATATACTTCTGTACCTAGATTTTCCGAAAAAAAAATTTAGTAATAAAGTTAAATATAATCGAATTTCATAGTCGTTTAGCGACTGGTAAGGGTTATAGTTTCCCGTAGGGCTTATGTCGTTATACCCTTGCCTTAACGCAGATATCGTATTGTCGTAGGACCTTTTGTATTATAATTTTTATCTTAAGAAAGTAATATATCCTTTATAGGCGTTCTAGGGTTTCGTGGATCCCTGGGTATTTATGTACCGGGTGTTCGTATATCCCGTATCATATCCTTTCGTAAATTTTCGGGCACTTGTATTTTTTTTATTTAGTACTTTATTAGTTAATTGGCATTATATTGTTAAATGAGTTGATATATATTAGCTGGTATTGCTTGTATCGTAGCAATTCGGCGCTGTTTTAAGTATTTTTCGGGTGTAACATCGAAAATTATCTGCTATACCTCAACCTTAGGTTTTCCCAGGTTAGGTCGTTTACTAAATACGTTTCCTTTGCCATTTCTTAACCATTTTCGATAGATAATAATATAATCAAATTTAAAAAGGCTTTTTACGTAACGTAACTATTTTCCGACAAGTTTTTATATTATAAAGAAATAAGTAATGTTCTTGTAATCCGTATATCTCTTAATTTGGTATATGTTGCTTTTAAGATAATTGTTAAACTCTTTAAAGGCGTTAACGATAGCTAGGAACTTTTTATTGTAAATAGAGTAATTTAATTCGGTTCCATATAGCTTATGAAAATAAAACGCAATTAGGTAAAACTTTCCTTAATCGTCGCGATATTTAATTACAGCTTTTAAGGCATAATTCGAAATGTCGGTTTTTAGTTTAACTGGTCGCTTTAGGTCGTATATAATCAGTATTGGTTTACTAATAAGGCCTTTTTTAATTTGTTAAAACCCTATTTCTTTTTTTAAAGTTTATTTAAATAGTTTATTTTTTTTTTTGATAAATTCCGTTAATAGCATAACTATCTTATTAAAATTCCGTATAAATCGTCGGTAATAATTAATAAATTTAAGGAATACTTATATTTTCTTAGTATTAATAAGTTCTACCTAATCTTTAATTGTTAATAGGTTTTTAGGATTTATACGAATTTGTCCTAACGTAATAATATGTTTTAAGAATTCGACTTTTTTTGGAAAAAAAATAGGTTTTTTTAATATTAACCAAAGGTTTGGCGTCCGAGAGCGTCTATAAAACTTAATAAACGCATTTTGGATACTTTTCTTTCGTTTCTAAACAAATAAGAATGTTGTCGAGGTAACAAATAATAAAAATATTTAGGTATTTTTTTAGCATATAGTTTATCATTTATTGGAAGGTTGCTAGTACGTTAGTTAATCTTATAAGAGTAACTGGTATTCGTATAAGCCATATTTCGTTCTAAAGGTTATTTTTTATTCGTATCCTTTCTTAATCCGAATTATATTATAGCTATCTCGAAAATTAATAGCTGTAAACCATTTTGCTCCGTATAGGCGGTCTTTTATTTTAATAATCAATAATAACGGCGTTTTGTTCTTAACGGTAATATCGTTAAGGTATTAATAATCCACCATTAATCGAAATTTTCCCCCTTTCTTCGGTACGAAGAACATAAGATATCCGGCTGGTAATTTGGAACGTCGAATCTATTTTTTACGAAACCTGTTTTCGAAGTAATCGCGGAATGAATGTAATTCTACATAGTTTAGGTTATATATCGGATAAAAGCCGGTATTTTTGCTATTTTTAAGGATTACTTCGTAGCTTTATTCGTTATAGTTTAGTAATTTGGTGTTAAGTTTTTGGCCAAATAATTTGTCGTACTTGTAATATTATAAAGGTACTTTAGCTATCTATTCTAGTACCTTTCCGGGCGTTCGTTTTAAATCGTTATTTATTTGTTTAAATTTTACTTTAAGGTTAGTAATAATACGTCGTATTTTTCGGTTATGCTTTTTTTTAATATACCTTATTACTTTTGGTAGTAAAGTTTCTGCCGTTTTTTATGCCTGCATTCGTTTACTTTATCCATCGAATGTTGAAATCTTTCGTCTTTTGGCTTATCGTTAAAAAATAAATCGTAATTTATTTCGCAAGTTTTTTAGTTAATGGCCGGGTTATATTATTTTAACCATAGCAAACCTAAGATTAAATCGAAATCCTTTATGGCGATAACGTCGAAATTGATAGTCTGCTTTTTTTTTGGATAAAGGTTTTAAGGTAATTAATTTTATATCGAACTTATCCATCGTCGGAATTAAATATCTAACTTTCGGCGTTCTCGACCTCGCAAAAATATTCCTTATTTTTCCATAGTAACTGTATCTCGTTAATTACTTTTGGAGCGATGTAATTACTTTTTATTACGCCATAATTCACAAATGCGGTATATTGTTTATTTTTGATTCGTACTTATATCGTTATAGGTTTTTTTTCGTACTGTTCGTATCGTATTTAAAGCCTTTTTAAAATATTGCTATTTATCTTCGTTTTTTCTTCCAGCCTAGAGCTTTATTATAAGTAACTTAAGTTTTTTGGGCTATTTTCGAATTGCTAAATTCTTTTTCCAAATCTTTTATTTTCGTTTTAGATCTATTTTAATTATTGCTCTTGTCGGCGTAGCGTTATTATCAAGTATTCCACTTGGTTTTGGAACGTTTCTTTGGTAATGTATTTTGGCTTTAAGGTTTTCTAGCTTTAATTTGAAAAAAAGCGAATTTCTTCCTTTATAGCTAATCGCTTTTTTAGGTTCCCTGTAAAGGCTAGCCAAATTCGTAAATCGGTAATTATTTTCTGGCAGTACGTTTTTATTGTTTTTTGGATTAATTCTTCCTGCGTTTAATAACTGTATTATTCGTAATAGTACTGGGGTTTATATATAAAGCAATGTTTTCCTTTTAGCCAGTTCCTGGTTGCTGCCAGTTTATCGATCTTTTCCATTATTGCCATTTCGCGTATATGGCAGTATTATTTCTGATTTTTAAAATTGCTTCCAGTTCGATTTTTAAAACCGAAACCTTATCGTTATATGCGCGTAATTCGTCGCGCAATATATTCTTTTTCGTCGTCGTGTACCTTGTACTGCGGTCGTCGACAGCTAACTACAGGGAGCTTTCCGTGCGGATCGGGTTCTTTTGGGCATACGTTTTCGTTCTATTCTTGGTATTTCTTTAGCTATGCATTCAGCATTAACTGGTTGTTTTTTTGTTGCCGTTTTTGCTGTACGCGGGAAGGTGGCTTATCGTCGCTCAGCTTTTTCCATCCTTTGTGCTTCCGTAGCTATTGGGTGATAGTAGGTCCAATAAATTTAGTTTCTTTGGCCTTTTTGGCTCCCGCTTGGGTTAACTTTTTCGCTCTTTTTATTCTTTGTTGCGTTTTAGGTAAAGGGTTATCGTTATTTTTGGCGCGAATTATGTTGATCGTTTTTCGGTCGCCAGGTTTATTTTTATACTGATTTTCAGAAACTGGAACCTAATATACCTTTTTCGGGTTTTTGTATTTTCGCGTAATATATTCGGGCTTACGGTAATTATAGCAGGTAACGGATTTTTACCTTTCGATTGGATAACGTTTAATTTTATAAACCCTAATTAAGTTTTATAAAAGATGGAAAGCGTAAAGTATTTTCGACCTTAATTAGTTTCTTAGAATTTAAAACGTAAAGCAAACTCTTTACGTCGTTTTTGTTATCGTTCAAACTGTCGATTGTCGATCTTTACAGCCTTAGCAATATATTTATCGAATGCGCTAGGTCGTTCGATTTTGATGATTTCGTCTTTAATATCGTTCTTTAATATTTTATAAAAGACGTCGATTAAGATATCGTCTTCGTCGTCGACCTATTTTATTTTAGATATAAAATTCCTGAATTCGCCGGTATATTTAAAAGCTAGTCCCTTTTATTTAAGCTATAAAAGGTTCTGTATAATTTTTCGTTTTATGTCCGGGTTATCAAAATTATTTTTAAGCTTTTATTCGAAATTAACATAACTTTCGAAAATCTCTTTAGTAGCCGTTTTTTGGTCGTCTTCCGCGTTTTCCAGGTAATCGCGTAACGTAAGCTTAAACCAATTCAAAACGTCCTCTTTTAAAAACCTTACCACAATAAGGATTTTGTCAGCGTCGCCTTCGATACTTTCCAATCGTAGATACACTTTAGCCTGGATTAGGAAACCTTAAACGCTTTTTATACTATCGTAAGGTTCGGGTTTTTTGACTTTAAGTTTTGGAATTACGGCTGCTAATATCAAATCGACTAGGGCGGCAACTTAAGCAGTAAACTGTTAAACATAGGCCTTAAAATACTAAACGCGTTTTTGCAACTGCTAGGTAAAGATAAAAACGGTAGCTTCGGCGCTGGTCGACATTCTGACAGTATTAAATATTGCTTAAAGTTTAACGGTATTATTAAACACAAACTTGCAACCTATAACGGTTATAAGTTTAACCAATTATTAAACCTAAGTCGTACGGTTTATATTAAAAGTAATATCGTAAAGGTTTAAACAATAAAACGATAATTACGTTTGGTAATATCAGATATCAATTTAAGTAACTAAGTTGTAATTACAAATTAATATTCTCTAAACTATAGGATATAATATATATATATATATATATTAGTTTTAGCTTAAAGTACTTAAGCGGCTTAAACCCTTAAGCCCGTTAAGCCCTTTAAGCCGGCCCTTACTGGCTTAAGGAGCTTAAAGTGTCAAACGCTTTAAGACCTTTAAGCTAGTTACGTGACCTAGGATCCACATCAAAGATATCTCCCACATCCTCCGACCGTCTCTTGTTATGCCAAGTCCTTCTGGTCATAACATTTCTTGTTAGGGATTAAAACGGTCCGCGCATACCTGCCGGATTCTCGTACATATATACCTACATATCCCCCCGTAATCTTCGATAATATACGAAACCGAAACTTTTACACCTTTATACAGTTATACGTATCTTACGTAAGGCTATTCGTAATACGTAAAAAACATAAGTTAAACGCTGTTATATCTTATTATTATTCCCTTATCTCTATTATTACTGAAGTAACCCTTAATAAGTAGTACCTATTATCAGAATTAAGAACTAGTTTTTCTTATTACCCTATCATTTCCAACCCATTTAGAGCGAAGCATACGAAAGAAAGTACGAAATAAAGATAATACCTGACGATAAACTTAATAAGTATACTTATACCGGCAAGAGAAAAGCTCGAAAGCATTTAAAAAATTTACGCCTTTGTTGCTAAATATACTAATAACCGGCATCTTATACGAAAGCATTAAAGAACCATCGAGTTATTAAAAAAAGGAACCCACTTTAACGTCGCCTTTAATAACCATTACCGTATAATAATTACTAACGTATTATATTCGATAATTCTCCTAACTTATTAGGAAAAAACCGATATATTATGCGACTAGTAGTACAAAATTACTTATATATGTTTTAGATCTGTCTACGGAAAAAACGACAAACTCGATAACTTCCTTTTTAAAGGAGAAATACTTAAATAGTTAAACTTTTAAAAAAATCCGATAAAGTTAGCATCCACATCGCCAGCAAACCCAGTATCTATATCGCCTATAGAAAAACGGAAGTAATTAAAGCTTTCCGAAATTTCAATAAAACCGATACTTATACCGACAAATAAGCGACAGTTTCAGGAGTTCCAAACCTTACAAAATATCCCGGTTAAAGCAACCTTAAAGTACGAAGATATGTTAATCTTTCCATTAGGAAAATTTTAGACCATCGGCTTAAAGCGCAAATTAAGACGGCTTTTAAAGCTTGTCCGAACTTACGAATAGGGACGATGAAATACTACGAACCCTAGCCCTTTTTTCTAAGAACGTAAGGGAGTTTCGCGTTGATTAAAGCGTAACGCCCGTTCCGCATAACTAAACCTTAATTAATAGAATTACAAAGTTACACCAGTTCTGCGTAATAAACGCTGAACTATTTTGGCCAGACGTCGAAAAAGTTAAGCATAACGCTTTAGTTATTTTCTATAACCAAAAGTAGGTGTATTATTGCGATATATAGCTATAAGCTAAAAGAAAATAGAAATATAGGCCGATATAGATAACCGAAAATCCGTGATTTTTTTTAAAAAGTTGGGAGCTTATTTTGTAATAACGCCCTGGTTTGGTACCAGCAATAGTTTTCCGAATTTAACAAAAACCGCTTTCGGGTAAGGCTAACGATTTTCTTAGACGCTGTGCTAATGTAATTCGGGATTAAGACAAAGAAAGCTCAGGAATAGCTAATTAAAAACCGGTATAACCTTAAAGATAACAAATAAGAGAAATCGGTTAAAACTTACGTTATAGAGTTATTTAAGGACGCTAAACTATGAAGTGATTTAACCGACTTTGAGTTGCTTACCCGCTTGTACCAAAATTTATAGCTTATATTCTAAGTACTATATTTTCGGCACGGAAAAACGGATAGTATCACAGTATATCTGGACAAGGTCGACGACAAAGACAAGGTTTAAAAAAGCAAAATTAATTAATTTGCTAACATTAACCTTTGCCTTATGGAATGATTTATATAATAATATGGACAGTTAAAATAATAGGGCTTATTGGGCGAATAATAACCGTAACAGCCAACGGTTTCAGCGTTAAGAATCGCTATAACCTAGTCGAGGATTATACGGATTTCGTTTCTTTAATTCGAATTTCCTAGATTATTTAGAATATTACCGAGGATAAGAACAACGACGCGAAGAATTGCGGTTTCGTTAATATCACGAACGCGAGATCGTTCCAGTTATCTGTATTGCGGAAGTTATTAACGTCGTTTTAGACGACATCCACAATTTGGTACAAAGATTCGACGTTAATATAGAATTTATGCGTTTGTTAACAAGAAAAGCCTATATTAATACGAGAAACACGTCGAGAGTTATTAATCCGCATTATAGGATGACGGTTGCGATTATTTTAGCGAAAATAAAGCTGAATTAAAATTTAATTATAAGGAAAATTAGGTAAGTATTAAGAAAGACGTTATCTATAATACGTATTTCGGATATTCCGAGGAATTCGACAAAAGGTTAGTTATTAAAAATACCGATAAGAAACCAAATTACTTATGCCAACGATACGAAACGTAATACGGTACGGTTAATCTCCTTGCCGGCTATCTACAAAAAGGATACATACCTAAAAAGTAAGCGGTATTAAAATTCTCCGCGCGGTAAATTTTTCGAAGCCCGTTTTAAAAGTTGCTAACGTTAATAGAATAATATACTTCGTTTTAGATAACGAACAGTGAATTAAGGTTAACCCGAACCGAGCATTATAAAACTATATATAATGGAAAATGTCGTATCTAACGATAATCGTTAAGGTTAACATTAATACGTAACTTATAAACGTCTGCATGGATACAGGAAGCTTGTCGATTTTCGTCGACCGAGAATAAGTAAATTTTAGGCGAAAAGTGCGAAATTCTATAAGTGTAACCTTATTTAGATTAAAAGCGATAATCGAAAATCTTTATTAACATTTAAGTAAAATTTAACTTTTATATATAAAGTTAAGTTAAAGGTATATAAATTAATGGCTATTTTAGAATTAAGGCAAACGTAATCGATGGTTTTAGGCCAAACAAATTACTAGGTACCGAGTTTATAATGCAGTATAAAGTTAAAATCTATTTTGTTAAAGGAAGTTATACCTTCCGATTAATTTTTAATATAGAAGTAAAGAGGAAAACTGTTAAAACGGTAACCTTAAAGCCAATACGGCGAAAAGTTACAGCTGTCTATATAATGGTTATCTTTACGATAATTATAACGTATATTAACGTAAATTACGTCGACTTGTCCAAGCTAACAGTTAAAAAGAAATCAGATAGCTTAGCCGGTATACTTAATAACCGATTATCCAGAAGCTCTTAACTTTCTTTTCGATAAATTTAAACCAAAAAATCTATTTTCTATAATATCAAGGTTTCGGTTTTACTAAATATAAAGAACGAAAAGATTAGTATTATATATAATTATGCCGGTAATGTCCCACATATATAAGCGAAATATACATATAAGCGAAACGCTTTTTCGCTATTCCAATTGCTTATCTTTAACCGTTTATTTTTTAATACTAATATTATGGAACGCCTTACAAAAGAAGCGAGAATAAACCTAGTTATTTAAGCTAATCAACAAAACCCGAAACTTAGTTACAGAAATCTTAGTTCTATCTATGAAATGTTATCTTTTACCTTAGCACATCGTTTTAACGATAAACGCGCCCGACCCGATATTGTCATTCCTTTGCAGAGATTGACCCCGACCGGAAAAAAATGATTGTTGACCGAATCCTTGACCTATATACGGGGGCGTTTCCTGTCCGGCTTCAGTATGTTGAAGATATGGCTAATATACTGCCTGCCCAACGCGTTACAGAACGCGTTGGAATTAACTGGGCGTCGAACTTTGTTAAACGGTAAAAAAAACTTTAGACGCGTTTAAAACGGAAGATCGATTATTAACGGATCTTATCCGAGAATCCAGAAGCATTTCGCAAGTGGTTCGAGCTTGTTACGGTTATAATCGCGAAATACGGTATCGTAGAAGAGGATATTTACAACTTCGACCAGACTGGATTTTTAATAAGGCTTTTTATGCTAACGGGCATAGTAATTACCAGTACCGAAAGACGTAAAACATCTAAACAAGGGCAAGAAGGTAATAAAAAATAGGTTGCAATTATCCAGGCTATTAATATCCAAAGTTAAGCTGTACCATTATTTGTCATTATGGCGAGGAAAAATTATCTTAAATTCTGGAAGCGCGATAACTTATTGCCAGCAGCCGATTGGAAAATCGTATTAAGTAATAATAGCTGGACAACAAATAAATTGGATTTTATATAGATCTAGCATTTTGACAGATATGCGTGGACGCGTACTAAAAGTTCGAAACTTTTCTTTATCTCCGACGGCCACGAAAGCCACTATTCGATAAAATTCGAAGAATAGTACACCAATAACAACACTATTACGCTTTATATGCCCGCGTATTTTTCCTATCGGTTTTAACCTTTTAGCGTATCTTGTTTTTCTAGTTTGAAACACGCTTATTCGTGGTATATCGATGACTTAATACGACGCTATCATACCTATATTGCTAAAGAAGACTTTTTTCGCCGGCTTCTACGACACGTTCCAAGCTGCTATGACGTTCGGTAATATGGAATCTGGATTCGCGAAAGCTGGTCTTGTTCCATTCGATCCCAATAACGTTCTTTTTAAATTGGAAGCTTCTCCAGTTGTGCCTACGCCGACCGTCTCCCCGCTAACCGCTGCCGGTTCCATTCGTTCCCCGCTTGCGAAAATTTCTAGAAATATTAAAGAGGTAACGAAATAAGGACGTTACTTGCAAAAAACGATTAGGAGCTATTAGGATGGTACGGTAATAAGGGTCGTTAAATCGGCTGGTTTTTTAATAAACAGTAACTTGTTACTTTTGTACGAAATTGCTTTTTTTCTAGAATAAACCGTCTAATTGCGCGAAACGAATCACATGTTAAGCAAACGTCGGAGGACTAAAAGTTAATGTCTTTAAGAAGGAGGAATATTTATTAGGAAGGACAAGCTTTCTGGCCCAAAAAGAAAAATGTAATAAAAAAATGCAGCTAATAGCAGTGAAAGAAGGTCGCTGTAGCAGGGTTAAGACTAAAGAACAGAAGTGTGGCGTTTGCGGCAAGCCCGGGCATAATGCGTGTACTTGTAAAAAAGTTGGAGATACGTTTAGCCAAAAAGAACCCGATTGATTTGAATTAATTCGATATGTTATTGTTAAGTTAATTGAAATGTATTGTCGCAGAGTACTAGAAAGTGTTTGGCTTATATCTATGTTTCGCTTATAAGTTTGAGACGTTAACAAAAAGACCTAGTTAATTAACTGGCACGATATTAAGCAGTATTAGAAAGCTGGTTTAACCTGAAAGAATTAAGTTACTATAATAAAAAAGGCTTATTTTCCCAATATAAAAGCGCAAAAGGCGCGAAAACGGACAAACGCCTAAGCGCCGACTTTTATATCCCGTTATACCGTATGACGAAGTTAACGGACCTTCCGTGTATCAAATCCAAAAATAACGCGGTTATCGCAAAATACGACCCGGTAATTAATGATAAGATACGCCGCCTAATTAATAATTACGACATCTCTCGGAATAAAGGTATAGTATTAATATTCGAAAAACATAAAATACGTATCGACCTTGTCGACAGAGAGCAGAAATAACTTAACCCGGTTAGAATATACCCGATAAGTGTTAAAGATCGCTAATTTCTCGACAAGAAACACGACGACCTACATAAAAAAAAATACTTTTCCAAAGCGAATTTACCCCCGTAGTAATTCTAATTTCCGTCGTATAAAGGAAATTAAATAATAAGAATAAAAAAGCGCCTAATAGGCAATTTTAAACCGTTAAATAAGATAACCGTTTTAACGTTTATTTATTATTCGATCAAGATAGCATTATAGGTAACATAGCTGGCAAAATATAGTTTAATTCTTTCGATATATTTAATTTGTATTATCAGCTATTAATATAAATAAAATACCGAAACCGCCTAGTAATTATTAATTCTCCAGAATTGGAAAGGTTTAACGTAATCTTAATAAACTTTCTTAACGCCTTTATTTTTGCTTAAGGGTTTATAGATAAATTGTTTTCCGCATATAAGCACTTTGTACGTTTATATATTAACGATATTATCGTTCTTAATTGAAATGCCGAAAAATATAAAAAGCATTTCCGTATCGTATTAAATATACTTAACAAAACGCGGGTCTATATTAACGCCGAAGAATCCTTCGTCGGCTTCCCAGTAATCCGTTTAGTAGCCTATAACGTTAATGGAAACCGAATTTCTACAGCTAATAACCGCATAAACGCTTTTTAAAAAGCTCGTCTTTCCTAATGCGATCGACGTTTTGGAAGCTTACTTAGTTATAGCAACCTAACTACGTAAAGGAATCGCATAATATAATGTTAAAACGATACACCTCGAATAACGAAAAACTAAATTATTGGCCAAATTTAAAAGTTAAAAGCTTTACTTACCAAAATATCGAAATGGGCGAAATAAAAACATATTTCCAAATTTAAGTTCATACCGACGGAGAAAAAAGGAAAAGGTATAAAAACAGCTCCAAAACTGCTTATGCAATTATTACGTCACGTATTATTACCAGAAAACAAACTTTTCTTCTTTAAGATAAACGCCTGCAAAAAAGCTTATAGCATTATGCTTTTTAACTAGCCGGCGAATAGGACAGGAAGTTATCCCCGGCAAGGATATACCGGGAACAAAAATTAAACATATTCTTTTTATATCCAAGCTAAACTCGAACGTAAGAAAAAAGTAGGGATTTACTGAAGGAGAAATGGCCGCCTTAATATAAAAATATCAAACGTTTCGAAAACTTAGTTAGTTTAACCGATTTCCGGTTAACGATTTTACCGATTACGCCTTTATAAAAGGAATCGTTATGTATTCGCCTTTAGCCACTATAAACCTTAGCAAATTTAATTCTAAGCTAATTAATATAGCTAATTTGTTATTGCAAGTTTAGCTAAAAACATACCATATTCCAAAAAACCTTGACGTAATACTAAACGCGTTATTACGCTTGCCGACAGTGATCTTGGATTAAAAAGTAACTGAACGAAACGAATTTAACGAGTTAAAGGATGTATAGAAAGATGTTAATGTTTAGTGATTCCTAGCAAAAAAGGACAAAACTTTTCACGCTATTCCCGTCTTGAATAACAAGTGTAAGGCCCGCATTATTAAAAATACGTAATAGATTACCGGTGCAAGTATATATACGCTATATTACAAAAGATAAAAGTTAATAAACGCAAAAAATAATAATACCAGCCGTTTAAGTTATAAGATAACTTCCTTTATTATGTCGAGCTGGACGGCTAAAAAGGGTTATATATCCCATAAACTTATATCGAGGACGTTTTGAAGCTTAAAAATAACAAAAAGTACTATTTCGCCAAAAATCGCAGAATAGAAAATTTACGCAACATTTACTTTATAAAGAAATACTTTAAGATATCGAAATACTTAAGCTTTTATACGGTTTGCTGAAAAGTTAAACGGATCGAAGCAAATTACTAGGGGGACGGTTACCCTTACCAGCAGTTAAGTTATCGTACAATACGATAACCATAAACTTTATTAGGGATATAGCGGAAATGGTATTCGCAAATACCTTTTAAGCGTTAATAAAGCATAATACGTTAAACAGCCTATATACTATTCTTGCAAAACTAGCAAGAAAACGTTGTTAATACCTAGCAATACGCGGTATACGGCTCGGGATTAGGCAATAATAACGCTAAAAATGCTATAGTTATACGATTAAGATTACTTATTACCATTATTAACGATAAGGATTTAAAGTTTATACCTGCTTTATAAAACGGAAGATTTAACGTTTTAGATATTAAATTACTTTTCTTTACAGCATATAATCCGCAAAAAGAAGAATTATCCGAAAGGAAACCTTATATCATTAAAACCAATATACGTTTCTATAAAGCTACGGACCTAAAGGTTCTATAGATAAATATAATACCCGCTTTATAATACCATTTAAATAATTTCTTAGCAGTTAGAGTAAAACGATTCCTTAACGAACTGATGCTCAGATTTTAACCTAGGTCGACGTTGGACATATTAACCCCTTTAAAAAAAGAAAAACCGGTAATCTCGAAAAACGCAATGAATATCGTACGAAAAGATTATGCTAGAAAAACCGTACAGCTAGCCGACCTCGCCAATATGCTCGCAAAAAAAAAGGTACGATAACCGGCATACATAGACGGAATTTAATAAAGGCGAAACCGCATACTTTAGACTGTATTAGGAATATTATTTACGTGGGTAACTTAAGCGGAAATGGTCGTTTACTTAAGCCGGTCCGTTTAAAATTTTCGAACGAATAAGAAATTAAGCATATAAGCTGGACTTCCTTACTAACTAGAAAATCCACCCTGTCGTCTCAGTAATGCAGTTATATAGGCAAAAATAAGAAAAATATTTATTTAAACGAGAAACAGCTAAGCCCGGCCGAATGGCCGCAAAGTGTAACGTACAGAAATAGAAAATCGACGGTATCGTGGACCGGCGAGTATGTTAGTACAAAAAGAACCTATCCGTTAAGTATTTCGTTAATAGATAAATTATATAACGAAAAATAATGAAGAACGTTTTAGAAAAAACTTGTTAATAACGGTTAAAAAAGCCGTTACCGAATGTAAAGTAAATTACCTAATTAATTAACCGGTTAAAATTTAAAAAGTGGTTGAATCCGCTTTAACATTATTAAGATAGTAGATAACAGATACGTAATTATATCATTATCGACATAAAAGGGGGAAACCGCAGTAAAGAAGAATTATTAATACTCCTTATATTTTTTCTATATATTTTCTTAACGTCGTTAAGTATTCCGTTTTATTTGTTATTTAATCTTGCTAATAACTATTTTTATATTTCTTTCGTATTTACGCACTTTTACCTTTCTGCTATCTTTAATTAATTTTGCGTTATATTTGTATTATATAACAAAGCTGTTCGTACCTTTTTCAGAAAATCTTACGTTATTAGGAAGTTGCACATCGTCGGCATTAGAAGGTTTTTGACTATAAAAGGGCAACTTTCCACCAAAACTTCCCACTCTTTTTTTCCTTCTTTTCAAACCGCCGATTCTCAACAATTTACATATATATCGGTAGTTGTCCGTAAGCTTATACGTAATTTTAGTTATTCCTAACGAAAAATCCCCTTAACCTATTACCCCAGAGTAATCAGGCAAATTTTAATCCCGTAATATTAAACAAAAAAAACCGCTTTTAATACCGTTTCGAGTTTCCAGTTTTCCAATATTAAGGAGGACGAATAAATTAATCGCTTTAACGTACTTAGGCTTATAAACGACAATCTATTTATAGCAGCTAACAATAATTAACCCAGCGATAACGACAACGATAAACAGAAAGAAAATTATTTTAATAATTGAAAAAAAGAGCAAATTCGGCGAGCTTACTGGTATAATCGTTATTACCAAATCCAGTTTTTCTGCCGTAATCTAAAATAATACTATTAGTAAGAAAAGCGAAAATCGCTTTCGACCTTTTAATTCGTTTTGTGCAACCAGTAACCAGGTATTCTTTACCTAAAAAAAGGTTATTTTTAACGAAGAAATAATTTGAAAGGACGATATTAATTCGTTTAATACCTAAATCGTTATCGACGATTTCTGTAAAAATTTAGATAAGGGTTTTTACGTTAAATAAATTAGCCAAGCCGTTATCTTTGACGAAAACCGCGCTAAACTTTGCAAAACTATAAACGATTTCGTAAAGAAATCGGCACTTACGACGATTAATCGAGTTAGTTTTAACAAAACCGGGTATAATAGTAATAACGATAAAGATATTAACTTGAGTTTAAATAACTTTGCCGACTTTTAAGAAAAAGAGTACGTCCTAATAAAAACCGATGCCGAATTCCTTATTATTAAGTTAATATTAATTGGGAAGATTACGTTTACGGGAAAGAAAGTTATTTATAACTTAATAATTAAAGCAAAACGTTATAAGCGCTTTTATTTATTACGACTTTTAGCGTCCAAAAACTCGACACGTAAGTGAACTAAAAATACCGAATAAAAGGTTATATACGTAAAAGACAAAGAAAACGAGGAATTCGATAGCCGGACCCGAATAAAAGCTTACCTTATACGTATTCGCAAGGAATACGCTTCCGATATCCGTCTAATAGTTAAACTTACTAAGGAAATTAACGAGTTCGTCACCAAGGACAGTACGAAAACTTATACTAAATACTTTCACGTTAAATCGGTCAAAAGTCGCGTAAAAACGGCATATAATATTTCGAAATCCAAGAAGGCTTACGATGATAAATTGCTAGCCAAAACTAGCATTTAACTACGAAACTTTACAACTTGAAAGGCCACTTAAACGGTAATATTAACCGTTATCTCGAGGAAATGAAATGCTTTAACTTATATCAGGTTAGCTTAAATACTAAGAAAAGTAACGCCCTTATTAATAACGATTCCATTATACATCCTGTTATCTTTTTATTCTAGAAAGGTATTAACACTATTAACAACAAGTTCGAAAAGGGGAGTTTTTATAACGTTAGCAACGCCGCCCAGTTAATACCGAAGTAATCCATAAGGTTATCGAGAATAAAATTAATAATAAGATAGATAAAGCTGTTTAAAAGGTCGAAAAAAGGTAGATATAGCCGTTAAAGTTACCAAAAAGCTTTTCTCCGGCATTACTAACGAATTAACCGATATCTAGCATCGACTAGACATAATGGAAAGTATTCTTTTACGAAAGAAAACCTAACGGCAAACGTTACAGAAAAGTAATTATGCTTTTCAGATATTTCGTTAGATTTATCGTACAGGATTTAAGTAGTATACGCTTGCAGGAACATATAAGGGCTTCAGAATTTACGGTTAGTTTTATATACATAAGAATCGAAATGTTAACGTTAATTTTTCCACCTTAATGTAACTAGCCAAGGCTATTGAGCCGTATTCTGGTTGTGGTACCGTACGCTATACGGTTTCTTTTAGGATGAAGCGGAGATTTATTAAAGATTACAATAATCCGGGCATACCTGCCGGATCCTCGTACATATATACCTACAGATCTCCACCTAATTTTCGATAATATACGAAACCCAGACTTTTACACCTTTACACAGTTATACGTATCCTACGCAGGACTCCTCGTAACACGTAAAGAACTTTAAGTCAAACGCTGTTATATCTTACTATTATTCCGTCATCCCTATTATCACCCAAGTAATCCTTAACATTTCTAGCTATCCTTAACGCCTTCAAGAAATTTAGATATTACTTTAAAGACAACAAGCACTAAATTAAGGTATATATAAATAATCAAAGCTAACCGTAAAAACCATTGATCCGTCATCGTGTTCGGAGATACTGGGTGTAGTATCTACCGTGCAAATTACATCGTGTAATGATTTTCTGTGTATTTGGCTCAGCCTGGAAAATAAGGCTTGAACCCATTCGACCTTGCATAAATTAGAAAAATATTACATACTTTTCTAAAATCCGAAAACCGATCGAAAAATAAGTGTCTTATATATAAACCTTTCTAAATTCGATTATGTTATTATTTGCCGCAAAGGATCAAAAAATAGCGAAACAAACGCGCTTAGTAAACAACCCAACCTAAAAGAGCTTAAAGGTAACGTACAGCAAAGTAATCTTCGATAATAGGACCCGAAAAATACCTAAAGCAACGCCGGATTACTACGATATAAACCACACCGCCCGATATATACTAATGTAGATGGAAATATAACGCTAATTTACTAATAAAGCAGGAAACAGCTAAAATATAAGTACTTAAAAACCTACAGGAAATCCTAATACGGGATATATACGAACATCTGATATATAAATACCTAAGCGTCTATAAAACCCTAAAACGCTTACAATGAACATATTACTTCTTTAAAGTAAAAGTATTGTATAAAAAATAATACGATAATGCGATATTTATGGTAAAGCAAAAGCGAGATAACATAAACCTTACGGAAAATTTCAACTATTACCAGTTGCTAAACGAGCATAAAATTTGATTACGTTTAACTTTATTACTAAACTTTCTTTATTAAGAAATCCAGTTCCGGAAATACATTGCGATAGCGTTTTCGTAACTGTTAATCAATTTACGAAGTTTTTTTATTTCTTACCTTACAACGGAAATAGAAATGTAAAGCAACTTACATACATTTCTCTTAAACATATTTTTAATACCTACGGATTTTTAACAGAAATTATTTCGAATTAAAGTATTACATTTACCTCAAAGTTTTAGCAAGGAGTAATACCTGAACTTAAATTAAATTATAAATTGTTTAACGTATTTAAGCCCCAAACATACGAACAAATAGAAAAACTAACCAAACGTTGAAAACGTATCTACGATGCGATATTAACTACGAACAAAATACCCAACTTAAAAGGTTACCAGTTGCGTAGCTAATCTACAACATTAGCTAGTACAAAAGCATCAAAACGATGCTCGTATCTCCGAATTTTGGTTTATATCTAAGGTTTACCGAAATTCAAAAAATGGACCAGCTAACGCCAAAACAATTCTTACGTCAAAATAACTAAAACAATTTCATGCGAAAATAAAAACGAAGCTTAAATCTTTACGTAACTAATCAAGTAAATACTACAACTAAAAGAGATTAAAAGGATTAACCGTTTCAAAAAGAAAGTTAGTTTACTTGGTTACTAAAAACATTTAAACCAAACGACAAACTAAAAATTTAATTTCGAATATACCCGTCCATATTAAACCCTTAAAGAATTCAGAAAATAACTATAAATTGGAGCAACCGCCGACGATTAAGGTCTATCCAGTTATTTTATTCCTCTATTAAAATCAGCAGCCGACATAATTAAATTAATACGAAACGAAACGAAAAAATAATAAAGGCTATACCAGTTTACAAAATAGAAAGAATGTTAAACGTACGCAAAAAAATAGGACTTACCCAATATCTAATCAAGCAAAAACATTATGTAGACTCCGAAAGCACTCGAAAACCCGCGAAAAACCTTATAAATACCCAGCGCCTCCTAAAAAACGTTCACTAGCAGCGCCGAAACCGCCAAGGTTGAAGATACTCTAATTTACATCACCAAATAACGCCAAGTCGGTTCCTTCGATACCAGACTAATCGGTAGGAAACGGGGTTATATTGATATCACTGTCTCAGGCTTCAACTGCTCTTGTTCTCGTCCCAAACGTTTTAAACTTCTCTATCGCCTTTACATCCGAAATACCCCGACAAACAATCTTTATAATACGCCTTCGTAACAATTTTTTTAACCACGCAATCGGGCCAAACAACTAAATAAATCATTTAAGCGCTGTTAAACCTGTAGAAACTCGTTTTTAGCTAGTCGTTTCTAACTTTTATCGGTCCTTTTCAACCGATGACTTGGTATATTCGTTTTCTAAAAAAGCTAAATACGTGGTAAAAACGTCCTGCAAAGGTCCAAGGAATATACTTTAAAAGCCTAAGAAATACCGTGCAGTCCGCTTTCTCCGAGCGACAGCGAAAATAAAAAAGAACATTACGAAACCAAATTTTTCGATCCAACGAACGAAAAACCATACATTACAACGCGAAACGAACTTCGTCTTATTTTTTTGGTCAACTTGGTTAAGTATATCAGAAATTAATAAAAAGAAAAGGAAGTTATTTATCGAACAAACATAACGAACAATTCATTTTTAAAGGCAAAGATCTAAAACAAGGGAAAATCATATTATAACAAAAAAGCTTATTTTAGTTAATCAACACTCTGAAGTTATGGGACATATCTCTGATATAAGTCTCAATGTTATATACTTTTCTTACTTAACTTCCGGGAATTTATAATAGTTTATTTAGTAAGTAAAAGTAAGCAGGTACGAATCTCGACGCGTACGTCAAAAGTAGTAGAATATATATACATCGATGTTTTCTATAGTCCAGATAGCACTAACTTGCAATAAAAATTGGTTTTCCAGATCTATATCTGCTATTACTAGACGTAAATATCGCTTTATTCTTCAAAGTCCTACGATGCCATTGCTAACATAAACTATACGACTTCGATTTATTAGTTGATTAAGCCAATAGTTGTCACAATTAACCTTAATAACCGTATTTTACCTATACCTTTTCTGTTGCTATATATATAAGACGATTTTCAGGGTATTATATTGTAAAAATATTTAAGTACTCTTTATAGCCTATAATTTATTATTCTTTTAAATAGTGCCCGCTGAGTTTATAAATTTTATAAAAGTAACTAATTATTTATACAAGTTATATTTTGTTTTAAATGCTCTCTTTTATTTAAACCTTTTACTCGAAATTTTGTGGTCTCTTTTTCGAAGATCGAAGATCCATATCCGTAAACTACTTTATCTTATATAGTCAGTTTTTTATTTTCGCGATAAATAATACAAGTAATTTTACTTTTAACGGTCATATCGTTCAATTATTGATAATATATTACATGTCAAGATTTTCAAACGTTTTTAATAGAAAGATTATAGGATATCCGGTTAATAATATAAAACGTGGTGTTTATTTCTTCAAACCTTATTTTTAAAAAAGTTGTAAAAATATATAATTATGCCTAGTTTAATTTGTAAACTGGATAAAAAGGGGTACTTTCACTGGTTTCTAAAGCACTTTTATAATCCTATTTGCTGTATCACAGTAATGTGGTATCCAATTTCTTACTGAATAGCTTGTCGTATTTGTAATAGTATAGTAATATTTTGACACCTTATTCCGATAACGTTCCGAGCAGGCGGTTTAAATCGTTATGTGTTTACTTAAATCGTAGTTTAAGCTCAGCTCTACTACGTCGTATATTTTATTATGCTGTTTTTAATACCGCGTATTATTTAAAGTAATAATGTCTTTGTCGTATCTTTATGACTGTATTCGTCAACCTTACTAATTAAGTGTTAGAATTTCGTATGGTTTATGTTTTACCTACTGATAAAAGTGAAGAGAAATCTACCTAGTTAGCGTTTGGGTCAATAGCGGGATTATACCGCTTTATCCATAGTGAGCCGAAGATTATCTGGTATCATTGATATAAATAGTGTCGAAATTAACTGTCTATCTTTTTTATTGTAAAAGATTTTAAAGTACTCACTTTTACGTTTAATGTATGCATCGTCGGAACTAAATAGTCACCTTTGGCCGTTTTCAGCGTAATAATAACCTTCATTATTTTCTATAATAAATAACAACTTATTTTCTACTCCTAAAACGGTATAGTTCTCCTATATAACTTTGCTATCTACTATTCCGATATTCAATTTGTTGTTAATTCTATTTATATTATCTTTCAATTTTTAACGATTATATTAATAGGGAACTCTTTTGAAGTGTTCCTAACTATCTCTGTTCTTTATGCCACCCTAAAGCTTTTTTACAGTTAGCCCTTGCCTTTTAAACTATCGGCTAATTTTGTAATTCGTGTTTATCATTACCTTTTTAACGTTTTTAGTTGCTATAAGTATTTATCTTACCGTCGTAATATAACTTCCAAATAAGAAATTTGTTTCACAAAAACCTTTTCGTTAACATATATTGGTATTGGATTACCTCACTTTAATAAGAAATAACTGGGTTGATTTATATATAAAATATTATATTGGCGGATGTTCTATAAACGTTGACTGCATCTGAAAGTTTATATTTAGCTTTGAGTAATATTCTTTAAAAATTCTATAAACCAATGTTATATAGATTTCGTTATTCTAAAAATCGTAGTAATATAAAAAGGGTTTCGCCCCAGGAATTCCTTTTTTTGGCTAATTTCATATATTGCTGTCTCGTCGATCTGCTACATAATTGTATGTCAGAAATATCGGTACTATGATTTGTTTTTCAGATCGTCGCCTATCTGAGGACGGAAAATAAATCTTTGCCGCTAGATACGCGTAAATCGCCTCGTGATATATTCGTTATAATCTTCACATATTTCGAAATAGGATCGTTTGTAATTAACAATATAAAGCTTCCTATATCGATCGGCTTTCTTTAAGTACAGGCCTTTGTCTCATTTTCGATATTCCTTTATCTGTACATTAAATATTAACTAATCGTCCCTTTCTTTATATTTGCTACTCGCGTAAAGTTAAAGCATCTTCTTCTGACTTCTTCCATTATTTGTACTGTTGAAACTACTGGATTATAATATTCCTATGAAGGTTACATTCTCAATCGCTACATATGCTAATATATTGCTTCTCGCAAGTACTATTATAATTTCGAGCCAGGATATTAATTATTTCGAACGCGAATTACGCTAATAATTTTCTTATCGTAAGTCTTTCTTCGGCCTTAGCCTGTAAAGACCGAAATATATTATCGAAACCGTTTTGGACCCTCATAACACCTTGCTATATATCCCTATTTTCTACAATTCTTATAGATAACCGGGCCTCTCTCCATAAGTTAAACAATTCCTGCCTCTATACATTCAGGTTCTGTTATATATAAAATATTTGTTCGTTATTAAGGGTAAGATTAATTATATACTAGGCATTCCTTTTTCTAGCCTTAACGGTTCGCGTTTTCTCGGTATTCTTTCGGTCGTGGATCTTATCTACAAACTTAATATAACCAGTTAAAAAATGGAGGAGTTCAGCTTAAAAGCTTTTCTGGAATACTTTTATTACCTCTTTAAATATTTTAAGAATCAAGACCTCGTACTTTTAGGTTAGTTCAGATGATAAATAAAATAAAGTCTTACCGAAATTCGAAGCTAACCATTTTTAATGTATTTCTTTAATTTATAATTGGCTTCTTATTTCTTTTTCGTTTCGTATTCAAAAACCTTTCTAATACCTTTGCAATACTTTTGAAATTATTTCAAAATGCTACCTTTTTAAAACCTGGTATTCGGATACAATAATAATCTTTCTTTTCACACAGCTTTAAATTAAACAATTGCGCTTTTAATTTAAGACCTTAATACAAATTCCGTTAGTGCAGTAAAGGTAGCAAGCTATAGAAAGAAGTATTCAAAATTTGCCCTCTTTAAGTCGTAACTAACTCCAACTTGGTAAGGATTTATTAAAGGTTTCGGTTTAGGAAAGTTAAAAGCATTCTTCGGTTCCCTTGCCAAAATTAAATAAATAAATCTTAGCGCTTATAAAGATTTTAAATGCGGTTGCTTGTTTAACAGTTCTTATCAACTATGTAAATACTTGAACAAGTTCATTTTTATTTTTTCTTCATCTGAACGATTAGTTAATTTATCGCTTCTATATACTACAACATTTCTATTTTTGTAAAACGAAATCTTTTTCCAGTTTTTATTTTTAAAGATCATAGCGTCTTTCAAAACTAAATAGAAAGGCTTTTCGAACCGCTTATTAATAAATATAATATTAAAATATTGTATAGATTTTAATGATATTTCTAAATACACTGTATGACGTATAACGGTTATAGATTTAGCTAATTATTAAATTTAATCAATGTGCTACAAAAGTACTCCGGATGGGAAATTATGACGGACGGTTTTTAGCACATTTTAACCACCGAATTTAAATTGATTATTTTTCAAAATTATCTACATGAAACGGCTTACAACAAGGCGAGAACAATCCTAGCCGTTCAGATTAACAAATAAAAACCAAAACTTAGTTATACACCATTTAGTTTTATATATAAAGTCGTAAAATCTAGTTTGTATGAACGATATAACGCCATATCCTTTTATAGCGACCATATATCCAGATTACGAAAAGTAACGGCGAGCGAATAAAAACCGATTGTCGATTAAACACTCGATTCAAATGCGGAAACGTTTCCTAGCCAGCTTCAGTACGTTAAAGATATAGTTAACATATTGCTTATCTAGCGTGTTCTCAAACGCGCTAGGGTAAACTGGCCGTCGAATTTGTTAAACGGCAAAAGGGTTTAACCGGAGTTAAATCAAAAGATCGATTATTAACAGGTATTATACGAAAATTCAGAAAGATTTCACAAATAGTTATAACTTGGTCGAATTATTATCGTAAATTACGGCATTGCAAAAAGAAATAGTTACAACTTTCGCGAAACAGAATTTTTAATAAGGTTTTTAATAATAGCGGGTATAGTAATTATTCATGCTGAAAAACGTATTCAAGGAATGGGGAATAGATTACGGGTATTCAAGCTATTAATGTACAAAATTAAATTATATTTTTATTCGTTTTTATAGCGGGAAACGATTACTTTACGTTCGAGTACCGGAAAAACCTAATGCTAGCTGATTAGACAATCGGCTTAAGTAATAATTAATAGATAAAAAACGAATTAAGTTTACACTGAATCAGCATTCTGATAAACGCCCCCGGACGCGTACGAAAAGATCGGAAGATTCTTTATCCTCGACGTCCACGAAAACCATTATTCGGTGGAGTTCGGAAAAAATATACATATTATAATATTATTACTTTTTCTATATCCGCGCGTTTTTCATAACGGCTATAATCTTTTAACCTGTCTTGTGTTTCTATATTAAAACATTTTTATTTTGCTTTATACCGAAAACCTAATATGATATAATTATACTTATATTGCGCTAAAACACTTTACTTGCCGGCTTTTACGACTTGTTTCAGGCTGTTATAACGGCCGATAATATCAAATCCGGATTCGCGAAAACTGGCCTTATTTTTTTTTAATCTTGACCACGTTTTTTCAATTTCGAAATTTTCTAATTATACTTACCTCGACTGTTTCTCTGCTAGATTTTGCCGGTTTTATTTTCCCGCCCGCGAAAACCTTTAGAAATATCCACAAAGCAACAATATAAAAAAGTTATTTATAACGGAAGTAAGAAATTCTTGGAGTAGCTCAGTGCCAAGAATAATTAAGTCGGTAAATTTTTAACTGAAAATAATCTTTTACTTTTATAGGAAGCGGCTTTTTTTTTTTTAGCAAGATACCGTTTAATTTTACGAAACGAATTATATTTCAAGCAAACGTCGAAGCACTAAAAACAATCGTTTTTACAAAGCAGGAACATTTTTTATACAACAAGAACAAGTTCTTTTGACAGAGAAGGAAAGAGTAGTAAACAGTATTGCTAACAGCGGCGAGAAGTAATCGTCGCAAGAAGTTGAAACGAAAAAAAGAAAGTCTGACGGTTGTAGCAAAATCCGGACATAATACACGTATCTATGAAAAAGCTGTGGATACGTCTAAGGACAAAATCTAATTAATTTGAATTTGTTGTCGCAACGTACCAAAAAACCGTCGGGAGCGTGTGTGGGTCCGGAGAATCTATGTGGCATGTTATACGGTTTATATTATTAATAATACCGGCAATTATAAAGTAACAAAGTACGGATAATTACGTTTAATAATAATAACTTACAACTCCTAAAATTAAAGTATGGAAGTAACTAACCTATATATTTTACGTTCGGCTTTAAACAGTCGAACGGCTTAACCTCCTAAGCCGGTTAAGCCCTTTAAGCTCGTCGTAAACTTAAAAGGTTTAAAACGCCAAGCTTTTTAGAACCTTTAAGCTGGTTATGTAAGGCAAGACCACCCATCGGAGGCGCGCCCTGCAGACTTCGACCGTTTGGCAATGCGCTAAGCTCTTTGGTTATAACACACACAATAAGTGGACAAAGCCTGGTCCGACCCTGTTACGGCCCGGTCACCCGTAACGCTTGGGAGCTCTTATACAGCTGTAAGCACCAGAATAATTGCCACAATTGCGATCATTTCACCGATCCTTTGCCCTGGTGACGAAGTGGCATTGATGCAGCCATAACAGACCCTAATATCCTACCAAAAACTCGCCATATTTCGCAACTTATAAAAACAAGAATACATATCGCAAAAATATACGAAAACCGTCGTTTTATACATAGGAAATCATTTTATATTTTCGTAAATTATTTTAACTATGATTTTATGAATAAACTTTTTCCAACTTCAAATTTCATTAGATGAAATCTACATATTATGTATTTCGCATATAACAACGCAATAAAAAAGAGTTAAAAGCTCGAATTTAATCTTAAATTAAAACGCGCTGTAAAGTATATATAAACTATGATATTATTTTAATTTTAGAATCCTTGTTAGAGTTATAATACACCACGACAGATAAAGAGATTGGGTGGCAATTGGAGGTGGAACTAGACTCGTTCTCCTCACAGTGTACGAATGGGATGCGCTGTTCGAATTCCGGTATCGCTTTCTTCCAGATGTAGCTGTTTTATGTGTATTTAAGGAGGCTTTACAACCCTCGTCTTTCAGACAGGATCTTTTAGAAGGCTAATCTGGTAATTTATCCTTCTTCAGCCATATATGCTTCAGTTTGTGATGTCAGGGTCATGGATCCCCGGACCAGTAAGAAGCGCTCCACGACCTCCGGTATTCAGCAGCGCAAGCTTGTCAGCACTTAGAAATATTACCGAAACAATAGATTGTCGCGGCAGTGAGGCGCCCAATGACATCCCCATCGCTGCAATTACAGTTCATGGGGATTTATACTGGGTAGTGGTACTACTAGCCATTCTAACGCACATCTCCACGGAACATGTGGCCTATCTCGATCTGGATACATTGATTACCAAAGAGAACGATAGGAGACTGCCTTTA
Source organism: Monosporascus sp. mg162 (assembly GCA_004155945.1). NCBI lineage: Eukaryota > Fungi > Ascomycota > Sordariomycetes > Xylariales > Monosporascus > Monosporascus sp. mg162. The sequence continues at coordinate 104,673 of QJNY01000105.1, forward strand.
TCTGGTGATCATATGCACGCCGAGGTCTCAACGAATATAGGCTAACTTCGTCTATCAGCTTAAATCTACCACAGTACCCGCTCCCACCCGTCTACTGACGTGCCGTCACATTTCTTCCTAAGTTTTACCCGCTACAATGCCATTCAGACGCTTCCTAGCGAGTTTGATAAACTGCCTCGCCCAACGGAACATGGCACAGAACCAGCAGCATTACTACCAGCCTAATATGTACCCCCAACCGCAAGTCTTTCCACCACCAACCATGCCACCAGCATTCGCTTGGGATACTCTAATCGCACAGTCAAACCAGCCAACCCCACTCTTCACCCGCCTCCTTGACGCAATCTTCACCTACTTCACCAGTACCCCTCCCACCAATCCCTCCGGCTTCGACCCCATTAAATACGCCTCTGCCTTCACAGCTCTCATGTATTCCGACAACGACAACAAAGTCCGCCGGTATTTTATCTTCGCCTCACAGAACCGATTCCCATCACCCGAAAACTTCGTCTACGACATCATGCCCATTTACTACCGCACAAACCACATCCAGTACACAATGCAAGGAATCCTCCCAGTGCTCACAAGAGAGGGATTTCACACCACTATGCTGCGGGATACACTGGGGGATCCAGAAGTGCAGTGTAGACGCTTGAACATGTTCCTCGCGGCACATGGGACCCGCGTGCTGGATCCCTTGACAGGCCAGCCATTTCCATCATTGGCCATTCCTAGGGCTGTATTTCCAGCTGACATGGATCGGGGAACATGGGAAAGGCAGGAGCAGATGAATCGGGCATTCAATGAGGAATTGGGCAAGTACCTGGCGGAGCTGAACAGGGTGGGCCAGTCGATGCATGATGGGACTATAGCTGGGATAGCTGGGATGTAGGTCTTCACAATGAATTATGAATATGAATTTATACATGGATATCCGATCCACTGAATTGGTATACTTCCGACGGCCACTTTTCCAGGATTTCTGGAGGCATATCTGGTCATTATTAGCAGCTGCACTTCAGAAACAAACTAGGGTTTAACTATTCCGCACAGCTGGAATGTTCCACAGCTATCCCCTGTTAGCCCTCTGGAAAGTAGATTACAGGCATCTTACAGCTCAGGGGTATAGGGGTATCCATCATTAACGTTAACCAACCGGAAGTCCCTACAAGCTCAATGGTAGAATTTATACGATATGTTAAATTAATGAGATCTGGAGGTGTCAGCTAGCAGGGGGGCACTAGCACTCTATATACGGAACGGCTCCCTCTAATCGGAACATATAGGTTCCGTAACTGGACCCCATAAAAAGAGCAGTATGCGTTTTAAAGCACCTGCAGCTAATCGTCCAATACAACATAATTGATGTCCCCTATATCTAACAATTAAAAGTTTCGTTCGCTTAATTCGCGTTATTATTCAATTAACCAGCTACTGCTAAAACCGTATAAGCTGTACATTAATAGCAATTATTTATATATTCCAATCTCTACAATGGCGAATGTAACGTTAACGTCTTCCGTTATTTACAAAAAACCTAAGGACTAAGATCGTTTTAAAGGCGAATTCTAATCTAAAGCGTACGCGTTTAGTATTTGGCGTTATATCGACCCTAATTAGGACAATCCATGATTTGTCGAACCTACAAAACCCGATTTAACCTCCTATCCAAAAAGACAAATCCATAATTTAACGCGACTCAACATTTTAGTTACATCTTTATCCTTATCCTCCGGAGAACTACCGAAGAAATCGGTCATACGTGTCAGATATAGGGGACATCAGTTGTGTTGTATTAATTAGCTAGTTGCGTGCGCTCTCGCAACGCGTCTTAATCTTTGAAGTAGCCTAGCCACGGAACATATATGTTCCGCTCAGAGCAAATCTTATCATATATGGAGTGCTACTGCACCCCTCTGCTAGCTGACATACCCCTTCAACGCTTCGACGCAGTTACGGCGGTAACCGCCCCACTTCATCACTTCTTAAAGCCGTAGCGTTTATTCTACCTTTCCTCCGGCGATTAAATCCATTTAATCAGCAAATTCCTTCTTTGTGTTATGGCTGCACCCCGCACTATACCTCCATAGGCAAAAGGTTGGCGATCAACTGGGTGCTTACTGTCAGCTAGCAGGGGGTGCGCTAGTACCCCCATATACGGAAAGGCTCCCTCTGATCGGAACTCATATGTTCCGTGGCTAGTCTCCATATAAACTGCAGTAAGCGATTTAGAGCACCTGCAACTAGTCATTAATATAACACAACTGATATCCCCTATATCTGACAATTAAAAGTCTCATCCGCTAAATTTGCGTTATTATCAATTGATCAGCTGCTGCTGAAACGGTATAAATAGTACATTAATACAAATTACTGATATACTTTATTATTCAAAATGGCGACCAATACGTTAACGTCCTCCGTCATTTACAAGGGACTTAAGGACTAAGATCGCTTTAAAGGCGAATTCGAAACCAAAGCGTACACGTTCGAAATTTGGGACTATATAAATCCTGATTAGGATAACCTATGGCCTATTAAACCTACTAAACCCGATATAACTTCCTATCCAAAGAAACGAGTTCGCCAAACGATTATACGGGCAGCCAGTTTATTTACCGAAAGAATCTTACAAATCGAAAAAGTTAATTATATAAGTTATCCGATAAATATTTTTAAAATAACGACCGAAAGCAGATAAGTTTATACCCAGGAATATACGGCCTATACTTACGAAGATCGAAAATACGATATTTTTCGTAAAAACGTTATCGACCTTACGAAATGGGTTTTGGAATCTGTATTTTTAGCGATCAAAGAAATAAGTTTCTTCCCGAAAAAGAACTTACGGGAATAATACGCCGCTTTGGCCGAAACCCGCAAGGTATATAACAGCAGACTTATAAATAACATTTAACGGGAATACCATAAAAAGCTGAAATAAGTTTCGAAATCGGCAAAAAAGCTAAACGAATAAATTATAAAGTAGCAAAAAATAATAGCCTAAGGACGACGTTATGGCATTCCAAAAACGAAGATAGCAATTATATAAGTTAACGACTTATATATAGCTATAGCTTTAATTATAGGATTTTAAATATTTACTTTTTAAATGGTAAAGAAAACCGAAATCGATAACGATACGATTAACTATTAAAAGGTAGCTGCTAGCTTTTTAAATTATTGGATTATAATTTATCCTTTATTTATATTATTACGAAATTTTAAGGGAGCGTTTTTAACTTTTTAAGGAATTTTTGCAAGCTTTTTTAATTAAAATAATTCTAATTAGAACGATATTAAAGATATTAACCTTTAATAACAAAAAAGAACCTTAAGACGTAAGTCGAAACGTAATGGCCGTAAAGGTTTTAATACGGACCGAAATAATAAGCGAAAGCGCTAAAAATCGGATACGTAAAGTACTTATTATAAAGCTTGCTTAAACCTTTTCCATATATTATTTTATTGCTTTTATGTATTCCTTAGCAAAGTTTTACTATATTTCCGTTTTAACGATCGGATAACTACATTCGTCCAAAATTAAATTGCTTTCGATTAATTTTTTAAGGAAAAGATTAACCGTTTATTAAAGTTTATGGAAAAACTAAATACTTAAGAAACCGATTAACTTTTACAAGGAGTAAAGCGAATCTTAACGTACTTTTTGATTTTTGATTAGCGTAACGCGAAAAACGTCGCGTTTTACCCTTTAAAGAATTCGTTTATTTTAGATTTAAGAATTACGATATATATTTTTAACCTTATTAATAGGTTCCTGAATTTTAGATTAACCGTATAAAGCGATAAAGTATACGTAAGCGATAGTTTCGTACCGATTAAAAAGTATAAAAAGGTTAATATATTATTTCGAAATCCTAATAGTACGAAAGCGTTACGTTTGTACGACGTAGCATATTGCGAAAATTTCGTATATAACCTGGTATTTTTCCGGCAATTCCGGAAAAAAGGATATTAATAGGATAACAGAAAAATTAACAACTTTATTTAAAATAAGTACGATTAAATAATTGCTACGTTAATAAATAAGTTTAATTAGTTCGTCCTGGAAAATATAAGCGTAATAGTTACTTATGTAACCTTAGTAAACTATAAACGAAACGTTAATTTATATATAGTAAAACTATTACGAATCGGTAACGGTACGATATGGTACCTAAGATTAAAATATCCAGGGCTTAAAGTTATCGCTTAATTGCAGTTTTATATAAAGGAAATACGCTTAAAGGGTTTTATAATAGTCGAATGCTAAGTATGTAGCAAGGCGAAGGCCAAAAGGTTAATACGCCGTAAGCCGAAGGAAAAAGCTTTCCGATTAAGACAACGAATCGCCGTCGACTTCACAAATTTCGAAAAAAATCCTGAAAGGTATAAATACGTTATATTTACGACCGATAAGTATTTAGGCTTTATCTGGGATATTTACCTTAAAAATCGAAAGCAGGATATATTAATTACGGCGTTCCGATATTTTTTAAGGGTTTTAAAAAATTAAGATAAGGTTTTCCTACAAGTAATCGAATACGATAACGAAATTTTGAAGAATTATTAATTTCGGAATATGCTTTAATCGCTTTTTTTCAGTATTAGACTTAAGCTTTTAATACCGCATACCTAGGTCCAGAACGGGGGTGCAAAGCGTTTAGGGGGTATAAAAAAAAAAGCGACTATAATACGAAATAGCGTTAAGTTACCTTCGTTTCTAATCGTATATATCCTTAAAGCGGCAATGTATTTGTATAACCGTATACCCAAATATGCACTTTTTTGGCAAAGCCTATACGAAATTTATTACATTTACTTAACGTATAAAAACAAAGTTATAATGCTTGATCGAAAGCCCCAACAAGCTTACCTACGAGCGTATAGCTATATGGCTTACGTTATAACAGCTGCCGCCATAAAAAAAAAGCAAAAATTCCAAAAGCTAAATCTTAAAGCATAAATAAATTACTTCGTTAGCTACCGATTTACGAATATCTACGAAATTTGGAACCTACTGATTAATAAGGTTATCGCTATTCGAAACGTACAATTTAACGAAAAGGCCACTTTTTTAAGTAATATTAAAAATTTAAAAGATAACTTTTTGTACGTTACAAAAAAAAAGCTTTAAAAGTTATTCCGACAGGTAGAAATATTTGATTAAGTTAACAGCTATTATATACCTTCGTAAAAAAAAGATAAAAACTTAAGCGGAATAATTTAGTTACCGGCTAAACAAAAGGAATAAATCCAAAAAGGTACTAACATAAAAAACGTACAAAATGGAATAAAATAAGCTTATTTTTTAAAGATTGATTACCTTTATACGATTGCTATGTTCGAGCTATTTTTGTCCCTTGGATTATTATTTTTATTAACGTTTGCCTTAATGATTATTACGATTATTACGCCGACGGAAAAAATCGAAGTAGCCCTAAATTTTTTTTACATTATTTAACCCAAAGTAACGGTAAAAAACGAAGGTATTTTACGGGAAATCGGCGTAAGCCCCTTATACGTTCCGTACCAAAAAGGTATTATTAGAAACGATTATAGGGTATAGGAAGCTGCATTTAATGTAAAACGTTTAACCTTTTTTGTTGGTACGTACGATAACCGGCCGGTAAGCTGCAGAAGTTTAAGGAAATTAATTACCCGAAATACGTACCATTTTGATCGGAAAAGCTATAATACTTTGGTATATAAAAAGGCATTTAGGTTATAAAACCGGGTATATAAACGTAATTTACCGCTACCGCCGTAAGGCTATAAAAAGCTAAATATATACCCGTTAAGGAAGATATTTCGTAAAGCCGAAAAAGCTTATTTGCAAAGTTATAAGGAAATAAAGTTTTGGGAAGTTATTAATTAGTTTTCCCGAAATGCTAAAAAGAAACAGGTTTTAAGGTATATATAGGTATACGTTTACAAATTCGATAAATATGGCTGGTTACAGAAATGTAAGACCCGTTTTGTCGTACGAAGCGATTAATAATTAAAGAACGTTTATAGCGATATATACGTATTTACATTCGCTGGAAGGTCGTTTTAAGCCTTAATCGTTATTGCGGTTAGGTTTAACCTAAAGCTTAAGCAGTTTAACGTTATAAACGCTTTCGTTAACGCGAATTTGCTTTACGAAATGTATATAAAAATGCTTCCAGGATATCTTTAACGTAAGAAAATTCTTTTAATCAGGAAGGTATTATACGGATTAAGGGAATTACTTTTGTTATAGCAGATGGACTTTATTGGGATATTTAAAAAGTTAGGCCTTAGTTCCGTTCTTTACGAACTTTGCTGTTTTACTTGTTAAGGGGTACTTATTTTTTTTTTTGTAAACGATATTATTACAGCGTACCGCAAAAACGATAAAGGCCTTACCGATTAGTTGATCTAATAGATACGGGAACGGTATACCTTTATAAAAGGTAAGGATTTATAATAATTTTTCGGTATCGAAATAATTAAAAATAAAGTTAACGGAAAAATTTAGCTATTTTAATTAAATTTTATAAATAAATTGGCTAACCTAGTTTTAAAGGAAAGTTTAAATAATTTTCTAAATACGTTAATAACAAACGTCGAGCTATTGCCGAATCCTAATCTGGTTTATTTAGGTTCCGTTAACAAATACCAGAAAAAGATCGGTTTTATTTTATACGTCGCAGTTAATATACGACCTGATATATTATTTGTAATATCCCGATTCGCCCGATTTAATTTAAACCTTAGTAACGTATATTATAAAGTTATTGATCGAGTTATATTATATTTGATCGGGACTAAGATTTTAACGTTATAATTCGGGGGTAAAGATTTATTAAATATTTAGAATAACGCCTTTTTCGCAGATAATACGATCGATCGAAAAAATTTCTAAGCGTATATTATAAAACTATTTGAAAAAATGATAGGATGGCGGGCAAATAAGTAAGATATAGTAATTATTTTTATAACAAAAGCGGAATTATTATTCTTTACGTAAGCCGCAAAAAAGGTTTTATTTAGCTTTCGATTAATTAAAAAGTTTGGAGTTAACTTAAATATAAAATCGTTCAATATATGATACGATAATTAACAAATTATACGGTTTATTAACGTTAACGTTGTTCTGTTACAGATAAAACTGCGGCATGTGGATATATATAACTACTGGTTACGAAAAGCCGCAGAAAGAGATTTAATTAAAGTGGATTATACGCTTCCGGGAAATATATTGGCTAATGGATTAATTAAAGCCTTATTACGTAAACCCTTTAAATACTTCAGAAAGCAGCTAGGATTAATGGATATTACGGAAGCCTTCGAACGGCGGAGGAATATCTTACGAATGATTTTAGAGGAGGAATTGGCTAATCAAAAGGAATTAATCGCCGGAGGAGAGGTGGAATGGAAAGTTGTGGCTTTAGAGAGTAATAGGTGTGACGTAACGCCGTGACTGCGTCAAGGCGTTGAGGGGGTGTGTCAGCTAGCAGGGGGTGCGCTAGTACCCCCATATACGGAAAGGCTCCCTTTGATCGGAACTCATATGTTCCGTGGCTAGTCTCCATATAAACTGCAGTGAGCGATTTAGAGCACCTGCAACTAGTTATCAATACAACACAACTGATGTCTCCTATATCTGACACTTACAGCTGTATAAGAGCTACCCCGCGCTACGGGTGACCAGGGCGTAACACTTTGAAATTACTCGTAGAGTATTCCTCCGCCGATCGAGGGCTTCCGTAACATCTATTAATCTTAACTGCTTTTTGAAATTCTTGAAAGGTTTTCGTAATAGGGCCTTTATTAATCTATCAGCCAATATATCGCCTGTAAGTATATAATCTACTTTTTTATTTTTCTTCTTACGGCTTTTCGTAGCCAGTAGTTATGTATATTTACGAATCGCAGTTTCGGCTCTAATCGGGCGACGTCGGCGTTGATAAGCCGTATAATGTGTCGATTATCGCATTACATAGTTAACGTGTCTGCATTTAAAATAACTTCCAATTCTTCAATTAATCGAAAGTTAAACAAAGCTTTTTTGTAATCTACGTAATAACAATTCCTCTTTTATTATAAAAATAATTAGTATATTTTGCTTATTCGCCCGCCCATTCTATTACGTTTTAAATAACCTTAAAACATAATCCTAAAAACTTTTTCAATCGATCGTAATATCCGCGGAAAAAGCGTTGCTTTACGTATTTAACGAATTTTTACACCCGAATTGTAACGTTAACGTGTTAGTCCGGATTAGCTAGAATATCACGCGATCGGCAGCTTTATAATACGTGTCGCTAAAATTCAGATTAAGTAGGGTAAATCAGAATACTGTAAAGGCTATATTAGGTCGCGTATTAACTGCCACGTATAAGATAAAAGCGATCTTCTTCTGGTATCTATTTACAAACTCTGAACGAGTTAGATTAAAATTAGACAGTAGCTCGACGCCCGTCATTAGCGTCTCTGGAAGGTTATTTACACTTTTTTTGAGATTAAGTTAACTAGTTTATTTATGAAATTAAAATAAGAAAACCAGATTTTTCATTCAGCCCTGTTTTTAATCCCTTCGATCCCTAGGAACTATTGTAAGTTTTTATCCCTGGTAAAGGTATATCGTTCCCGTATTTACTAAATTGCCTGATCGACGAGGTCTTGATTCTTTTTTTTTTTTACGGTACGCCGTAACGATATCGTTTACAAAAACGAAAATAAGTACCCCCTAACGAATAGAATAACGAGGTTTATAAGAAAGGGGGCTAAGTTCCAAATTCTTAAACGCTTTAATAAATTTCTTCTACCAAAGCAAAGGTAATTCTTTTAGTTTATATAGTGCTTTTTTAATTAGGAAAATCTTGTTACGTTACGGATATTCTAAGAGTATTTTTATATATATTTTATAAACTAGGCAATAACAAAAGCGTCCAGAATGTTTTACTGCTTTAACTTTAAATCGAATTTAACCGTCACAGCAACTAAGGTTTTAAATAACCTTCCAGCTAAAATCGATATATATATATTGCCATAAACATTTTTTAGTTATTAATCGCTTCGTACGACGAAACGTATCTTGCATTTTTGTAACCAGCTATACTTGTTAAACTTGTAAATATATACCTATATATACCTTAAAACTAGTTTTTCTTTAGCAGGAAATTAATTAACGATTTTCCAGGATTTCATTCTTTATAGCTTTATAGGTAAGCTTTTTTGGCTTTACGAAATATTTCCTTTAACGGGTATATATTTGTATTTTTATAGCTTCGCGGCGGCTGTGGTAAATCGTGCTTATATATCCCGTTTTACGATTTTAGAGTTTTATATATTTTCGTATCGAAGCTTTTCCGATTAAAATAACGCGTATTTCGGGTAATTAACTTGCCTAAACTTCCGCAGGTTACCAGCCGAGTATTGATCGTACTAATAAAGTAAATTAATCGTTTTAAGTTAAACGCAGCTTCTTATATTTTATAATCGCATCGATAATTATCCTTGCAACGCGGAACGTATGGAAAATTTACGTTATAATCCGTAAAATACCTTCGTTTTTTACCGTTACTTTAGGTTAAACAAAACGATGCGAACTTAACGCTATTTTCTTAATTTCCGCCGGCGCAATAATCGTAGTAATTATCAAAGCAAACGTTGGTAAAGGGAATAAACCAAGGAACGGAAAAGATTGGAACATAACGGTCGTATAAGCGTAATCAGTCCCATACGAATAAGCTTTATTTTTTTTCCTATTCCGTACGTTTCGCACGTCTATATCACTTTAAACCCAGCCTTTTTATCCAACCGGTAACTAAAGTATTCCGCTTAAATTTTCGTTATCTTTTTATGTTCATATATTTACGTGGCCTGGGCTTTAATTAATTAGGTTTTCTAGTCTTAATAATTTCTGTAGCTTTTTTTCTATAACGTGCACAAGATCGTCTTCTCGGTTTTTGGTCTTACCTAAAAAGGTAACTTTTGTTTAAATTATACGTCTCTAATAGCGATAACCTTATTGATTAACGGGTTCCAGATCTCGTAAATATTCGTAAATCAGTAACCGTCGAAAAACCTAATCTATGCTTTGAAATTTAGCTTCTAGAATCTTTATTCATTTTTTATAGCGACAGTTATTATAACGTAAGCCATATAGCCGTATATTTGCAGACAGGCTTCTCAAGGCTTCCAATTAAGCATTATAACGCCGTCTTTGTACGCCAGGTAAATGTAGTAAATTTCGTATAAGCTTTACGAAAAAATACGTATTTACGGGTACGTGTCGGCATTTAGTACTTTCAGGTGTTGCCGGCTGGTAGGCTTTGTTTGGGCCAGGCAGCAGAATGCTGCCTGGGGCGGCCTTTGTTTATAGACGGTTCTTTGTCAACCAATCATGTATGTAAGGGCGATTGCCCGCGGACTAGATTTGTCTATTTCTAGAACAGATTTAAAGAACACACAAAGAGTTACGCTAGACCTCTGCATTCAATCACTGTGACTGCTGACATGGTAGCATCTTTTGGTTGATTAGCAACTTAGCACGTTATATGAAGTAGTTGATTATAATCTAAAGGGCTAAGTTGATAGAAAACGTACAGAACTTAAGAAAAAGCCGCTTGATGAAAAATTTAAGAGAAAATTAAGTAGCAGTTAACGATGGCAAGCCAGCATACGAACGAAAACCCTTTTCCTTTTGCCTTATCTAAACTTTCTCCCGATTAAAAGGTTTTCTAAAACGAAAATTCTTTAGCGACTGAAAATAGGAATACGAAGCAGCTTTAATAAAAGACCCTTTATTCTCTTAGCAGCCGCTAAGAACCTTTATTTAGAGATAACAACCCGAAAACTACCTGAATAAGCTTTATACGTTCTTAGATACCAATATAAGTCGCATTAAATACGACGTTAGAGCACGGGAAGAAAGATATTAATAGGTCGAGAATAATATTAAGAAGTTAAAGCTTTAGGACGAAAGATATATGTTACGGCTGCACCATACCGTTGCGCCAGGGGCAAAAGATTGGCGGAATGATCGCAATTGTGGCAATCATTCTGGTGCTTGCAGCTGCATATATACTGGAGCTGTCACGGTACTCCAACCCGTAACAATATAGCGATACGATGTGGCGTATAAATAGTATAATAATATAGCGATTGGATACGCTTTAACCTAAGACGCGAAGTTCCAAAAGCTCGCGTAATACGAATGTGCAACCGAAAGCGTCGCAAAGCGCTCCGCTTAAAATTAAGGCGAATAACTGCGAGGAAGTACCTATATATTGGAGAGCGATATGGAAAAGATTAACCTCCTGAAAGAAAGCGAAACGAAGCTTAGAAGGTTATCCACTAAGAAACCCGACTCCCCGAAGAAAGAGAAGAGCGAGGAAAAAAAGAAGATAAAGCCACCCAAGTTATTCAAAGAAAAAGAGATAGTACGTAACAACCTTGATAATTCAGACAGTTCCTTATCCTTTTCTTCGAACTTTTCTAGGGGTCTTACGAAAAAGAAGAAAAACTGTTATAGTTTTTCCGGTAACAGTTTTTCCGGCTCCAGCAGCTTAGACAGCTCCAGCGAATTAGGTGTACGTTGAAAGGACAAGGATTCCAAGAAATCTAATAACGATTCGAAGTTTCGTTGAAAGCGCTTCGACCTTTCCTTAGATAAGAAGAATTACCTGTAAGGGTAGGCCAATTGGGAGCTTTGGAGTAACGCCCTTAACTTTGCACTGAAAAAAATCGGCTAAAGGACGGAATGAAGCTGAAACCACTGGATTAACTACGCTCGCGAAGGTTATTACCAAAACCTGCAAAAAGGCGCTCTTAAAGTTAATTACAGGGATTAAAAGGGGGACGAAGATGTTAAAAGCGTTTCGGAAAGCCTATGCAGCAACGAGTAAGGCCCGGCAAAGGTCTCTCTAGAAGAAATTAAGCAAGATTACATATAATAAAGAAGACCCAGTCCAGCTAACCACCAAATTTCAAAAGCTTTTACGGGAAGTAAAGGGTTATAGCATAAAGCTTAGGACCGAGAAATATATTAGTATGTTTCTTGTTACTGTAAAGGATAAAGCTAGTAGCTAGTACAAAATAATGCAGTTAATGTTGCGACAGACTGATTATTCCTTTTATTAACTGATCGACGACTTCAACAGCAAATTTTATAACCGTACTAACAAGAAGGAAAATAACGGACGGTTTTACAATATATAAAAGGCCAAGGGAGGCAATAATAATTCCCGCGATAACAAGCCCGCATGAAATAAGAACGGAAAACTATTCTGTTTTAACTGTAGCAAGTACGGATACCTAGCGAAGAACTGTCTTAAACCCTAAAAGGAAAAAAAAAACGGTAAAGGCAAGAAAGGAAAGCAAGACCGAAATGGAGGCCGAAGTTAGGGTAATAACAATAACTAAAGCAACAGCTTTCGCAACACCCGCAGCGGTGGACTGGATGAAAAGCAGTTCATTTTTAAGGGCCTGGAAAACCTGTATCGTTCTAGTAGAGGAACGTTTAACGCTTATATTGACGAATGATAACTTTAGAACCTGATGTAGTGGTATAATGAAACGCTTTAGGAGGCCGACTGCCCTGGAGTAACGGCTATAGCGCTTAAGAGCCCTGAAGCTATAGTGGCTAATTGTCCTAAGCTATAGGTGGCCAACTGCCCTAAGCTGCAGGTGGCCAACTATATTGAGCTACAGGCGGTTAACTGTACCGAAACAATAGATATAGCGATTAAAAACCCCGAAGTAATTGTTATGGGCAATGCCATGATATTGTATATTTATTTATATATGGAGAACAATAAAGATAAACTGGTTTGAGATTTAAGAACGAACGTTAACATTACGAACAATATTAGAGATTTCGAAAAGAATTCAGTTTTAAATATTAAAATTAAACGAATACATATTATAAAAGGTAAAGGACTTGTTATTACTACTGCCGTTGGGACAGTGAAATGACCCTTAAAGGGGATTCGTAAAGAAAATAATAAAACTATAGTAAAATATACGCTATATATTAACAACTTTCTTTTAAAAGTATTTTTCAGAAAGATATTTTTTAGAAAAGGTGGTTATCTGAATCGAAATCCCTTGGTAAACCTTAATAGAATATAGTTGACGACGATTAACGTAATTCGGAAAGGTTTCTTCCTATAGCTTTATGGGAAGCCAGAGGCTATTATTAAGGCCCCGAAGTCGACGAATGGCGAAAATTATCAATAGGAATACAGGCTGGAAGGGCTATTCGATAAAGAAAACGGCGGTAACCTGGCCAACGACCTGAAAAGCGTCCTTATTGAAATGGTACAGGGTGCCGGGCCAGGGGGCAAGGCTTGGCTGATCAGTTAGTCAGCTCCACATGTATATTTCTAGGAGCTCTTTCGCCGGGCGCAACCCCGAGACATGTTCATCATCGTCCATCGATCATCGTTCATCAGTTACTAACAACATACACTCATGTCTATTCTAAAGTCTGGTTCAACACGGACCCAAATACAGTATTTTCGTTTGCCTTTATTACCGCTACACTCGGCTATTTTATCGTAACCCGCTCTTCAATAATGCTCTGATCGGAACTAAATCTCCCCGTCCCAATTCAAGTAACTGCCAAAAAAAGGATACTAGCTTTTGTTAGCTGCCGACGGACCTTAATCTCCGATTAAGAAATCGGAAAGAACGGAAAGGACGAAGTTCTAATCAAATAGATTTAAACTCGAATATAACTATAATAATAATTACGGATACGACAATTTAAACGGCATGTAATTAACGACCGCAATTATAATAAGGACGTAACTCTTTATATAATTAATAAAAAAAGTTATTAAATTAAAGCCTTATTACGAAAATAACTTTATTCTAATAACGGTAAAAAAGTACGAACCCGTATAAGTAACTAGCTTTAAAGCATAAATTAATTACCTAAGTTCTAAACCGATTACGTAATTTAGGACATTATACGCATTAACAGGAAAATTACGTAACAAAACAAAATATAAGATTTGATTAATAAGGGTTAAAAAAGCCAAAACTGCGTCGCTGGCAACATAACTATTAGGATTTGAACTAATCAAAATAAATGCAGCGACGATAAGATTAACGATATAAATAGGATAACGAATACGAACAGAAAAGAAATAAGGCTATAAAACCACTTATTTTGCATACAAAAGGAAAATATCGAAAAAGGAATAACATTTTTTAATATAATGCAAAAATTAGAAACAAAACGTTATAAGATATACTTTAAACCTTTTTACCGTTAATCGGATAGCATTTTATTTAATTATTGTTAGGCGGTATTATTTAGAATTTACTTTTTTTGTTAAGCTTAAATGTTATAACGTTTAAGTCGGTAATAAAAGTATTAATGAATAAGTTAAAAAAGATGCGATTAAATAACTAACGACGTAGCAATAATTAAAATAAAGCTATGCGGACGGATAGTAAAAAAAGGAAGTTACTTGCTTTTTAAACCCGAAAAAAAGGGAAAATGTATCCAAAATAATTATCGCGGACAATTATTTACTTTATACCTAAATATATTCCGTTTAAAGTAACATTTTGAAACTTAAATAATTTAAAATAAGTTTTAACAGGTTTTCTAAAAGCCTATCGAAACTTTTTAAAATTGTTATTTAGGTTTAGTTATAATACGAATTACTACCAGTACCGAATTTCTTTAACCTTACGAAAGATTAAAATCTTACTTTAAGCATAACTGCTTAATACCGATCAAAAAAAAACCTTTACGACAGTAAACCTAACGAAATTAAACCCTAAAATACTAACAGTCCGATTAAATCTTTAAAACCAACTAAGAATACGATTATCTAAGTAAACCTTAAAATCGTTATTAATATACCGCAAAAACGAAAAATTATATCAGCCCAGAACTTAAAGTTATTTATAGGACTGGAAGTATTTATACCGGACGTTATACTCTTTAGACTTATTAATTAATTTAATTACGATTTCTTTATTAACATTATAAATAAGCTTTCGTTTTTTATAATCCTTTTAAATTTATCGGCCTTTCCGGACCTTCGCTTTTTAAAAATTTAAATTACCGATTAACTTCAAGGAATTAAAAGATTATTTACGAAATACAAGTTTAAGGAATTTAAGATTATCGCTGAATTATCCTACTGGATCGATAGTTCTTTCATAAAAGACCGGGTTAAACCTGTACTTAATAACATAACTTAATAAAACGAAACATTTAAGCGCATTTTTAAAACCTTTAAGCTATAAAATCTAAAATAAATTCGGACGGCCAAAGATTAATTGAGAACTTTAATAAAGTAAGCTTAACGCGGTATCCTTAATTATATTTATAAATATTATTTGAAATATACTGTTAAGGTAAAAAACATCCTGGAAAAAGTTAAACAAAAAGGTAAAATAGTTACCAAGGACGAATATATTCAAAGCTTACTAAGAAGGTTATCCGCTAGCTATTTCGAAAGGATTTTTAACAATTTATCCATAAAATTAAAAAACCTATACGTAACCAGTTACGATAATGTTTCGA
This sequence comes from Monosporascus sp. mg162, assembly GCA_004155945.1. NCBI lineage: Eukaryota > Fungi > Ascomycota > Sordariomycetes > Xylariales > Monosporascus > Monosporascus sp. mg162. The sequence goes on from QJNY01000105.1 coordinate 120,196, forward strand.
TATTAATCAGAAATTAAGCCTTAAATAAAGCAGGATTTTTTAAATATAAAAAACGTAAACGATACCAAAAGAATATCCGTTTAAATATTAATTAAGAAAAAGGAAAACGGGTTTACCCGAATTAATAGCTTTTACAACAATAACTAAAAAATCTTTAACCGTAACTAAAACTACCCAACCGTATTAATCAGGTATCAAAGATTACAAATACGTTGCAGGACTTAAAAATCGCATAAGCCCGACAAATCCAAAACTTAAAAGCTTTTAAAAAAGAAATGCGCAATCGAAAAATAGCCCGGATATTATAGTATTATGCTCCGCCAGAACAAAAGGTACCTTGGGTATATAACTATAGTGCTAACCCGCCGATTAATGCAGTTAATTTGCAGCCGGATAATTATATTCGATTAAATTTTTAACGTAAACGAAGCGAATACCGAAATCGAAAAGGTTACCGTAAAAGTTATTAAGATTAAGGTAAACATTTTGGCAACTTTAATCAAGGTACTTATTAATTTTGCGTAAAGCCAAAATATATTATGCAAAAATGCCGTTTGTTCGTTAATATGGAAACTATAAGATTAATTTCACTCGCCGACGATAAATATACTATTTTCCTTAAATTCCCGAAAAGCAAAATAACGTTAAGCATAATTTAATTTTTTTAGGTATTTAAAAGCTAGGGGATCGAATAACAGATCTTAATTTAAAAGAAAATCTTAAAATAAATTTATAGTTCGTTAACTTTCCTTGTCCGATTTTAAGAAAAAATGCAATATTTTGATCGGCGAGACGATATTTTTAAGAAAATAAACAATTAATTAACTAGCCTTAACCAGGATATTAATAGTTCAGTTAAACCTTAAAAGTATATTACGATTTTAAAGCTAAATTAACAAAAGCCTAACATTAATTAAAATAAAGTAACCGAAATTAACATAACTTATTTCGTCGATTATAACGGAAAACGATTTTACAAAAAGGTTCCGTTACGTAAATAGCTATAAAGTAACTCTGTCGAAAGTAAAAGTACCCGACATTTAAAAAAAATCAAAGCCCTGGAAATCGACGACTTTGATCAGCCGACTGGATTTACTAATGTTATAATAGCTAAACGCTTTAAGGATAAAAAAAATTTAAAGGCGTAAAAAGGAATAAAACCGAATACGAAATTAATAACGACGAACTAATATACGAAGGATTTTGGTTTTATAATATAAAAGTCGGCGCTTAAATAAATAATATTGCTTAAATAAATATTAATACCCTTTAAGCAAACGATAGGATTTAAACGGATAATACCTTTACTTATAAAAGCTTGATCGATAAATATATAGTTAAATTCTGGAAAACGAAAATCCGGAAAAATTCTAAAAGGAAGTTTAAAACTATTTGGTCCGAATTGATCGAAATTTGCCCAGATTTCGGAAAAGCTTTTAAGAATTTTATGGTCGCTAAAACGTTGGAAACATTTAGTTGCAAGAATAAGGAAACGATTAAGATAACCGAAATTAAAATATAAGGATTAAAGGTTCCAAAAGCAAAAAAAACCCGTTAAAATTCTTATTATGGATATCGGTTATAAAGTAAAAAGCTAAAAGGAAGCCAAGTTTTATCGGTTTAGCAATGTAATCTAATTAAATATATTACCCCTTTATTTAAACTAGCAGTTAAAGGAGGTTACGAAAATGGCAAGGACTTAATTAATGGAGTTATCGATACTGTAGCCGAATTTAACGTTATAGTTACGCCGTACGTTAAGCGACATAAATTAGCTATGTGATAAACCTGCGTATTATTCCTGGGCTTTAATTTTTAAAAGAGAATTTTATTCGAAAGCTTAATTAAAGTTTTCGTTTGGTTAGTTAGCCGATTAATTATTATTTTTTTGTTTGTCGTTAATAACTATTACGTTACGTAGCTATTAATCCTGGGACTTAATTTTATGGCTAAATCGAAAATAACGCTTAATATAAACCCGGACGTAATAAAAGGAACCTTAAAGTTTGGCCCGTCGAAGATCATTATTTCTTTAGTTCCTGCAAAACGTGTTACGCGTAATATTCGTATTAACGAAAAGCTTGAAAAAAAGTAGCCGGTAAAACAATAAGTTGCTTTATTAGCGAAAGCAAGCTTACGAACGAAAAGATAAATCCGTAAATTATAACCCTTTATATTGTTTCGATTAATAATATTTGCGTTAATTAAAACGCGATAATTATTTAAGAAGTTATGAATGATAAGCTGGAATCCGGAGATAGGATTTTAGGTTAGTTTAAGGACGAAAAATTAACTCATATTTTATATAAAATACTATAGGACGAAATGCAACAAAAAATTCACAATAACCGGACCGTCCAAATTAATATAATATACAAACCTAAGTAAAAGAAAGTGATCCTTATTAACGATGTACCTTTTAATAGATTAATACCTTTTGGAAATCTGAATTAGAAAGTTAAAGAATTCGAGAAAGTTTAGCAAGTTATTGATCGGGATAGCGAAAAGCCCGATAAGCTTAATACATTTTTGGCTGCTTTGTTTTTTAAATTTACCACCATGCCCCGAAGGACCCGATTTATAGAGGAACGCGCCGACGAAGTTCTTAATTAGTTAAGAAATAAGTTTACCCGTATAAAGAAAGCCCTTTTTAAGGAGATACTTTTTTGTAAAAAAGTTGCCTTAGCTTGGGATTGGAAAAAATGTAATAGAATTAAATCAAATATCGTACCAGATTATAAGATTCGAACGATTCCTTATAAGGTATGATAAGCTAAGGGCATAACAGTGCCGGCGAGCATCAAAGATAAGCTAATCGAAGTATTAAAAATATATGTTTAGTAAGGTATTTTCGAACAGTTTTATGCTGTATATAAAAATGCTTAGTTTTTAGTCGAAAAAAAGTATAATAATTTCCGATTAATTAATTTAATGACTAAATCAAATATTGTTACTTTACGAAATGCTTTTATGCCGGGCAGCTGCGACGAATCTTCCGCGGATTTTGCTATATGCTTCTTAATTACTTTGGTAGATTTTTTTTTTAGGTTACGATTAGGTTACTTTGGTTTCAGCCAGTAAAGAATTTATTATTTTCGCAATACTATTAGGATTTCTGAAGTATATTATTATGCTTTAAAAGTTTATTAACTTTATAGCTTATTTTTGCTGTATAATTATAAGGATTCTGGATAATTTAATGCTTGATATAGTCCGGTTATTCGTCGATAACGTTAAGGTTACAGGCTTAAAGATAAGATATAACGATAAAAAGATTTTTTTAAGAATTCGGCGATTTGTTTATGAGTATATCGTTAACATAAACAAAACCTTTTTTAACTGCAAGCTTGTTGGTACGACGATTAGTATGAAAAAGTTTTAATAATATTAAGAAATAATTACTATAGTTAGATTTATCTGCGGAACGAATGGGCGGCGATTAGATATAACTAAGGTAAAAAAGATTTTAGAGATTTAATTATGTAAAAACGTTTCGGAAGTTAAAGGTTTTTTAGGTATTGTTATTTATTATCGAATATTTATTACGTATTTCGCCATTAAGGTAAAACCTTTTATACGCTTATTTCAGAGGAATTAACCTTTTATTTAGGGTTTCGATTAAGATTACGTAATAGAAAGGGTTAAGAAAGTAATTATTATTGCCCCGACTTTAATTATTTTAAATTACAGCTTTAATGCCAGAAGAATTATTGTAAGGATAAACGTAAGTAAAAAAGGTTTTAGAAGTATTTTCGGTTAATTAATTAATGGAATAAAATATTTTGCGCGTTTTAAAAGTAGTACCTGGAAAAATATTAAGTTGAATTACGATGTTGGTAAATTGAAATATCGCGTTATTTTTAAGATTTTAAGGAAATTCCGGAATTATATTTATAAAATCCGATTCGTAATAAAAATTAACATTAAGGTGCTAATGGCTTAGATTAATAATCTTTTAAGCTTTTTACTTAATGTTATAATTATTCGTTAGGTTGCTTAAATAAAGGTGTTTGATTTCGAGATTAAATATATTTCCGGCAAAAAAAATATATTAGTAAACGGTTTATCCCGAAAGTTATTTGGAGCTTTTAACGCGTTGGACGATTAATGGGAGGAAAAAGTTGATAACTTTATTAATATTTAGCTTAATATTATTCGGCTTAATTTTATTTTGATTGGTATATCCTTTATATTTATTGATACGGATCGGCGATAAGGACTTTTTATTAGGAATTGGGTTCAGGAGTTGTAAAAGTATGTTAGGTTCTTAACGATACTGGATTTTTTTTATTAATTTGATAATATTTTAAAAAAGAAAAAAAAACGTTTTTAAATCCGAAACGTTAAATTATTTTGTTTAGGACGGTATTTTTCCGCGCCAAGCAAATAAGAGGTTCGGCAGCCGGCAAGTAGTTAATATCGAACAAAAGCGATTTGCGGTAATTAGGTAATATTATAAGGATTATGGTTATAAGAGACGAAATTCGACTTATTGTCGTATAGCAGCTTTGTATTAGTAGCGTGGCATATTTAGCTATGTTCGGAAAATAATACTTGCGTATATTAAATGCTAAAAAGTAGCCGACCGACGTTTCGAAAAAGGTTATAAATTTTTGTAGCCGATTAATATAATTGTTATTTAGGTAATTAATGTTTAGTTTATACCTAATAACGATAGTTGTAAAGTTACGGTCGAGGTTAGGTACGAATTATCCGATTATCTGGAAGCTAAAGCTTTGCGATTAATTACGTTAATAACGATTAAGAAGTTTTTAGATAAGTACGTTTTTTATCGATATAGTATTCCGATTAAGATTAAAATTGGCGGAGGTTTAAAGAATAAGGGCGAGATTATTAAAGTTTGTAAAGTATTAAGGATTAAAAGGAAAGTTAATGCTGCGTATGCAGCTTGGCGATAATGCCTAGTCGAAAAAGGATACGTTCCGATCGTTAAAGCCTTAATAAAAGCGACAAATGGGATTAGCAAAGGATGGGTTAAGCTTTTGCCCAAGATGGTCTTCGCCGACAATACCATTATAAAAAGTTATGGCCTTAGCCCTTATGAACTGTTATACGGCCAGAAAGCGCTTTTACCGATCGAAATAGTTCTGCCGATATAAAGAATTATAACGTAAAACTTAGATATGCCGAAAGAAAATTTGATGACGTAAAGGATTTAGCTTTTAAAGAAAAAAGTTAAAGATGTAGCTAAAGCTATTAAAGTAATCGTTAAGTAGCGCCGTAAAATAGCTAAATTGGCGAATAAAAGGGATAAGAAAAAAATAAAGATAAACTTTTAGAAATGGACGACCTGATATTATTATATAATACGTTACGATATACAAATATATTTAAAGGTAAAGGGTTAAAGTACCGTTATTTAGTCCGTATTTGATTAGTAATATTATTGGTTTAAGTATTTACTGTTTGTTAAAAATTAATAAGACGAAATTATAAAGTATTTTCCTTATTAATAAATTAAAATAATTCGTAAAAGATAAAAAGCGATATTGGAAACCGATTAACTTATAAAAAAACGACTAAACGAAATTATATTTTGATTAGCCCGAAGATATAATGTTAAATATTTCGGATATTGCAAATGTCGAACTACTTAAAGATTGGCAGCTTAAAACTTTAAAACCTGTAAAAACAAATAGTAAAGTATAAGTATTAAGTAGCCGACTTAAAAGTTATACGGTTATGGACGATAACGATAAGACAGCGACGATATGATTAGGAGAACGGGAGAAATTAACGCGATTAATTACGAAAAACTAAAGTACGATAGTTTTGTTAAATTCTTTTAAGTTTTTATAAGTTTCTATAAATTCCCTTAAATTTTTTTACTGTTCCGTTTACCGATATTTTGAACGATAATTATTATGTTTTACTTATAACTAATGCGTTCGGTTGTATTTACCCGGAACCGGGAATTAGTAATATATTTCTTTACTTTATTTCGAAGTTAATCCTTATCGAATGTTTTGATAATAAAATAAATTTTTGCGCGAATGTCTTTTTTGATTCGTAGCGATCGTAAAAAGCTGGCCTTAAATGCTTTAAACTGTTTATTTTGGAAGATATAATTATGTTTTTCGATAAACCCGATATAATTATTATAGGTCCCGTTAAAAAAGCTAGGAATTAACTAGCACTTAAAGAATAGGTACATTCCGTATTAATTAGGATATTTCGATATTATATGTCGCCTTTTGCAGAATTCGTAAGATATTAAGTTACGTATATCGAATGCTTAAATAAATAAATTAATAACGTATTTGGAATTTTTAGCAAGAATAACTATAAAATAACTTAAAAGATTGGCCCGATAGATTTCGACGTATATTAGATAAGCTACCAAGTTTTCCATTAACTGGAAGTACCTGATTATATTGGATTAGGTATTGTTAGATATAGGGGACATCAGTTGTGTTGTATTGGATGACTAGCTGCAGGCGTTTTAAAACGCGCACTTCTCTTTTTATGGAGTCTAGTTACGGAACCTATATGTTCCGATTAGAGGGAGCCATTCCATATATGGGGTGCTAGTACACCCTCTGCTAGCTGATATACCCCCTTAACGCCTTGATGCAGTTACGGCGTTGATCAGCACTTATTATCACTTCCTAGAGCCACAGCTTTCCATTTCACTTTTCCTCCGGCGATTGAATCCTTCTGATCAGCCAATTTCTTCTTTGAAATTACTCGCAGGTTCTTCCTCCGCCGATCGATGGCTTTTGTGATATCTACCAGTCCTAGCTGCTCTCTGAAATGCCTAAAGGGTTCCCGTGTCAAGGGCTTTGTTAGCCCATCAGCCAGCATATCGCCCGTAGGTATATAATCTACTTTAATCATGTCCCTCTTTGCGGTTTCTCGCAACTAATGGTTATGTATATCCACATACCGCAGCTTCGTCTGTAATAAGGCGACGTCGGCGTTAATAAGCCGTATCGTTTGTTAATTGTCGCATCATATTTTTAACGGTCCAACATCTAAGGTAATTCCAAATTCTTTAATTAATCGAAAGCTAAATAAGGCCTTTTTCGCAACCTGCGTAAAAAACAATAATTCCGCTTCTGTTGTAAAAGTAGTTATTATCTTTTGATTATTCGCCTATTATTTTATTACTTTTTTAAATAGCTTTATAATGTAAGCTTGGAATCTTTTTCGATAAATTGTATTATCCGCATAAAAGGTATTATTCCAGGTATCTAACGAATCCTTACTTCCGAACTGTAACGTTAACGTCTTGGTCCCGATTAGGTATAATATAACTCGATCGGCCGTTTTGTGGTATGCGTTATTAAGGTTCAGGTTAAATCGGGTAAATCGGAATACCGCAAAAGCTATATCAGGTCGCGTATTAACTGCTACGTACAAAATAAAACCGATTTTTTTCTGGTATTTATTAACGGAATCTGAATAGGCTAAATCAAAATTCGGTAATAGTTTGACGCTCGCTATTGGCGTATCTGGGAAATTATTTAGACTTTTTCTAGGACTAAGTTAGCCAGTTTATTTATAAAATCTAATTAAAAATGCCAGATTTTTCTTTCAGCTTTGTCTTTAATTATTTCAATACCGAAAAATTATTACAGGTCCTTACCCCTTGTAAGGGTATACCGTTCTCGTATCTATTAAATTAACCGATCGACGAGGTCTTAATTTTTCTTGCGGTATACTGTAATAATATCGTCCATAAAAACGAAGATAAGTACCCCTTAACAAGTAAAGTAATAAGGTTCGTAAAAAACGAGGCGAAATCATAATTCTGTAAATATCCCAATAAGGTTTTTTTGCTATAACAGCAGTAATTCCTTTAATTTATATAATGCTTTCCTAATTAAAAGGATTTTGCTACGTTACGAATAACTTGGGGGCGTTTTTATATATATTTCATAAGGTAAGTTGGCGTTAACGAAGGCGTTTATAACGTTATACTGTTTAAGCTTTAGGTTAAATCTAGCCGCGATAGCGATTAATATTCGAAACGACTTTCTAGTTAATATAGATACGTATATATCGCTACAAACGTTTTTAAGCTGTTAATTACCTTATACGACAAAACGTACCTTGCATTTTTGCAACCAATTATGTTTGTTAAATTTATAAACGTACACCTATATACACTTTAAAACTTATTTCCCTTTAATAGAAAACTAATTAACGGCTTCCCAGGATTATATTTCCTTATAGCTTTACAAATAAACCTTTTCGGCTTTACGAAATATTTTCCTTAACGGGTATATATTTAGTTCTTTATGACTTTACGGCGGTAGCGGTAAATCGCGGTTATATACCCGGTTTAATAACCTATATGCTTTTTTATGTTCTAAGGTATTATTATCTTTCCGATTACAGTAACGCGTATTTCGGGTAATAAGCTTCCTTAAACTTCCGTAGCTTACCGGCCGATTATCGTACCTACTAACAAAAAGAATTAAACGTTTTATATTAAAAGCAACTTCCTATACCCTATATTCGTTTCGGATAATACCTTCTTAATACGGAACATACGGAGGGCTTACGCTTATTACCCGTAAAGTACCTTCGTCTTTTACCGTTACTTTAGGTTAAATAAAGTAAAAGGAACTTAAGGTTACCTTTATTCCTTCCGTCAGCTTAATAATCGTAACAGTTATTAAGGCAAACGCTGGCGGAGGCGATAAACCAGGAGATAAAAATAATTCGAATATAACGGTCGTATAAGGATAATTAATCCCTTAAAAACAACCTTATTCGCCCTTCTATACGTATTCTACGCTAGTACCTCTTTAAAACCATTCCTTTTACTTAGCCGGTAACTAAATTGTTCCTTTTAAATTTTTATTTTTATTTTGTATAAAAGTTAAATAATTATTTACTTAATTAAGTATTTTTACCTGTTGGAATAACTTTTGGAACTTTTTTTCTGTAATATGCAAAAAGTTATTTTTTAAATTTTTAATATTACCTAAAAAGGTAACCTTTTCGTTAAACTGTACGTTTCGAATAGTAATAACCTTATTAATTAATGGGTTCCAGATCTCGTAAATATTCGTAAATCGGTAGCCGACGAAGTAGTTAATTTATATTTTAAGATTTAGCTTTTGGAATTTCTGTTTTTTCTTTATGGCGGCAATTGTTATAACGTAAGCTATACAGCCATATATTCGCAGATAAGTTTGCTAAGGCTTTCGATCAAACATTACAACGCCGTTTCTATACGCTAGGTAAATATAATAAACCTCGTATAGGCTTTGCCAAAAAAGTACGTATTTAAAGGTACGGTTATACAGATATACTGCAGCTTTAAAAATGTATACGATCAAAAACACGGGTAATTTAACGTTATTTCGCTTTACAGTCGCTTTTTCCTTAATTACACCTCCTAAACGTTTTACATCCCCGTTCTGGGTTTGGATATACGGTATTAAAAACTTAAATCTAATATTAAAAGGAGGCGATTAAAACATATCTCGAAGTTGATAATTTTTTAAAATCTCGTTATCGTATTCGAATACCTATAAAAAGATCTTATCCTAATTCTTAAAAACTTTTAAGAAATACTAAAACGTTATAATTAATATATCTTACTTTCGATTCTTAAAGTAAATATCTTAAATAAAATCTAAGTATCTGTCGGTAACAAACATAACGTATCTATATCTTTCAGGGTTTTTTTCGAAATTTATAAAGTCGATAGCGATTTTCTGTTTTAATGAAAAAGCTTTTTCTCTCGGCTCGCAACGTATTAACTTTTTGGCCTTCGCTTTACTACATACTTAGCATTCGACTGTTATAAACCCTTTTAAATGGATTTCTTTTGCATAGGACTATAATTAAGCGATTATATCGGGCGTTAAATATCTTAATTCTAAATACCAAATCGTACCGTTACCGATTCGTAATAGTCTCGCTATATATAAGTTAACGTTTCGTTTATAAATTACTAAAGTTATATAAGTAGCTATTACGTTAATATCTTCGATAACGAACTAATTAAATTTGTTTATCAGCGTAATAATTATTTAATCGTACTTATTTCAAATAAAATTATTAGTTTTTTTTGAGATCCTACTAATACCTCTTTTTCCAAAGTTGCCGGAAAAATACTAGGTTGCATACGAAACTTTCGTAATGGGCTACGTCGTACAAACGTAATACTTTCATACTGCTAAAGCTTCGAAATATTATATTAATCTTTCCGTACCCCTTAATCGGTACGAAGCTATTACTTGCGTACATCTCGTCGCCTTATACGGTTAATTTAAAATTTAAAAACCTGCTGATAAAGTTAAAAATATGTATCGTAAATTCTAAATCCAAAATAAATAAATTTCTTAAGGCGTAAAACGTAACGTTTATCGCATTACGTTAATTTAAAATCAAAAAGTACGTTAGGATTTACCTTATTTCCTATAGGCATTAATCGGTTTCTTAAATAATTAACATATTTATAAACTTTAATAAACTTTTAATTTTCTTTTTTAAAGATTAATTAAAAATAATCCGACATTAAACGTATGCAAATATCCTATCATTAAATCGAAACTATTTTAAAGCTTTGCTAAGGAATGCATAAAAGCATTAAGGTAATATATAGTAAGAACTTAAGCAAGCCTTGCAACGAATACCTTACGCGTCGGAATCCTGTCGCTTTTTTTTGTTTCCGCTTCGGTCCGTTTAAGAACTTCTACGATTGCTACGTTTCGACCTACGTCCTTAAGCTCTTTTTCGCAGTAAAGGGTTAATGTTTTTGGTATTTTTCTAATTAAGATCGCCCTAATTAAAAAAACTTACTGGAATTCCTTAAAAGGTCGGAAACGTTACTTTGATATTTCGTAATGTAAATAAGAGATAAGTTAACGTTTAATGGTCTAAAAGGTTAGCAACCACCTTTTAATAATTAATCGTACCGTTATCGATCTCGGCTTTTTTTACCATTTAAAAAGTAATCGTCTAGTTTTCTATAATTAGAGCCAAAGCTATATACAAATCGTTAACCTATATGGTCGCTATTTTCGTTTCTGGGACGCCTAACGTTATCCCTGGACCATTATTTCCTATTACTTTACAATTTTTTCGTTTAATATTTTCGTTAACTTCGAAATTTACTTCAACCTTTCGCGGTACTTTCGTTAGGTATTATTCATAAGCCTGCTGTTATATACCTTGCCGGATTCGGCCAAAATAACGTACCATTCCTTTAGGTTCTTTCCTAGGAGGAAATTCGTCTTTTTAATCGTTGAAAATACCGACTCCAGGACCTATTTTGTAAGGTCGTTAATTTTCTTGTAGAAATTTTCGTACTTCCAATCTTCGTAAATATATATCGCAAAGTTTTAGGTATAAGTTTATCTATTTTCTATCGTTATTTTAAGCAAACATATTAGATAACCCGTATAATCGACTTTTTCGGCTTGTATAATTCCTTCGGAAAAGCAACTAACTACTTACGTCGTTATTTAACGAAGTCATCTCTTCGGATAGGAGGTTATATCGGGTTTCGTAGGTTCGACAGGCCATGTATTGTCCTAATTTGGGTCGATATAACGTCAAATACCAAGCGCGTATGCTTTGAATTAGAATTCGCCTTTAAAACGGTCCCAGTCCTTGGATCTCTTATAAATAACGGAAAACGTCGACGGTACGGTCGCCATTATGGATAATGGGGTATATAGGTAATTGCTATTGATATACAACCTATATCGTCTCAGCAGCAGCTGATCAATTGATAATAACGCGAATTAAGCGAATGAGACTCTTAATTGTCAGATATAGGAGACATCAGTTGTGTTGTATTGGATAACCAGCTGCAGGCGCTCTAGAACGCGCACTCCTCTTTTTATGGAGTCTAGTCACGGAACCTATATGTTCCGATCAGAGGGAGCCATTCCATATATGGTGTGCTAGTGCACCCCCTGCTAGCTGACAGGTATTTGCGGCCGCCTAGAAGTTTTTATTTTCGATTTGCCATTATAAGTACCGACCTGTAGCTGGATTACCGATGACGTTAATAAATCTAACCCCGGATATTTGGATTAATTAGCGGGTTTTATTAACGATGTTGCGAAAAAGACTAAGTATTTATTTCGATATACTTAAAAGTAATGTAGTAAATAACGTTATTATTATTCCAGAATTTGGTTACGTTTTAATTATTATCGAGATAAATACGGCAAAGACGTAACGTTTTAATGCTAATGTATGGCCCAGGAATCCGATTAGTGATACGAGGATTTGCCGTACGTGCTGGGATTGTCGAAGCCGTTAATAAAGACCTAGCGACAGAACTGCTACGAGATATCGGCAGGTTAATTGGAACAGGTACAGGCGTTACTGATCGCCGACCACCGATTGTCTGTTTAACGATACCAAGGATTGGATTAGGCTTTAAAGGTATCTTAGTTACTTCTGTTAATGGAAGTATATATCGAGCCGGTTAAGGTTTTGGAAGTAGTGGATTATTTATAACCGGTATTTTTAATGGCAAACTGTTTTAATTAGGGCCTATGCTGCGGAATTTGTATTCGAAGGTGGGGGTAAGGTTAAGAATAGATGCTTGACGATATATTAGGTTCTGTGATTTGCGAACGTTATTAGGATTGTATGGAGGTCCCGAATCCCGAATACTGCTCAAGAGCTTATCGATACGACGGATTAATAGCTTGGAAAATATGGACGAATTTGATACCACTAAGATTTTACGACGATAATTAAAGATTTGGTTCAGCTTATTGATATTAGCCTTAACCTTAAGATCGACAGGCTTTTTACTACCAGGATTTAAAGACTTTTTCTAAATGGACGATTCTCTTATAGCATGGACAAGATTATTTGGGTTTATACTGCCGCGAAAACCTTAGGGATTACGTGGATCTAATAACTGACGAAAACTTATGATAATATTAATTAATGCAACGAGGATAATTATATATATGTTTAAATATATGTTAGGTTTAAAGGGAAAAGTTGGAATGGTATTACAGAAAAGATGCAAGAAAAGTGTAGGTGCGAAAAAAAACGAGTGCACATATCTGATCAAAGAAAGCGACGACGACAGCACCTTCCCATACAACTTCGGATAAAATTTCCTGGGAATTTCTCGGCGCACACGTTTTATCTGCAAAAATTCGGTACATTAATCCTAGATGCACTTAATCAGTTAGACGTATAAGTTACTGGCAGATTCTGGCGAATTCCTGCACCTATATAACAACTGCACCTTAATACCTGTAATACACTTACATACACATATTACATATTATTCCCAGCTACTACTATTATCCCTAAGTTACCCAATACCATACTTAAGTATACTGATTAATACATCCCCAGTTATTATGTCGTAATTTAAAAAACGTAGCATGCAAAATAAGGGCGAAAGCTCCAAAAAGTTGAATATTTCGGATTTTGGAAAGCTTGCATAATCGGCCAATGTACCTATATAGGAAAAAAATGACATGGTATAATTCCTTAAAAAAATGCATAATAATAGTTTTACTCCTTACCCCGTAAAAAAAGTTACGCTTTAAATTCGTTTTAATCGGCTTATTCTTATATACCTAAAGAATATTAATGGTTAGCGTTTATGAAAAAGCATTAACCCGTTACCATATTAGTTAACAGAACCGTGGTGTAACGAAATAGCTAAATATCTGTAACAAACCCTTATGATCGTTTAAAATAAAATTTACTTACGTTTCGAAAATGTTACTGCTTTTATTTAGATAATCGCCCAGGACGTACCTTTAAAAATTATTGCCGTTATTCTAAAAGTTAAACGAGTAATTTTACATAGTAAATCCAGACCAATTTCTAATAAAACCTAGAAGGCGATTACTACTAATAATCCGAAATATGTATGGTTTATCGCCTTAATTAAAGTCCCGATAAATAAAGGTCCAATAAGGTATTAGATTATTATGTTATACGACCGATTAAAGCGTTTAATGTTAATATTCGATATTTATGCTACTGAAAATCGTGCTTAATTATTATTTTAATTTTACCGAAAAAGGTGGAAAAAATTAGGACTTAACAATCCATCTGCCTGTATAGTAATCGTCAAAATGCCTACCCAAACTAAACATTATACTTACGGATTATGGATTGCTTATATCTTTTATATTATTGCCCGCGACCTTAAGAAATAAAGAAATAAAATTATAACCGATACGATAGGATTTAGCGAATATCGAATAGAAAACAGCATTACCGATATAATTAAAGCATTTCTGGGCCTAAAACCAAAAACGGAAAACGTTAAAAGAAACGTAAAAAATGGCCTAAAAACTTCCCGTCCTTACTAGTTAAGAAAGATAATAATAAGCTAGATTTTAATTAATTTGCTCGATTACTTTATAATAAACGACGTCAATTAAAGTAACGTTATAATCTATTTCGTTAATTATCCGTACGACCATTTCCGATATTAATACCCCCTTCCTTTTTAATTTAAACTGGCCTATTGGCATTTAAAACTATACGACTTAATCTGACATTTACGAAATTACTATTCGAAAGAAAGTATAAGCCCCGACCGAAAGTTAGTAATTAACGAGCAATAGTAATGGTATAAGGTTAATATGTTACGCCGTACAAGTAGATGGAAGATACATTCGAGGATACCGGGCAAAGACCTAAACCATATTTCCTATAAGGATGGCCAGGTTAAGCTAGATATAAGTCTTTGATCAGTATAAAGAAACCGGAGGACAGGGCTTAGAAAAAGCAGGAAAAGGCCAAGCAGCGAAAGGATCTGGCCAGACGTTAAGGACAAAGTCCTAAGTTAAAAATAATAAAGGACAAACCGCGTAAGCGTTAATTAGATTAATTAATGACTTTTATGCATAGTTTATAGCGTTGGATGTTTGTTACGTTATATTTTTATTTGTTTTTCAAAATGGATTAAGGACAATCTTATTTCGAAAAAGGAAGGTTAAAATGGTGCAGGGTGCCGGGCCAGGGGGCAGGGCTTGGCTGATCAGTTAGTCAGCTCCATATATGTATTTCTAGGAGCTCTTTCGCCGGGCGCAACCCCGAGACATGTTCATTATCGTCCATCGATTATCGTTCATCAGTTACTTACAACACGTACTCATGTCTATTCTAAATTCTGGTTCAACACGGACCCAAATACAATGTTTTCGTTTGCCTTTATTACCGCTGCATTCGGCTATTCTATCGTAACCCGCTCTTCAATGATGCTCTGATCGGAACTAAGTCTCCCCGTCCCAATTTATTATAAGAATAAACGTAAATAAAAAAAGCTTTAAAAGTACTTTTAAATAATTAATTAATAAGGTAAAACATTTTGTACGTTTTGAAAATAGTACGTAAAAAAGTATTAAGCTGAATTATAACGCTGGCAAACTAAAATATCGAATTATTCTTAAAATTCTAAGGAAATTTCGGAATTATATTTATAAAGTTCGATTCGTACTAATACTTAACCTTAAGGCGTTAATAACTTAAATTAACAACTTTTTAAGCTTTTTAACTCGTATCATAATTATTTATTAAATCGCTTAAATAAAAATAACGTCCCACACCCATAAGCGAGCTACACCTATAAGCGAGCCACTTTTTAGCACCTTACAACAATGAATCCAAATAACTCAACCACAACACCTCAAATGAACTCAAATCAATCGAATGCTTCTTTGCTAACTGTATCTACAGCTTCTCGACGAGTGCACGCATTATATCAAGGCTTGTTGCGGACGCTATATGACCATTCCTTCCTGCCAACCTATATGCGACCGACCACCTTCAGTAGGTATTGGCAGCAATTCTTTGCCACAACATTTCTGCTGGCTAAAAGAACTGGTTTATCCTATGTAGGAATCATTCATCTTTCTGGGAAACGTTTGTTTTAATCGTGTATTTACGTAGGTCTCGAGTTATTGCAAATCAAGTCCAACACGTCCTGCCATACGCTCCGCGAGACGTCCCGCAAGGCCCCACAAAGCCCCCCAACGCGCCCTCTAACACGCTCTACAACACGTTTCCCGACGCACTCTGCAACGCATACCCTCAACGATCGAAGCCGGACAGGAAACACTCGCGTATACAAGTTAATGGTTCGGTTAATAACCGTATTCTCGGCGGTCAGCTATAATTCGTACGAAATAGGGGTAGTATTGGCTTAAACGCGTTAAAAGCTAGGCGGTCGCATCTAGGTTGGCAGGAAGGAATAGCAATATGGCGTCCGCAACAAGCCTTAATATAATGCGTGCACTCGTCGAGAAGCTGTAGATACAGTTAGCAAAGAAGCATTCGATTGATTTGAGTTCATTTGAGGTGTTGTGGTTGAGTTATTTGGATTCATTGTTACGAGGTGCCAAAAAGCGGCTCGCTTATAGGTGTGGCTCGCTCATGGGTTTAGGACGTTATTCGATTTTAAGATTAAATATATCCCCGGCAAAAAGAACATAGTAACGGATAGTTGATCCCGAAAATTACCTGGAACCTTTAACGCGTTAAACGATTAATAATAATAAAAGTCGAAAATTTTATTAATATTTAACTTAATGTTATTCGGCTTAACTTTATTTTAATTGGTATAGCCTTTATATCTACTGATACGGATCGGCGACGAGGACCTTTTATCGGAAATTGATTTAAAAAGTTACAAAAGTACGTTAGGTTTTTAACGACATTAGATTTTTTTGATCGGCTCGATAATATTACAAGAACGAAAAGAACTGCTTTTAAATCCGAAGCGTTAAATTATTTGTTTAGGACGGTATTTTTTGGCGTAAAGCAAATAAAAGATACGGCAGCCGGCAAATGTTAATACCGAACAAAAGCGACTTGCGATAATTAGGTAATATTATAAAGATTGTGGTTATAAAGGGCGAGATTCGACCTATCGTCGTATAGCAGCTTTATAATTTTAACGTGGCATATTTGGCTATATTCGGAAGATAATGCTTACGTATGTTAAGTGCTAGAAAGCAGCCGATCGATATTTCGAAAAGGGTTATAAATTTTCGCAGCCGATTAACATAGTCGTTATCTGGGTAATCGATGTTTAGTTTATGCCTAATGACGATGGTTGTAAAGTTACTGTCGAAGCTAGGTACGAATTGTTTGATTATTTAAAAGTTAAAGCTTTGCGATTAGTTATGTTAGCAGCGATTAAGAAGTTTTTAAACGAGTATCTTTTTTATTGATATAGCGTTCCGATTAAGAGTAAGATTAATGGAAGCTTAGAAAATAAAGGCGAAGTTATTAAAATCTGCGACGTATTAGGGATTAAAAAAAAAAGTTAGTGCTGTATATGCAGTCTAGCGACAAGGTTTAATCGAAAGAGAATACGTCCCGATCGCTAAAGTCTTAATAAAAGTAACGAATGGGACTAATAAAGGATGGGTTAAGCTTTTGCCCAAGATGGTCTTCGCCGATAATACTATTATAAAAAGTTATGGCCTTAGCCTTTATAAATTGCTGTACGGATAAAAAGCGTCTTTACCGATCGAGATAATCCTGCCGATATGCAGAATTATGACTTGGAATCTAGCTATGCCGAGAGAAGATTTGATCGCGTAAAGGATTCGGCTTTTAAAGAAAAAAGCTGAAAACGTGGTTAAGGTTACCAAGGTAATCGCTGATTAGCGCCGTAAAGTAGCTAAATTAGCGAATAAAAGCGATAAAAATAAGATGAAAGATAAACCCTTGGAAGTGGACGATTTGGTATTGTTATATAATACGTTACGATATATCGATATATTTAAGGATGAAGTTAAAGTACCGTTGGATTGGTCCGTAGTTAATTAGTGATATTATTAATTTAGGTATTTACTGTTTAAAAGAAATTAATAGGACGAAGTTATAAGGTATTTTCTTTATTAATAGATTAAAGCAATTTGTCAAAAATAAGAAAGAATATTAAAAGCCGATTAACTTATAAAAAAACGATTGGACGAAATTAATTTTTGATTAGCCCGACAACACGATATCGGATATTTCGAATACCGCGAATATCGAGCTATTTAAAAATTAGCAGCCTAAAGCTGTAAAATTTGTAAGAACAAATATTAAGATATAGATATTAAGTGGCCGATTTAAAGGTTATGCAGTTATAAACGATAGCGATACGATAAAGACGACGTAATTAAAAAAAAAACGAAATTAACGCACTTAATTGCCAGAAATTAAAGTATAATAGTTCTTTTAAATTCTTTTACCGTCCTGCTTACCGATATCTTATACGATAACTATTATGCTTTACTTATGATTAGTACGTCCCGGCTATATTCGCCCGGAACCGGAGATTAATAATATGTTTTTCCACTTTATTTCGAAGTTAATTCTTATCGAATATCTTAATAATAGAACAAATCTTTGTACGAATATTTTTTTTGATTCGTAACAATTATAAAAAGCTGGCTTTAAATACCTTAAACCGTTCGTTTCGGAAGGTATAATTATGCCGTTCGATAAACCCGATACAGTTATTATAGGCCTTATCAAAAAAGTTAGGAATTAACTAGGATTTAAAGATGGGTACATTTCTTATTAAGTGAAATGTTCTGCTATTATATGTCGTTTTTCGTAAAGTTCGTAGGGCATCAGGTTAAGTATATCGAATGCTTAAATAAACAAACTAATAACGTATTTGAAATTTTTAGTAAGGGCAGCTATAAAGTAACCCAAAGGATTAAACCGATAAACTTTAACGTATACTGGATAAGCCACCAAGTTTTTTTATTAACTAAAGGTATTTAATTATATTAAATTAGGTATTTGCCGCCGATTAGAAGTTCTCACCCTTGATTTGTTATTACATATACTAATTAATAACTGGATTACCGATAACGCTGATAAATATAACTCCGGATATCTGTATTAATTAACGGATTTCATTGACGATATTACGGAAAAGCCCAAGTACTTACCTCGATATGCTTAAAAGTGATATAGTATATAACATTATTATTATTTTAAAATTTGGCCATGTCCTAAGCATTATGAAGATGGATAGGGCGAAATCGTAACGTCATAATATTAATATATGGCCCAGGGATTGGATTAATAATACGTAAAGTTACTAGAATTATCGAAGCTGTTGATAAAAATCTGGCAACAGAACTGTTACGGGAAATCGATATGTTAATTGAAACAGGGATAGCCGATACTGATCGTCGACCGCCGATTATCTGTTTAACGACACCAAGAATTAAACTAAGCTTTGGAATTATTTTAGTTACCTTTATTAATGGAAATATATATCGAGCTAGCCAAGGTTTTAAGAGCAGTGGATTATTTATAACCGGTATTGTTGGTAGCAAATATCCTGATTAAGGTTTATGCTGCAGAATTTGTACTGGAAGATAAGGATAAGATTAAAAATGGGCACTTAACGATATATTAGGTTTTGTAATTTGCGAACGTTATCAGTATTATATAAAGATTTTAAATTCCGAGTAATACCTAAAAGCTTATCGATATAACGGGTTAATGGTTTAGAAAATATGGACGAATTTAACACCGTTAAAATCTTACGACGATAATGAAAAATTTGGTCCAGTATATTAATATTTGCCTTAACTTTAGGATCGCTAGGTTTCTTGGTACTAGGATTTAAAAACTTGTTACCCGGTCCGGACTTTTTTTTAATAGACGATTTTTTTATAGCATAGACAAAATTACTTAGGTTTGTACTTTCGCGAGAACCCTGGGGATTGCGTAGATCTGATGGCTGACGAGAACTTATGATGGTATTGATTAATGCAACGAGGATAATTGCATATGTGTTTAGGTATGTATTGGGTTTGGAGGGAGAAGTTGGAGTGGTGTTGCAGAAAAGTTGCAAAAGAAATGTGGGTGCGAAAACGAATGCATATACCTAATTAAAGAAAGCGACGACGAGGGCACTTTCCCATACAACTTCGAATGAAATTTTCTGGAATTTTTTTGGCGCATACGTTTTATCTGCAAAAATTCGGTGCATTAGCCTTAAATGCATTTGATTAGTTGGACGTATAAGTTACTGGTAGATTTTGGCGAATTTCTGTACCCATATAATAACTATACCTTAATATTTGCAAAGCACTTATACTATACCCATATATATATACTATATATTATCCCCAGTTACATTTATTATTCCAAATTATCTAATACCATATTTAAGTATATTAATTAGTATATCTCCAGTTATCATATCGTCGTCCAAGAAGCGTACCATGTAAGGTAAGGACGAAAATTTTAAAAAGTTAATATTTCGAATTTTGGAACGCTTGCATAATTAGCTATTATACCTGTATGGAAAAAAGATAACGTGGTATAATTCCTTAAAAAGATGCATAATAACAGTTTTACCCATTATGTTGTAAGGAAAGTTGTACCTTAAATTCGTTTTGATCGGCTTATTTCTATATATTTAAGGGACATCGACGGTTAGCGTCTATGGAAAAATATCAACCCGTTACCATATTAGTTAATAGAATAGTAAAGTAATAAAGTAACTGGATATTTGCAGCAAACCTTTATAATCGTTTAAGATAAAACTTACTTACGTTCCGAAAATGTTACTGCTTTTATCCAAATAATCGCCTAGGACGTACCGTTAAAAATCATCGCCGTTATTCCAGAAACTGGACGAATAATTTTATATAGCAAGTTTAAACTAATTCCTAACGAAGCTTAAAAGGCGATTAATACCGGTAACCCGGAATATGTATAGTTTGTCGCCTAATCTAAAGTTTCGATAGATAAAAGTTTAATGAGATATTAAATTAGTATATTATATACCCGATCAAAACGTTTGGTGCTGGTATTTAATACTTATGTTACCGAAGATCGTGCCCAGTTACTACTTTAGCTATACCGAAAAGTATGGAGAAAATTAGGACTTGATAATTTGCTTACCCGTATAATAATCGTTAAATACTTATCTAAACCAGATATTATATTTGCGGGTTGTAGATTGCTTATGTTTTTTACATTATTACTCGTAACCCTGCAAAATGGAGAAATAAAATTATAACCGAAGGGATAGGATTTGGCGAGTATCGAATGGAAAACAGTATTACCGACATAATCAAAGCATTTCTGGACTTAAAACCAAAAAAGGAGGACGCTAAGAGAAACGTAGGAAAATGGCCTGGAAACCCCCCGTTTCTATTAGTTAAAGAAAATAACGATAAGCTAGATTTTAATTAATTTGCCCGATTATTTTATAGTAAACGACGTTAATTAAAGTAACGTGCTGATTAATCTTAGTTATTATCCGCAAAATTATTTCCGATATTAATGCCTTTTTCCTTATTAATTTAAACTGGCCTATCGACATCTAGAGCTATACGTCCTAATCTAACACCTACGAAACTACCATTTAAGATAAAGTATAAGCTCCGACCGAAGGTTGGGAATCAGTGAATAATAGTTATAGTATAATGTTAATATGTTACGCCGTACAAATCGGTAGAAAATATATTCGAGGATGCCAAGTAAAAACTGGAACTATATTTTCCATAAGGATGACCAGGCTGGGCTAGGTACAAATCTTTAATCAATACGGAGAAACTAAAAGATAAGGTTCAAAAAAAAAACCAGAAAAGGGCCAAGCAAAGAAAGGATTTGGCTAGACGTCGAAGACGAAGTCCTAAGTTGAAAATAATGGAGGACAAGCCGCGTAAACGTTAATCAAATTAATTAATAGGTTTTATATATGGTTTATAACGTCAGGAATTTGTTGCGTTATATTTCCATTTTTATTTCTTAAGATAGATTAAGGATAATTTTATTTCGAGAAAAAAGGCTTGAAATGGTGCAGGGTTCCGGGCCAGGGAGCATGGCTTGGTTGATTAGTTAGTCAGCGTTATATGTATATTTTTAAGAGCTTTTTCCGCCGGGCGCAACCCCGAAACATGTTTATTATCAGTTACTTACTATATACATACTTATGTCTATTTTAGAGTTTGGTTTAATACTACCCAAATTTAGTTTTGCGTTTGCATTTATTACCGCTACATTCGGTTATTCTATTGTAATACCGCCTTTAAAAATGTTCTGATCGGAATTGAGTCTCCCCGTCCCAATTCAGTATAGTATTTATCGTGCAAATTATATCGTGTAATGATTTTCTGTGTATTGGCTTAGCCTGGAAAATAATGCTTGAACCCATTCGACCTTGCATATGCGTCCCTTATATCTGACAGTTATATTAATTAATTAGGAACAGCGGTTTTATAAATATAAGACGTAAATTATTTCTTTTAATATAAACCTTAAGAAATAATTATTTGGAAACTTTATATATAATTTGGAAGTTACAGAAAATCGTTATTGCGAGCTGCGTATCAATTCCTAACCTCGGACCCCACCTAATACATAAATTTAGCAATACATAAGACTTTTATCAACAACAACAACCACCCCTACCACCTTTACTCTGCGATATTTCAACAACACTTTAATCAATTAATTTCGGGTAAAGATGGTTAATTTAAATCGTAGGCGCAAGATACGGGACGCAAAAGATTTTGTTTCGGAAAATGATTTTAAAACGTTGGCGAACGGGAAATTCGAAATACCCCAGTCAACCTTATCGCGCCGTATCCATAGCACCAAATCGCGTTCCGAAGCCCAAAGTAACGCGCGTAAACTTTCAGATCAGGAAAAATAAAAGCTGGTTAACTGGATATTGCTTAAAAGAGTATACGGTTGCGCTCCGACGAAGAAATAGGTCCGTTAAATAACCGAAGCCTTGCTAGGTCCGAAAGAGACGATCGGAAAATCCTAAGTTATTCGCTTTGTCGAACGTTACGATAAAATATATACGAAAAAAGAACGAATTATGCTTGGGAAACGCCTCGAGGTACGTAATCGCAACGAAATCTACGAATTCTTCTCCCTTTTAACCCAAATCCGAGCCAAATATAACATTCAGCCTGCCAACGAATACAATATAAATAAAACGGGCGTTTAAAAAGGGGAACAAGCCGATAAAACGGTCGTAGGAAGCTTGGAAACAGCTCGTACGAAGCTTGGAGAATCGGAAATATCGTTATAGGTTTCTATTATCGAGTATATCGGCTTTATATACGGGAAAAGTACGGCCGCATACATTTTCAATGGCCTTACCGTACAAAAGCAATAGTTTCCCGACAGTATCGAAAAAGCTGAATATATATTAACTCCGGAAAGGTAAACTAATAACTTTATTACCTTAAAATAGTTAAAGTTCATTTTTCTCCCCGAAATTAAGCCGCGTTTCCATTATAAATAACGACTACTTATTTTAAATGGTTATATTACTTACGTATCTCCTACTTTTATATAAAAATGTATAAAGAACAGGGTTGCTTTTATATATATGCCATCCTATTCGAATATTAACCTTTAGCCATTCGACGTTTCCGTCTTTTCCGTTCTCAAAAAGGAATATCGCAGAACGCTGCCCGAAGCCGGTAAAATCCTCGCGACTACCTCTTAATATAAACGCCGCATATTAAAAGAATATCGTAAGGCCGCAAAAATCGCCTTTACCGATAAAACCATCAAAGCCGGATAACGTCATACCGGTATACTTCATTTTAGGCCCGAAACGGTATTAAAAACCTCCGAAATAACTGTAACGAACCTGTCATACATCCACCTGGAGGTATGAGCAGTATCCGAAAGGGGGTCTTGATTTGTAGGTAACAATAGTGCGAGGAATAATTCAGTAATTTGTTCGTTAAAGAGGTTTGCGGACTTTTCTTTTAATCGGAGAACGGTGCCTTTGACTGAAGGCTTAGATTGATAGTTAAGGAGCGAAACTAAGTAAGTGCTATTTATATGAGGCTACTGTTTATTATATGCTTTTTTGATGTTAAATAAGTATGCCTGTAATTTTTTGGCTTTATTAGATTATTTAGGTCCTTTGATTTGGATGATCTGTTAAATTAGATAAATTACGTAGTTACGTAATTTGGCAAGGATTTACTTATTGTAAGAGTTTTTTTTAATACGAATTGCCAAGTAAATCGTAATATTATTTTTTTCCTTTTAGGATTTTTGTTCCAAAGATAGAAATGTAAGTGTTTCCTTACTTCCATTTAAAACCGTTTTTTTTTATTGCTAGCTTATTATAGCGGGTCGTGTAGAAAAACAAGCGCGTAAGGTACGTACGAACTAGCGTTAATCCTGCGACAGTTGTTCGGACTTTATCCGTATTTACGGTTTTGAGGTTTTGTTTTGTTCCAGTTGTTTATTATTTGGAAAGGAATAGTGTTATATGATAAAGGGTTTGTTGAATTATTATTATTGTATTCGTCGTCAACGTTACTGCGACGGAAACGTTGTTGTTATATTTTCCTTGGAAAATATTAGGTCGGAGCGTGACCGTTTTTAGGAGGAGCGTTGTGCTGTCGAGGATGAACTCGTAAAGTTATAACGGAAGTTTTAAGAAAAGATGTTAAAAAGGATAAATAAGTTGCAGCGGTTACGTCGTTAAAAAGATATTTTGAGGAAAAAGACATTTGAAATATTAAAAAGAAGTTATAAACTGGATTAATTAAAGGAAAAAGAAAGGATGAAAGAAAAGCAGCAACGTATAGAGGAAAAGTAAGCGCGATTTGCTTTGGAAATTAACGCTAACATGGAGGCGTTTGTTTTTTTCGATTGGAACGCCGAGGGTTTGAATTTGGGGGTTGGACCGTTGTCGCCTGCGACCTTGGTTACGTTGAAGATGGTCGGTTAGGATTTTGGCGGTAAAACGTTTTAATTAGGTTTTTCGCATTTATCAGGTATTTAAGAGGTTCCTAAATGTTATCTTTAGGTGGGTAATCCTTTTATTTAACTAAGTATTGGATTTTGTCGTTGACCGTTTTCGAATTTAGTATTTTTTCGACTTCTTATTTTTCGGTATTTCCCTTAATTTCTAAGTTTGTTTTTAGCGGGGCGTTATTAGGTGTTAGTTCCAGTAAGGAAACGTAAAAAATAAGATATATTTTTACTGTTTTGGGTAACGACAGTCGATAGTTAGTTTTAGAAATAATTTCGTTAATTTTAAACGGACCGAATTTTTTGAAATCGAATTTGTTATTGGGTTTTTTGGTTTTGATTTGTAAGATGTTTAAGGTTGCGTTTTGTTTTTGGCGTAATAGGTAAACTTTATTTCCTTTCGATAGAATTAGTTTTTTAATTCTTTTTTTGTTATAATATTAAGCTATCCGTTATTGGAAAAATTGCAGCTTAGTTTTAAGGCGAGTTTGGATGGTTTTGATTTTCGATACCATTGTTTTTGCTTTGGGTGCTATTAAGGTGATTTTCGGAGCTTTACCGAATGGTTACTTTGGTCGTTAAGTTTCTGCGTTTTGTTTATATACGGTTGTATAAGGTAAAACGCCCATATTTTTGTTAACGGATATATTGTAGGTTACTTATGCCAGTAAAAGTAATTTTACCCAGTTATTTTGTTAGTAATTAATATAACTTTTTAAATATTATTTTAAGGTTTGGTTTAACCGTTTTGTTTGTTTATCGGTTTGAAAGTAATATGCTGTAGAAAATTTAAATTTAGCGTTAATTTGTTTAAAAAAGCTGGTATTAAATTTAAAAATAAATAGTTTATTTTTATTTGAAATAATTTTTTTTGGGATTTTATGTTTATCGAAATAGTATTTTACGAATACGTAAGTTCATTATTTTGCTGTCGTATTTCCTTTAAAAGGTAAAAAGTACCTATATTTGGTAAATCTGTTAATAATTACCTATATTCCGTTATATTGGATTCCGGTAACGGGGTCCTTAGATAGGGGTAAACCGGTAATAAAGTTTTAAGTTATGGTATTTTATATTTTATTTAGAATTTCTGTAAGTTGTAGCAGTTTGTATAGTTTATAACGGGCTGCTTTGGCCTTATTACAAATGTTGCAATTTTAAATTATTTGTTTAACGATTTTTCTAAGTTCTGGAAAGTCGTACTTTCCCTGAAGTTGTTTAATTATTTTGAAAATCTTTTGATATTTATATAGCGGGTTTTCGTAAAATTTTTTAATAAACTGCTTTTATTATTTCCGTAGAACGTAGATTTTTCCGTAGTATAGCAGTTAATTTTTAAATTGTTCCTTTAATTATTTAACTTTTTTTTGTTTATTAAAATTATAAGAATTTTTAAATTAGGCTAAAAGTTTAAGGGTAAATTTTTTTAATATTTTACATAACTGTAAAGTACCTTTCTTTATAGGTTATAATATTTATATACGTCGTTTGGGAATTTTGATATCGTAATTTCCTTTTCGGTTTAAGATATCTGCGTAAATATTTTCCTTACTTTTAATATAATAAATTTTAAAATTAAATTTAAATAGGAAAATTATTTAATTTTTATATCGTTTGTTAAGATTTTAAGTTGTTATAAAATAAGTAAAATTTTTATAATTAAAGTAAATATTAAAAAATTCTTTGGTTTTATTAAGGTAAAGTTTCCATTTTTTAAGTGTTATAATAATTGTTAATAACTTTTTGTCGTATATGGGGTATCGTAATTTTGCTTTTTTTAGGGCTTTGGAATAATAAGTTACTGGATGCCATTTTCCGTTATTCTTTTGTTATTTTAGGATTATTTTTAAGGTTTTATTTAACGCGTTAATTTTTAATCGTTTTTTCTTGTTATAGTTAAGTAATTTCATAATAAGGGCGTTAGTAATTTGGTTTTTAAATATTTGCATTATTTTTTTGGTTTCCTTTAGGAATTCGAATTTTTTTCTAATGTACTTTTTGGTAATAAGGTTCGTTAAGGGTTTAGCGATTTTTCCGAAATCTTTAATTAAGCTGCGTACGTAATCCGTAAATCTTAGAAATTGACGGACGTCGGTGACGGTTGCTTTATCGGGAATCGGCCAATTCTTAATTACTTTTATTTTAAAATTTTAAATCTGAATTTGTCCGGAAATAATGGTAAAACTTAAGAAGTTTAGCTTTTGGGTATGTTATACGCTTTTTTTAGCGTTTATAAGTAAATTTACTTTTTCGAATATTTCCAATATTTGTGCAATCTATTTTTGGTATTTTTTTAAGGTTTCAGAATAAATAAAGATGTTATCCAAATAAACGAATACAAATTTATCGAAAAACCTTCGTAAGATAGTTATTAATATATGTTAAAAGCTAATAGGGGTATTAGTAAATTTTTAAGGCATTATTTTATATTCGTAAAATCCATAAATTATTTTAAAAGCGGTTTTTTATTTTTCGCCCTTAGTTATTCGGATTCAGTAATAATTATCGGGTAAATTTAACGCTATAAATTATTTAACTTTGTTAATGTTTTTTTTTATAGTATTTATAAAAGTAAAAAGGTATTTATTTTTAACGGTAATATTATTTAGTTGTCGATAGTTGTGGACTCGTCGGTACATAAAATCTTTATTCTTATCGATTCGGATCTTGCTATTCTTTATTTTTGGTACTATTATAACAGGGTACCTTACGGAAGATTCAAATTTTTAAATATATCCGTATTTAAGGTTTTTTTGCAAACTTTTCCATAAGGCCTTTGCCTTTTTAAGGTTTATATGGTAAATTTAATAAAGTTTCGGGTAATATTTTTTTGGATAGGAATTCGATGATCTTATTAATTATAATCGGGTAATTCCTTTCGAATCCGTTCCTTAAATAGTTTCTTAAATTTTTGGTACTTTAAAGGCATTTTAGCTGTTAGGTCCATCACCTTAGCTTTTCTAATCAGATAGCAAATTTCTCGGAACTTCTTTTTTAAGGGATTTTTTAACTGGTCCCAGGAAAGTTCTTAAGTTTTCCAATTGATATTGGGATTGCTAAAACGAAGCTACGGCATTCTAAGGATAATATGGTATTCTAAAATGTTGGCAACGTCCAGGATAACTTTTTCAGGATATCCTTATATCTGTATTAAAAATTTTTCCGTTTTTTTAAGGATTCGTCCGTTTTCGTACTTAAACAAACTTCCGTTAACGGTAAGTAATTTATATAATTTTAGCTTATATTTCCAGGGAATTCGACATTTTTCTACAACAAATAGTAAGATAAAATTACCTTCTGCTTTTAAATCGATTATAACCTTAAATATCTGGCCTTTGTATTAAAGTGGAATCTCGATTTAACTACGTCGTCCAGTCCTTGCCTCGTTTAAGGTCTTAAAGGTCGGGGTTTTTCGATACCTTAATTTCGAAAACCTCGGTAATTTTTTAACTTAAAGATTTTATTAGCTAAAAAAACGTCTTTATTCTCGGACCTTCTTAACCGCATATTTAGGGCATTTATCATCCATACAAATAAACCACTTTCTTTTGCCGATCTGGCAAACTAATCTTAAAATCCTTACTTCCGATATTTAAAAGGGTTCTGGTTTTAGGGGTAAAATCTTCGAAAAACTAACTTCCATATCTAAAATCTTATGCATCATGCATAATATAAGGGCATAGCACAGGCATCCCTGTACAATAGCTCTTTAACTCCGAATTAATTCCGGATATAAATAACAAAATCGAAAGTATTTTGGCTATCTAGGTACCTTAATGCATCTGCATCCATCGTCGGGTTCGGTAAGTATTTCCTTATCCCATCCGGACCAATAATCGTTATCTTCCTTAACGCGAAGGTAGGTTAAGCAGTTATCGTTATAATATGCAAAGAAATAAAGCAAGTTATGCTTGCTGGCTGGTTTCGAGGTTATAACGTTTAACCTAGGTAATTCCTTGATTTCCGGAACTTTATTGGTTTTCGAAAGTGTTAAGTCGTATATCACAGTATTAAGGCGCAACTGGCCATATTTATCGTACATTTTATACCGTTGCTCATTTAAATAACAAATGCATCCTAACCTTATAACTATCCTAAAAATCTTTTATCCGGGATAATATCTATAGGCTTTAATTATTCGATTCTAACAAATCGGGTAACGCTCGTATTCTAGGTCGCCATTCGATTCGTATTATATAATCGCGATAATAAATTCTCGCTAAAAGGAAGTGGAACTAACTTCTTTTTTTTCTTCGCTGTCGTTATCTAACTTTTGTTCGGCCATTTTGACCTTTTTCTGGGGTTAAGGAATCCTTTTTTTCCTAAAGTCTTTCTTTATTAGGAAACGACATTTATTTTTGTAATAACCTTTTTTGCTATAGTTAAAACATTTAACATTCGACTTATCTTTCCTGGGCTCCTTTAAAGCAATATTTACTTCCTTTTAAGATCTGCCTTTGGTTTTGTCCTTTTGGAACTTGCTGATTAAGCTTTAGTTATCTTTCCTTTTGTCGGATTTCTTTTTTTCCAAGTACCTTTTAAAAGTACGTCGATCGGCAATAATAATCTTGTTAATATAATCCTGGAAAGAGCCAATTTTAGGCATTCTGTACATCTTATCCTTAACTTACGATTTTAGGCCGTTATAAAAGGAATAAAACAATACGCTTTTTAGGAAATTGGAAATTAAAGCAAGGCGATTAAATTTAATCGCATACTCGGCTGCTAACTTAGTTTACTGGAGGAAATGTAGCTGTTCGACCGCATGTTGCTTTTTATCGGAAATTTCCAAACAAAGTTCGCATTTTTTCCTTAAAGTATTTATAGTTACCGAAGATATAATTGGTTAAGTCGGAAAATTGGTTAAAGTAGTTTATAAGGTAATCGTTTATAATAAGTTCAAACCATAAAAGAACTTTTCCAGCGAGCAGTTAAAAAATGGTTATTACCTTTTAGTAATTTTCCGTCAAAGAATTCTTATAAAACTTAAGGTAAAGTCTGGCCTGGACCAGGAATCCTTTTACATCTGTGGTTCCATTATAAGGTTTTAGAAGGGTTAGTTTATAACCCTTAATTTCCGACATTTTATGGTAACTGGAAGGGGAAATAATACCTTTGCGAGTTTTGTTTATACCAAACAGGGGCAAAGTCGAAGATTTCTGTTATCGGATAAATTTAGCATTTTCGTTTTTTAAGGTTTTAACCTCCCTTATAAAAACGTTTAATTTTTCGTTAATGGTAAGTTTTCTTTTTTTGCCCTTTTGTTCTTTAGTAAGCTGTTTTTTTTTTCTTTTTCTGCATTAAATCCATAAACTTTTATAGTATTTTTTGCCGAAGCGGGTTGTTACAGGAATTAAAAAAAAGGTTTTCCTTAAGATCGGGTAAAAGGTAGTACCATATTATTAATTAAGGAGAAGATTTTTTTAATAAGTGGTAAATCGTTTAATCTAGTTATTAATCCTTTACTGGTTAGTAACGGTAATCGAATATGCTGTTTATCTTTTAAACGTCGTCCTGTAATATCGTTTTTACTGCATTTAAAAAAGCTTATGCTTAATTAGGCCTTAAATTATTCGTCGGCTATTAATTAAAAAGCTATCAAAATGTAACGAACCTGTTATACATCTACCTGGAGGTATAAGCAATATCCGAAAAAGGGTTTTAATTTGCAAGTAATAATAATGCAAGGAATAATTTAATAATTTATTCGTTAAAAAGGTTTACGGACTTTTCCCTTAATTAGAAAACGGTGCCTTTAATTAAAGGCTTAGATTAATAACTAAGGAGCAAAACTAAGTAGGTGCTATTTACATAAGGCCATTAGTTATTATATACTTTTCTGATGTTGAATAAATATGCCTATAATCTCTTAGCTTTACCAAATCACTTAGGTCCTCTAATCTGGATAATCTGCCAGATCAGACAGATCACGTAGTCACGTGATCTGGCAAGGATCCACTTACTGTGAAAGTTCTCTCCAATACGAATTGCCAAGTGGATCGTAACAATAACACCCTAGCCGGCTATTAAACCGAAAACATTACCGGAAAAAATAATCACAACTCGTAACGAAGTCGTCCATACTCCTCATAGGGCTATAAAACTACGGAAAAACATACGAACGGCCGTACGCAACCATGCAAAAATATCTCACGATATACGGGGTATAATAGCTAAAGCAGGGAAAGAACTTAACGATCTCAATATCGAAAACATTACGCTCCGTTACGAAAATCGCAACCTGCAAGCGAAACTCGAAAAATACAAACGTCCTAAACGTCA
Organism: Monosporascus sp. mg162; assembly: GCA_004155945.1. NCBI lineage: Eukaryota > Fungi > Ascomycota > Sordariomycetes > Xylariales > Monosporascus > Monosporascus sp. mg162. The sequence goes on from QJNY01000105.1 coordinate 151,183, forward strand.
GGCTGTTACTAAGCAACCCAATAAAAATTTTGCGAATTTAGCAAATATCAAAACGGAAAAAGACAAAGCTATTAAGCGTTTAAAGCCTATAGAAGCTAACAATCAGGTTACAATTAATAGTTATATTGAAAAACACCCTGCTAAAAAACGGCAACTCAATTCTAAATAGCCTAAATAGCTTCATTATATCAAGAAAGACGTTATTACGTTGTTAAACGACTTCTGAATATGTAGCTTACTATTAATTTGTATGTGTTTTGCCTATGCATTCCTAGGGTCATGCATTAGGTGGGGTCCGAGGTTAGGGCCTGATAACTAAGCAAGTTACCCTTATCCTGCAAATCATGTTTTGACCAGCGACTGGATGTCCGTGGGCAACTCGCAGGGCGGTGATGCTGTGTGGTAGTTATCGGGGACGATCAAGTCCCTGGACCAGATGAATACTGGCAAGTACCTCGGCACAATTTCCATCGCTCCTGCAAACCGTGTGATGGACATGTCGAACGGGTTCTTTCAAGCATAAACTTCTTAACCAGGGCTACAAATCCGGTCATGGTTGGCGAGCTGCCGTATGTCGCCATAGCCCTCAAGCGATTCCATCCGTCGTACAACCTGGCGCTGCTGGCCGACCGAACGCTTCAGAGACTCCAAATTGCCGAAGCTGGACAGCTTTGTACCTACAGCTTCATAAGTCTCACAGCGGGAGGGCCTATAGACAAACTCGTCTCCACACCAGACCTTGAGAACGAAAACGCGGCGTTCGACAAATGGCAGAACAGCACTGCTCCTGCCTCTACCAAGTCTCGGGGACCGATTATGGTCGTTCAGGGTCTGAACGACACATCCGTGTGGGTGCCAACCAATGTGGAGGTGTATCAGAACACTTGCTCTCTTGGGAATGGGGTCCATCTGAGACTCTATGACGGTTTCGACCACTCTCCTGCAGTAGCTGCGTCGGCGCCCGAGTGGCTTACTTAGATGGATGAACGGTTTAAAGGTCAGCCGACCAGGAGCAAGTGTTCCAAACACACCCGAAAGCCATTCGACCCAAGTTAGGCAAAGCTGCCAAATGAAAGCCCGGGGGAGCTTTAGGACGACATCTCGCACTCAGACTAACCTAGCTACATGGACATAGTAAATAATGTAGTCGTTGGCTTCCATACTACAGCAGTTTTATGCTTTCGAGAACACCGAGAGGACGAGGCAGACCAGGGACAAGTATGATCCCGACTTTGTCTTTGCGAACCTCAGTTGTAGTAGTGCGAAGCTAGAACATGAAACCGAGTTGACTTCTTTGCAACGCCATACGAATCTAGGTGTTATGGATTCAACGCAGATCCATGTCAGCTTGTTGCCCTGCCGCGAGGTCACAAGCCGCAGCCGGTGGACTTCGGTGGAGTCGCAGTGACCTCTGCATAGAGCATAAATGTATAACTATTATATATACAAATACTCTCACACAGCTTAAGAAGCTATTAAATGCGTCACAAAGAAAGGTGTGCGTTGCCAAGCTATCTTGTGGGGCACGCGTGGACACTCCAATTCGAATCGGCAGTGAGGAGATGGGACGTAGACTAGTAAGCGCCCTTAATACTCATAACAAGCCCAGTGCTTTATTATAGTCGAATGCGGATACACATTCATACCAGATAATATACCCGAAGGCTTCGATTAATATTAATTATGCCTGCCCTATACATTGTTACTTACCAATCCTTACAGGCCTGATTTTGAATTGTACGGTGGCCTCACCTTCCGTCCCATCTCGCTAAGTATGGTTACAATGTCCACTTTGAAAGCCAGTTAAGGATCACTGTGGTGGCATTCCAAGTCGTCGGTCCTAAGCGCAAGGTCTCAAACGGTTCCCCTTGCGCTGCTGTCGAAGGCCACCCATGCCCAAAGTTGTCGATCTGGTAGTGTAACACAAGATCCTGCGCTCCATCACAAAGCCAGCTGCTTCTTGTGATATTGCCACCATCCAAGTTATCCGTTAGTGGCTTAGTCCCCGAGCAGCCATTTCTCTCGACCCATGAATTGATCCATTCTGGAAGGGGAATCGTGTCGGGAGATGGGCTATTGTCCCCATTATACGCGACGACGGTGTCGTTAACGCCGTGAAGTTCCATCATCGGAAACTTTCTTCCCGATAACTCGGGATTACATGCAGCTTCGAATAAAGGTTCAGTCAAGGACGTGTCCTTGTAGTAGGCAGCAGCTACTGCAGCAACCGCAGCGATTCGGCGGTTGAGAGCTGGCGAGCAGGCTAGTAGCCCGGTAAGGCCGCCACCATTCGAAAGGCCAACTGCGTAAATGCGAGACTCGTCGACGCAGAGCGAGGAAGTCAAGTTGTCAAGAAGCTCGCTTGCGAAGATTCTGTCATCGACCTCTGAAGAACGTGGTGCTTCTGGATCGCCTAGCCATTGCACCTAGATTTTTGTTGGCAGACGTTAAATTCAGGGGGACGATTGACTCACTCCAGGTCCTTTAACATCTAGTCCTTGGGGATATACTACGATCGCATCCTTGTTGAACTCTGGCGTTGAGAGGCCGGTGATCCGCTCCATAGACCAAGCCGGCTGCGTCTGTCCATGGAAGGCCAGTATCAAGGGCGCAGGTTGGTCATTTTGCGAAGAGAAATGCTGGGGTAAGTAACCGATATATTGTCGAGTGCCCCCTCCTACTTGCGACTGCGATTGGATGGTGAAGTTCTTGGATGGTCCTCCTGGAGTAAAACCGTCTGGAATTGGCTGTCCACACCCAGAGCTTCTTCGCTGCGCTGATACGAGGGAGATAGACTGGAAGGTAAAGAAGGCTGCGAGGAAAAGGTTGTACATCTTGCCGCTCGTTTATCGCTTCTAAGTCGACGACTGGCCGCAAGGGTACTTTAGGTCTTCAGAGGTGTGTTATAAGACCCTCCACCATATGCCTGGAAGATACGGCTATGATATGCAGGTGGCTGAATTAACTAACTAGAAGGAGGACAAGAACTTTAAAGGATTGATGTGGTAATGCCTCCTTATATATGTACAAAAGTGCGGGCGTTTGGAGAGGTTTTAACTTGTCCTTAGTTACGATATGTTCGCAATAACAGGAGCAACAAAACCGCTAACTCAAAGCAGAAACATACTCCATAAAACGTTAGGTCTACATGATTTGATTGCTTACTTTAGACCCTTGGTGTAAGAGCAAGGACTATAATCCGCGCCCACCACTTCTTACAAGGTCTTATCGCAGCTGAGGATATATGGTGTGACAAATCCAAAGGATACGGGAGTTCTGTGAAAATGAACTAATTGCCAATGACGCGTCGGCAGGCAACTTCGGAGCGTTCGGCACCCTTAACCCTGGCTCTGTGGCTATGCAGAGTTGGCATTAATAAACCTAATTTCCCCTCTGTCGATCCAAGCTAGTGGATGTTTTGACGTTGTGTAACCCTAGCTTGGCTTGACGACTAAGCAAGTTACCCCCTATCCTGCGACACTAAAACACCACCCGCCGAGCCTAGACTCCCTTTGATCGGGCAGAACGGAACCTGTTCAGTGTTGCCCGGGAAATGCTACTCGGCACGAGAATCGCTTTCCCAAAATGCATCATGCGTTAATAGCTCCCCTTCCATCGCTTAGCCGCCGTGGCTTCTTTGTCTCTTTCCTATATGTCTTCTTGCACTCCCTTAATCGAACCCAAGGCTGACTACGCGCCTTTATGACCCAGAAATGAACTCCTTCGGACAAGACGCGCGATTGTCGCAGTTAGTATCCACGACCCAGTGTTCTTCGAGAATGTTCGTAGCTTTCAGCGCCGTGAGCGGGAAACGGAGACGCCGGCGCGGGGGCGCCTGTTGTCACATACAAGGGACATCAATTGTTTGTATCAGGCTTCTTAGCACGGGTAATGCGTTTGTGTAGCTTAGCAACAGAACATATATCCTCCAATCAGAGCGTAGCCTTCCTTAGTGTGCTATAGTACATCTTGCTAGCTAGCTGAGGTAATATATAATGTGCGTACTTACAAAAAAGCTATAAATATGTTTGACGAAAACAAATCCCATTAATTTGAGCGAATTAATTGAGTTATACCTGTTTTGTTTAAATTTATCGCCGTGTTATGACCAAACAAGCTTGGCCTATTGGCAAACAGTCGGAGGTTGTACGGATTACCTCCGATACAAAACCTTAGATTACGTGATATAGATCCGAATGGATCTACGGATCCAAACGAATTAGTGTGGTATGGATCCGAAGGGATTCTCGGATTTATAGGGATTATAGCAAATAAATCCAAAAGGATTTTCGAATCCATAGAGATTACAACAAATGGATCCGGAGGGATAAACGGATTTAAAGGGATCCCGCTTAGGATATATACGTTTATTATTTTTATAGTTTAAAATAATACCAGCTTGCAATAATAATTAGTTATTTAGATTTATATTTGCTATTATCAAACGTAATTATCGCTTTAATGCTTAGGCTTTTATAATATTACTACTAATATAAACCGTACGATTTAGGTTTAATAATTAATTAAGCCCATAGCTATTAACGTACCACACAAGCTCGCGGCCCACACAAGCTCGCGGCCCAAATTTCTCAGCATTCCAATTGTTCATTTTTATTAATCTATTACATAACACCAACAACATGGAACGTCTTACAAAAGAATCTAAATTGAACCTAGCCGTTCAGGCTAAGAAACAAACCCCAAAACTTAGTTTTAAAAAGTTTAGTTCTATATACGAAATTGCCGAAACGACCTTGAAAGCCCGATATCGTGGCAGATGCGCTCGAGCCGATATCATCCACCATTTGCGAAAATTGACGGCGACCGAAGAGAAATCCATTGTCGAAAGGATCCTTCACCTAGATACGCGAGCATTTCCTGTCCGGCTTTAGTACGTTAAAGATATGGCAAATTTGCTGCTTGCTTAACGCGTTACGATACGCGTTGGAATTAACTGGGCGTCGAACTTTGTTAAACGGCAACAAAAACTTTAAACGCGTTTAAATCGAAAGATCGATTATTAACGGGTCCTATCCGAAGATTTAAAAATATTTCGCAAGTAGTTCGAGCTTGTTCGAGTTATAATCGCGAAGTACGGCATTATAGAAAAGGATATTTACAACTTCGACGAGATTAAATTTTTGATAAAGCTTTTTATAATAACGGATATAATAATTACTAATGCCGAAAAATGTAAAAAACCTAAACAAACGCATTAAAAGAATAAAAAATAAGTTACAGTTATCCAAGTTATTAATTCCTAAGGTTAGGCTGTACTATTATTTATTATCATAACGGGGAAAATTTATCTTGGGTCCTAATACCGCGATAACTTACTACTAGCAGCCGATTAAAAGATCGCATTAAGTAATAATAATTGGACAACAAATAAATTAAGTCTCGAATAAATCCAGCATTTTGATAAGTATATTCGAACGCGTACGAAAGGTTCCAAACGTCTTCTTATTTTCGACGGCCACGAAAGCTATCATTCGATAAAATTTGAAAAAATACTGCGCCAACAACAATATTATTACGCTTTGTATGCCCGCGTATTTTTCGCATCGGCTCCAACCTTTTGATATATTTTGTTTTTTTTGTTTCGAAACGCGCTTATTTACGTTACATCGAAAACTTAATGCGACGCCATCATACCTATATTGCCAAAAAAGATTTTCTCGCCGGCTTCTACGACGCGTTTTAAGTTGCCATAACGTCCGATAACATCAAATTTGGATTTGCGAAAGCTGGTTTTATTTTATTTAATCCTAATAACGTTCTTTCCGAATTAAAAGTTCCTTCAGTTGTGCCTACGCCGACCGTCTCCCCGTTAACCTCTACCAGTTTTATTCGTTTTCCGCCCGCGAAAACCCTTAAAAATATCAAGGAAATAACGCAGCAATTACGTTACTTGTAAAAGAAAATTGGAAACTAATAAGGTAATTCGTTAATTAAAATGGCTGAATCTGTTTATTTTTAGATTAAAAGTTACTTATTAATTCTGTACGAAAATGCTTTTCTTTAGGAAAAAACTGTCTAATTGCGTAAAACGAACCATATCTTAAGCAAACGTCGTAAAACCGAAAACAAACGTTTTCAAAAAGGAAGAATATTTACTATACAAAAGAGATAAGCTTTTCTAGCTCAAAAAGAAGAAGGTAGTAAAAAAAATGCAGCTAATAATAACTGGAGGGAGTCGCCGTAAAAACGTTAAAACCAAGGAACGGAAGTATGGCGTCTGCGGCAAGCCCGGACATAATACGCGTACTTATGTAAAAGTTGTAGATACGTCTAACGAAAAAGAATCCGATTGATTTTAATTAATACGATGTATTATTATTAAGTTATTTGAGTTTGTTGTTGCAAGGTGCCAAAAAACGGGCCGCGAGCTTGTGTGGTACGTTATACGTTATAAGCTTTTGTTTAATAGTACCGTTAAACTTTGAGCAATATTTAATATTGTCAGAATGTCGACCAGCACAGAAGCCACCGTCCCTACCCTGGCCCAACAGCTGTAAAAACGCGTCCAGCAGCTTGAGGCCCGTATTTAGCAGATAATTATTTAGGCCGTTATTCCAGCTAACCTAACGCTAGCGGTCGTTATTCCAAAACGTAAGGTTAAGAAATCCGAACATTACGATAATACAGGAGGGGTTTAACGTTTTTTAACCTAAGCTAAAATGTACTTATAATTGAAAATAATCGAAAGCAAGATTAATAAAATCTCTATTATTACAGGATTTCTCAAAGGAAACGGTTTAGTTTAGTTCGATCTTACGTTATAAGATCACCTAAAAAATACGGAAGATAATTAGGAAACGGCCATTAAAAAAATCTTTTAAAAGTTACCACAACTTCGAACAAAAGCTTAAGGATAACTTCGATAACCCGGACGTAAAACGAAAAACTGCGCTGGACTTTTTACAGCTTAAATAAAAAGAACCAACTTCTAAATATACAGTCGAATTCAAAAATCTTATATCTAAGGCAGGATAAATAGACGACGAAGACGATACCTTAATCGACGTTTTTTACAAGGGGTTAAAAGACGATGTTCAGGACGAAATTATCAAAATCGAACGACTTAATATATTTGACAAATATATCGCTAAGGCTGTGAAAACCGACAATCGACAATTTGAACAACGATAAGAACGATATGGAAAGTTCGCTCCACGGTTAAATTCTAAGGAGCTAACCAAGGTCGAAGGCGTCCTACGCCTTTTACCTTTTATGGAATTTAACTAGGGCCTATAGAATTAAGGGTTATCTAATTGAAAAATAAAAAATCCGTTACCTGCTATAAATACAGTAAGCCCGGATATGTTACGCGAAAATGCAAAAGCCCGAAAAAGGTACATTAAGCTTTAATTCTTAAGAACCAGCATAAAAAGGGACCTGGTAACAGAAAAACGATTAATATAATCCGCGCCAAATATAACGACAACCCTTTACTAAAGATGCGATAGGAAATAAAAAAAGCTAAAAAGTTAACTAAGGTAAAAGCTCGAAAAGCTAAAAAAACTAAATCCACTGGACCAACTGTCAATTAGTGGCTATAGGAGCACGAAAGATAAAAAAAATAAGAGACGATAAGCTAGTTTCCCGTAGATAATAAAAGCGATAACAGAAAAACAACTAGTTAATCTTTAACGTATGGCTAAAGGAATACCAAAAATAAAACGAAAACCTGTACACAGGAAAACCCGATCAACACGGAAAGCTTTACGCTGTTAACTGTAGACGTCCTTAGTACGAAGTATACAAGGACGAGAAAGAATATATCGCGCGACGAATTACGCACATATAACGACGAGGCTTCGATTTTGAAAATCGAACTAGGAGCGATTCCAAGAACTAAAAGTGGTACCGCTATATACGCGAAATGGCAATAATGAAAAAGATCGACGAGCTGGCAACCATTAAAAGCTGGCCAAAAGGAAAGCATTGCCTTGTATATAAACCCCAGCACTATTACAAATAATGCAATTACTAAACGCAGAAAAAACTGATTTAAAGAACAGTAAAAAAGTACTGCTAAAAATTGATAACCAACTTACAAATTCAGCTAACCTTTACGGAGGACCTAAAGGAACGATCAGCTATACAGGAAAAAATTCGCTTTTTTTTAAGCGAAAGCTGGAAAACTCCAAAGCTAAAATATACTATTAAAAGAGCGTTCCAGAATTAAGTGAAATACTTATCAGCGACGCTACGTCCACAAAAACAGCAGTTAGAATAGATCCAAAACGAAAACAAAAAATTGAAAAAAGAATTCAACAATTCGAGAACAGCTTAAAAGACCCAAGCTACATGTAATAAGGCCCCAGGCTGGCAGAAATAGAGGTAAACAGCAACACCTTAAAAAGGCTTCATATGCGATAAAAATAACACGAAAGAAACTTATTACAGTCGAAGTACGAATTAAAAACAGACCATATATTGCATTTGTAAACTGCGAAATATAGAAAGGTAATTATATCGCTCCGGAAATGGTTAATAAGCTGCAAATACTATAAAAGAATAAGGAAAAACTTTACGAAATCGAAAATGCAAAAGGTTAAATATTTAGCTACGATAAAGGATAAGTTCGTCGCGAAATTAATTACCTTAAAACCTTTATCGAAGGGAAAAAACAAACTATTAATTTCCACATTATCGCTATAAAAGATTATAACTTAATCCTAAATTTGCTATAGTTAAAATAGTATAACCCGGCTATTAACTGGAAAATTTGCGAAATGGATTATGATTTATTTTCTAACGATAAGCCAAACGACGAAAGATTTTAATATTCGATCGATAACGTTAACGAATATCGGCATAAAAAACGGCAAAAACCTTATAACCTAGAGTAATACGACATATTAAGGAAAAAGGGTATAACTAAAAAATACGACATATTATTATTAACCTTAAAGCAAAATTTAGGTAAATAAATAAAGATCTAAAAGGACCGCCCGAAAAATTACCAAAATGAATAATTAAAGTACTTTCAGAGTACTACAGATACGACAAATTATTTAGAAAAAAACATACCAAATTACTAAAACATAATGAATAAAATTACGAAATAATTCTTAAAGTTAACAAAAGTACCGCCTTTTATCCGATATATAACTTAAATTATGCAGAACTATACGCATTCCACAATTACTTCGAAAATAAGCTTCGAAAAGGATAAATACGACGTTTTAAATTACCTGCCGAATACTTTATATTTTTCGTACCGGAGAAAATAAGAAAGCTTCGATTCGTAATAGATTATCGATAACTTAACGATATTATACTTAAGGACAAAATACAGTTACTATTAATTATTAAAATAAAAGATTACTTATACGGAGCAAAATAGTTTACAGTTATCGATTTTCGAAATGGTTATAATATAATTCGAATCAAAAAGAGATACGAATAAAAAATAACCTTTAGAACGAAATATAGCTTATACAAAGATCTAGTTACCTTTATAGGATTAACTAACGCGTTAACGACCTTTTAACGGATGATAAACTATGTACTAAGAGAATATATGAATATTTCTGTTATTTGCTACCTCAACGGCATTTTTATTTATTCGGAAACGGAAGAAAAGTACGAAAAATACGTTTATTAAATCTTATATACGTTACAGAACGCTAAATATTAATTAATACCGAAAAAAGCTATTTTTACAAGCAAAAAGTCGAATTCCTGGAATATATTATTACGCCAAAACAAATTCGCATAGACTTTAAAAAGTTATTAATAGTTAAAAACTGAACGCAGCTTATTAATATTAAAAAAATATATATATTCCTCAAATTCGTTAATTATTACCGACGATTTATACGCAATTTAAGCAGGATAGTTATAGCATTAACGGAACTTATCAAAAAAAAATTCTTTTAAATAGATTCTTAATAAGAAAATTACTTTTTAACAAATTTAGGACGCCTTTACCAGTAAACCAGTACTAATTATGTACGATCCACAGCGACCAGTTAAGCTAAAAACTGATAATTCGGATTACGCCTTAAAACTGTAATTAAATATCAAATTAATTAAGGAAAACTTTACCTGATTGCGTTTTATTCTTATAAGTTACATAAAGCTGAATTAAATTGCCCCATCTACGATAAAAAGTTCCTGGTTATCGTTAACGCCTTTAAAGAATTCGGATATTACTTTAAAAGTAATATGGAACAAATTAAGATATATACGGATTATAAAAACATTATCTGTTTCTTTACGATACGAGAAATTATCGGAAGATAATTACGTTACGTAAAAAACTTTTGTAAATTCGATTACGTTGTTATCCATCGAAAAGGATTAGAAAATAGCAAAGCAGACGTACTTAGCAAACAACTTAACCTGGAAAAACTTAAGGTTAAAATATAGCAAATAATTTTCGATATTACAGCCGAAGAATACTTAAAGTAGCGACGAATTGCTTTAATACGCGCAATATTACCTGATACATATTAATGTATCTAATAATATAATTCTAATTAAGTAATAAAGTACCAAACAAATAAAATATAAGTACTCGAAACTTATAAAAGGACCTAATACGAAACGTATACGAACATCCGGTATATAAATACCTAATAGTTTATAAAATCTTGAAACGTTTATAACAGATATATTACTTTCTTAAAATGAAAATTATAATGCAAAAAATAATGCGATAATGCAATATTTGCGCCAGAATAAAGGTACGACGATATAAGGCCTACGGAAAATTATAACCTTTACTTGTTGCTAAGCAACTATAGAATTCGATTATATTTAACTTTATTACCAAGCTTCCTTTATTAAAAAGTTTAGTTACAGGAATATATTACGACAGCATTTTCGTAATCGTTAATCGATTTACGAAATTTTCTTATTTCTTACCTTATAATAAGAATACCGATATAAAGTAACTCGCATATATTTTCCTTAGATATATTTTAAGTACGTACGGACTTTTAATGGAAATTATTTCGGATAAAGCTATTACCTTTACTTCAAAATTCTGGTAAGGATTAATAGCTTAACTTAGATTAAATTACAAATTATTTAGCCTATTTAAACCTTAAACAAACGGATAGATAAAAAAAACCAACCAAGCGCTAAAGGCGTATTTACGATGTTATATTATTAACGAACAAAATAACTGGATTGAAAAATTACCAGTTATACAGTTAACCTACAACATTAACTATTACGAAAGTATCAAATCGATGCCAGCAACTACCAATTTTGGTTTTATGCCTGAAATTTACCGAGATTTACATAAAAATGGACCAGCTAACGTTAAAGCAATTCTTACGTCAAAACAGTTAAAACAGCTGTAGGCAGAAATAAAATTAAAGCTTAAAGTCGTACGTAACTAGATAAGCAAATATTACAACCAAAAAAAAATAAAAAAAAACCAACCTTTTTGGAAGGGGAAATAATTTACTTAATTACTAAAAACATCCCGATTAAAAGGCTAAACAAAAAAACTCGGTTTTAAATATATCGGCCTATAAAAGATCGTTAAGAAAATCTTAAAAAACAATTATGAATTGGAGCCACCACCGAAGGTTAAGCTTTATCTAGTCTTTTTTATCTCCCTATTAAAATTAACAGCAGATATAATCAAAATCAGCACGGAATAAAACAAAAAATTTATAAAAGATGTACCAGTTTAAGAAGCGGAAAAAATACTGGACGTATACAAAGAAAAAGGATTTACCTAATACTTAGTCAAATGGAAAGATTACCCAGATTCCGAAAACACCTGGAAATCTGCGAAAAATCTTACGAACGCCTAGCGCCTTTTGAAAAACTTTCACTAGCAACGCCGGAGGCGCCAGGGTTAAAAGTACTCCAGTTTACGTCACCCAATTACGGCTAATCGATATCGCTAACACTAGGCTATTCTGAAAAATCTGTGGCTTACGTAGTTTGTACGGCCCGTAAAGCCGTTTTGCGTTCTAACCTTTTTTGCTCCTCCAGTTCGTTTAGAAATTAAAGCCCACGATTTACGATTTTAACACCTTTAAACCGAAGGAATTTTTGCTGATGGCGTAATCGCTGGAGACGGGCGATCGCCTTATTTATTTCTTTTTACGATTAAAGCAACTGTTTCTCGGCTAAAATCTCTTTGCGTTTTAAACGTTCCGCTTCCTTAGTAATGTTACGCAAAGAATTAAAAGGGATGCCCGAACCGTTGCAACTCCGATTTTTTAAAGTACAGTTTTTATAACGAGTTACGTTCTTTATTATAACGCATTTTTTCTTCTGTTTAAAATACGCAGAATACGGCATGATTTCGAAACCCTGTTTCAAATGTAAGCAGCCAAACTTTTGCGTTTTTCCTTTTAGTTAGAACGTTTGCGAAAAATTTGCTTTTCGATACGGTTAAGCATAACAATGAAAGTAACTAAAAACAATGATATGTAAAAAGGGAAGTTACTTACTAAAAAAATGCGATAAAACAAATTAATTTTTAAGGGCAAAGATTTTGGAAGGGGAGAGATCGTATTATAATCAAATAAGCTTGGCTTATTAGCAAACAGTCGGAGGTTATACGGATTACCTCCGATGCAAAACCTTAGATTACGTAACATAAATCCGAATAGATCTACGGATCCAAACGAATTAATGTAGTATAAATCCAAAAGGAATTTCGGATCTATAGAGATTACAGCAAATTAACCCGAAGGGATTTTCGGATCTATAGGGATTACAGCAAATAAATCCAGAAGAATAAACGGATTTAAAGAGATCCCGTTTAAGATATATACGTTCATTATTCCTATAGTTTAAGATAACACCAGCTTGTAATAATAATTAGTTACCTAGATTTATATCTGATATTACCAAACGTAATTATCGCTTTATTGCCTAGATTCCGACGATACCACTGCCAACATAAATCGTACGACTTAGGTTTAATAATTGATTAAGCTCGTAGCCGTCATACGCCGCGGAATGCCTAAAAGTGTCCCGCTCGCACGTCATATACCGTTAAGATGGCATCTCCATCAACGCTCTACTCCCTTAACGCGCCGGCGTTTTCCTATACAAATCGTCAAAATCGCTACATTTTCAAAAAAATGCAAAATTCGAATAAAAATCGAAAAGTAAAACGCGCTTCAGGATTGTTATTGCTTGCAGGGTCTTTATATAATAAAGATATCTTGGAAATGATTATAATTACGTAATTATTTCCTTTATTTTCGTATATTCGATTAAGATTTCTACCATACATCGCTGATGGGGCCTACCGCACCGACACCGCCGTGACGAAGTCCACCGCATCGACACCGCTGTTACGCCGAGCAGGAAAACACCTACAGTATCGCTAAGTTGCCGAAGAAAAGGAAAAAGAAAGAGAGGTCAGCTACAGCAGCGGTGGCTTTTATATTCGGAGGACCTACTTATTCCTAAGCGTTCCTAAGGTAAAAAGCTTCCTGAAACGCGAAGAACATGCCGGAAGGCTTTAAGTTCTCGCCGAGACAGCTGAAGGTATGGAAACGTAAGGGCTTTTTCCGGGGCCACCCCGGGCAGATAGCGACAAAGTACCGTCTCCGCCGTAGCGGAGCTTTGAGAGGTTACATGAAAATAGGGGCCCTTTATCGTTTCTTACCTAACCTTACCTTAACCTGCCCCGGAAACAGTAAAGGCAATTACTAGAACCCGAAGCGGTATCGTAACGTACTTAAAGAACTGACGGGATTATTTTTCCCTACCGCGGTACGGTACCGTACCGGGTTAATCAAGTTGGTTAAAAGGGTAAGCTTTTAACGTCGGGACGGTAAAAAAACGTATCGATAGCGCTTTTGGAGCACAGCGTAACCGCAGCGCACGGATTTTTACTTCGGGCTTTTCTTTAGTTTTACCGTGCAAAATATGTATATATATAATAGAAGTACTGTATACCTTGGAGGCGATACGGCGTATAAATAATAATAATAATAATAATAATAATTTCTATTATAAGGTGCCACACGGACGAGCGAGACACACGGGCGAGCGAGACACTCTTTGGCACCTCGCAACAACAAATTCAAATAATTCAACAATAATATATCGCATTGATTCAAATCAATCGGATTCTTCTTCGCTAGACGTATTTACAACTTTTACATAAGTACGTGCATTATGTCCAGATTTGCCGCAAACGTTATACTTCCGTTCCTTGGTCTTAACTCTTTTACGACGACCCCCTTCAGTTGCTATTAATTGCATTTTTTTATCACTTTTTTCTTTTTAAACCAAAAAAGCTTATTCCTTTTATATAATAAGTATTCCTTTTTTGTAAAGACGTTTATTTTTGGTTCTGCAACGTTTATTTAAAATGTAGTTCGTTTTGCGCAATTAGGTAATTTCTTCCTGAAGAAAAACATTTTCGTACAGAACTAGTAAATAACTTTTAGTTAAAAGATTAAACGATTTAGCTATTTTAATTAACGAATTACCCGGTTGGTTTTTAATCTTTTTTTACAAATAACCTACTTGCCGCGTTATTTTCTTAATATTCTTAGGGGTTTTTACGGGCGGGGAATAAATGGAACCGGCGGAGGTTAGCGGGGAGACGGTCGGCGTAGGCATAATTGGAACCTTTAATTTGGAAAGAACGTTATTAGGATCGAATGGAACAAGGCCAGCTTTCGCAAATCCAGATTTGATGTTATCGGACGATATGGCAGCTTGGAACGCGTCGTAGAAGCCGGCGAGTAAATTTTCTTTGGCAATATAAGTATGATGGCGTCGTATTAGATTTTCGATGTACTGCGAATAAGCCCGTTTCGAAACAAAAAAATAAGATATATTAAAAGGTTAGAGCCGATGGGAAAAATGCGCGGTTATATAAAGCGTAATAATGTTGTTATTGGCGCAGTATTTTTCGAATTCCATCGAATGGTAATTTTTATGGCCGTCGAGGATAAAAACACGTTTTGAACCTTTCGTAGGCGTCCGAGTATGCTTATTAAAATGCTAGATTTATTCGAAACCTAATTTATTTGTTATTTAGCTATTATTACTTAATGCGATCTTTTAATCGGCTGCTGGCAGTAGGTTATCGCGGTACTAGAACCTAAGATAATTTTTCCCCGCCATAATGATAAATGGCGGTACAGCCTAACCTTGGGAATTATCAGCCTGGATAACTGTAACCCATTCCTTATTCCTTTGTTGCGCTTGTTTAAGTTTTTTACGTTTTTCGGTACTAGTAATTATTATGCCCGTTGCTATAAGAAGCCCTATCAAAAATCCAGTCTCGTTGAAGTTGTAAATATCCTCCTTTACGATACCGTATTTTGCGATTATAGCCCGAATAAGCTCGAACCATTTGCGAAACGTTTCTGGATTTTCGCATAAGATCCGTTAATAATCGATCTTCCGATTTAGACGCGTCTGGAATTTTTTTTGCTATCTAACAAAACGCGACGCCCAATTGATTCCAACGCGTTCTACAACGCGTTAGGTAAGCAATAGATTTGCCATATCTTCAACGTGCTGAAGCCGGACAGGAAACACTTACGTATCTAAGTCGAGAATTCGGTCCACAATAAATTTCTCTTCGATCGGCGTCAATTTCCGCGAATTAGGAATAATATCAGTTCGGACGCGTCTGCCACTAAAACGATATTCTAAGGTAAAAAATGAAACTTTATAAATAAAACCAAGATTTCTATAACTAAGTTTCGGGTCTTCTTTTTTAGCCTGAATGGCTAGGTTTATTCTCGCTTCTTTTTTAAGGCGCTCCATATTGTGGTTGTTGAGAAATGGGCCATTGAAGATGTATTGTTAGAATAGCTAAAAAAGTGTCTCGCTCGCCCGTATATCTCGCTCGCCCGTGTAGCACGTTAACTACATTTTATACCTATTTTAACGAGTAAAAGGAAAATTTTATAACTTTATAAAAAATAAAGGTAATGAAAAGAGATTGTATATAGAAGTATTTATATAGCTGCAAAATCTACCAGTTGAAATATTGTATATATGTCGGCAATTGGTGCTTTCAAGTGTTGCCGGCTGGTAGGCTTTGTTTGAGCCAGGCAGCAGAATGCTGCCTGGGACAGCCTTTGTTTATGGACGATCCTTTGTTAACCAATCGTATATATAAAGGCGATTACCCGCGGACTAAATTTGTCCATTCTTAGAACAAGTTAAAGAATACATAAAAAATTACGCCAAATTTCTGCATTCGATTATTATAACTATTAACATAATAACATCTTTTGGTTAATTAGCAACTTAATACGTTATACAAAGTAATTAATTATATTTTAAAAAATTAAATTAATAAAGAAAATACGAAATTTAAAAAAAAGCCGTTTAGTTAACGATTTAGGAAAGAATCGAATAATAGTTGACAATAGCAAATAAATACGCAAACGAAAACCTTTTCCCTTTTCCCCTATCTAAATTTTCTCCCGATCAAAAAGTTCCTTAAAACGAAAAGTTTTTCGGCAAGAAAAAATAAAAATACGAAATATCCTTAATAAGAAACGCTTTATTATTTTAACAGCCGTTAAAAACCCTTATTTAAAAATAATAATCCGAAACCGATTTAAATACGCTTTATACGTCTTTAAGTATTAACATAAATAGTATCAAATATAACGTTAAAACGCGAAAAGAAAAATACCGATAAATTCAAAATAATATTAAGGAATTAAAGTTTAAAAACGAAAAATATAACGATACGATAAAACAAATAAATAACATAATAATATAATGATTAAATACGCTTTAACCTAAAACGTAAAGCTTTAAAAGTTCGTATAATATAAATATATAACCGTAAGCATCATAAAACGTTCCGCTTAAAATTAAACCAAATAACTTTAAGCAAATACTTATTGCATTAAAAAGCAATATAAAAAAAAAGCTAAACCTTAAAAAAAACCCGAAAGAAAAAGTTAAAATTATCTAAATTATTTAAGGGAAAAAAGGTAATACGTAATAACCTTAATAATTTAAATAATTCCTTATCTTTTTTTTCGGATTTTTTTAAAAGCTTTACAAAAAAAAGAAAAACCGTTACAGCTCCCTTAATAGCAGCTTTTCCGGCTCTAACAACGTAAATAACTTTAACAAATTAAGTATACCTTTAAAAAATAAAAATAAAAACTTTAAAAAGTTTAATAACGATTCGAAATTACGTTAAAAACGTTTCGATTTTTCCTTGAATAAAAAGAATTACCTATCAGGTTAAACTAATCAAATATTTTAAAATAACGCTTTTAATTTTATACAAGAAAAAATAAACTATAAGATTAAAATAAAATTAAAATAAAATTAAAATAACTAAATTATTTACGTTTTACCAAAGTTATTACCAAAACCTTTAAAAAAACGCCTTTAAAGTTAATTATAAAGATTAAAAAAAACAAAAATATTAAAAACGTTCCGGAAAATTTATATAACAACGAATAAAACCCGGTAAGAGTTTCTATAAAAGGAATTAAGCAAAATTATATATAATAAAAAAAAACTAATTTAATTTATTACCAAATTTAAAAAGCTTTTACGGAAGGTGAAAGGTTACGATATAAAGCTTAAAACCGAAAAATATATTATTATATTTTTTACTACTGTAAAAAACAAACCTGGTAACTAATATAAAACGATATAATTAATGCTACGGCAAACGAATTATTCCTTTTAGCAATTGATCGACGATTTCAACAGCAAATTCTATAACCGTATTAATAAATAAAAAATAACGAACGGTTTTATAATATACAAAAGGGCAAAAAAAATAATAATAATTCCCGGAATAATAAACCCGTATAAAACAAAAACGGAAAACCATTTTATTTTAACTATAGCAAATACGGATACTTAACGAAAAACTGCTTTAAGCCTTAAAAGGAAAAACAAAACGGTAAAAGCAAAAAAAAAAAGCGAAACCGAAATAAAGGCCGAAACCAAAATAACAACAATAATTAAAGTAATAACTTTCGTAATACCCGCGGCAATACCCGCGACGGTAAGCCGGATAAAAAGCAATTTATTTTTAAAAACTTAAAAAAATTATATCGTTTTAATAAAAAAATGTTTAACGCTTATATTAACAAATAACAACTCAAAAATTAATATAATAATATAATAAAACGTTTTAAAATGTTAACAGCCCGGAAATAACCGCTATAATAATTAATTATTTTAAAGTAATTATTATAAAAAATAATAAATTTATAATTATAATAATTAATTATTTTAAGTTATAAGTAATTAATTACTTTAAACTATAAAAGGTTAATTATTTTAAAACGATAATTATAACGATTAAAAGCTTTAAAGTAATTATTATAAATAATATTATATTATTATATATTTATTTATTTATAAAGAATAATAAAAACAAATTATTTTAAAATTTAAAAATAAACGTTAATATTACGAATAATATTAAAAATTTCGAAAGAAATTCGATTTTAAATATTAAAAATAAAGGACTTTATATTATAATAAACGGAAAACCTATTACCGTTATTACCGTTACAATAGTAAAATAATTATTAAAATGGCTCCGTAAAAAAAACAATAAAATTACGGTAAAATATACGTTATATATCGACAATTTCCCTTTAAAGATATTTTCCGGGAAAATCTTTTACAAAAAAGGTAATTACTTAAATCGAAACATTTTAATAAACCTTAATAAAACGTAATTAATAACGATTAACGTATTTCGGAAAGGTTTTTTTTTTATAATTTTATGGAAAACTGGAATTTATTATTAAGGTTTCCAAGTCGACGAATAACGAAAATTATTAATAAAAATACAGATTAAAAAAGTTATTCGGTAAAAAAAACGGCAGTAACCTAATTAACGACTTAAAAAACGCTTTTATAAAGGCCTTTAAAAATAATAAAATTTTTATAACGGATAAAGTTATAAAAAAAATTATTTTATAATACCGTCGTTTTTGTTACCTTAATATTAAACGATTAATTTAAACTATTAAAAAGTTTACGGGGATAAATTTAAACTTTAACGATATAAAAACGATGTTTTATATAACCTATAACGAAAAAAAAATACGGAAAATCCTATTTATAAACCTTTGAAAATAAAAACGATATATAAAAGAAATTATTTAATATAATATAAGCTTAATTAAGCTTATTAATATCGAAAATAATAATTATTTCGGTTTTATTATAAACCATTTTTCGTATTATAAAAAATATTATTCGTTTAAAACCAAAAACGAAATATAACAAAGTTTATATACGTATATTATATGATTAATTAAACGATTAAAATCGATTAAAAATTAAAAAATACAAATTTTACGCTTAAATAACGGTAAAAAATTCGGCATAATTATAATCGAAAAGTTTTACGTAATTAAAAGCATTAAACTGGTAATTTCCAGTTTCTATAATTAATATTAAAATACAATTATAAAAAAAAAGTATTTAATTCCTATAAAACGAAGCGCGTATAATTTCTGCCTAAATAAAAATATTAATATATTTTTAAAACTTTATAATAAAAATTATAATATATATAATTAACAAAACGTTATAATTTATAATAAAAAATATAACATTAATTAAATATTTTAAAAATATATTCGAATTTAATAAATTTTATAAATTTAATAATAGTTACCTTCGAATTTTCGGTAATAAATATATAATTTCAATTAATAAAAATTATAAAATTAAGTTAAAAAAGTTAACAACCCGTAAAATAAAAAATATATTATTAAAATATTAAAAAATATATAATTATAAAGTATAATTTTTAAAAGGCAGTAAATTATTAATAATACTTTATATTATTATTTATAAAAACCTAAAATAACTAAATTAATGACTTAATTTTAAAAATATTATTCGATCGTTTTTATAATTAACATAAAAACGTTTAAAATACCGTTAGAACCAAAAAGGTATCGGAATAAAAAATAAAAATTATAACGTTATTTTTAAGGACGATACGGATTAAAAAACCAAAAAAATTAAACGTAAAAAAGAACGTCCAAAAAAAACGGTTCCCGATTTATATATTTTAAAAGTTTTAAATAAAGCCTTTTAGTTAATACGTAAATTAAAGTTAATTTTAACTTAAAAAGGCGAAAATTATAATTTATATATTTTTTATTTTAACCTATTAATAAACGACGATAACGACGACTTTTTCGATATTAACGGAAATACTAATCGGATTATCCGAAATATTTACGAATACCAGCAAATAATTAATATGCTAAAAAATAAATACGACAAAATTTTTAAAATTTAAAATTTAAAATATATTAACTTAAGTAAATTATTTATTACTTAAAAGCTATTTATAATAACGAACGACGGCCCGTCCTTAAAAAAAACTATAAAGAATTTAAAACGAAAAATATAACTTAAAATAATTTTTACTAAAATTAAAAAAGATTTTCGCGTAAAACTTTTAAGTTTACCCTTTTTAACGAAAAAGTCCGTAAGTACCTTATAAATGCCAAATAAATACTAAAAAAAAAATACGTTTACAAAGAAATTAAACAAATATAAAGCCCGTATTTACGCGAAAGAATTTACCTAACGAAAAAGAATTAATTATAATAAAACCGCAACGAACATAACAAAAGTTATATACTGGAAAATCCTAATAACGTTAATTACTTATTTAAGTTAACATATATTCTAAATTAACTTTATCGTTACGTACCTAAATAATAAATTAAAAAAAAAATATTTACATAAAACAATTCTTTATATTAAAGGAATATTTCGGTACGTACCCGAAAAATAAAAAAGTATACCGGTTTTCTTCGGAAAAAATTATTAAATTAATAAATTTTTTATATAATTTAAAACAAGCCGGAATTATTTAATAGAAAAAAGGTAAAAAAATATTTATAAAGCAAAACTTTTATTTATTAATTTGTAATAATATAATTTACTTTAACCTTAAAACTATCTATATTATCGCCTTATACGTCGATAATTTTCTACTTTTCGGGGTTAACAAATAATACCTTAAAAACGTTACCAAAAAAATCGCTAAAAACGTTCCCATTAAAAAATTAAAAAACGCGGATTAATACCTAAGTATACGGATTATCCGTTTTTTATCGACTGGCGACGTTAAACTAAACTAACAATAATACATTAAAAAGTTATTAAAATTAATAAATTTAAATATTATAAAAAGAAACCTACGTTATTTATTAAAAATTACTTGAAATATATAATAAAACATTACGGCGAAATTAATAAATAAAATATATTCGAATACGTAAACTTAATAAGGAAATTTAACTTCTTAAATTATATTAACAAACCAAATATAGCGTTTACGACGTCGACTTAGGCCAAATTCATAAGCAACCCGTCCCTAAAATACCAAAAATATATCAAAAAACTGCTATAATATCTAAACGGCATAATAAATTTATCTTTTCGATACCGGAAGCTAAAACAAAACCACTTACATCAAAAATATAATAACCTAAAGTTATTTAAAACAATAAATACAAACTCCACAAATAATAATAAATTAACTAAATTTATAACAAAATATATATTCTTTATAACTAAAACGCCTATATTATAATTTTCAAAGTTATAAGGCATTATTACAAAATATATTACGGAAGCAAAATACGTAAAAGCAGAAACAGCTATAACGGAAGCAACTAAAATCAAAAATCTTTTAACAAAGTTAAAATTTATACCTAAAAATCCCATTCCTATTCTGGAAAACAATATAAATATACTTAAGTAAGTAAAAAAGATATAAATATTACGAAAAAAACGTTATATTCGAATTAAATACTATTACGTATACCAAAAGGTCTAAGTAAAAAATATTAACTTCCAATACGTAAAAAGCAAAAATAATCCTACCGACGGATTAACGAAACTACTTAACAAAGCAAATTTTAAATAATTTATACAAAACTTGGAACTTAAAAAAATATAAAATAAATTAAAGGATATTTAAAATTAATTGATACAACGGTTAATATACAAACCCTATTCGGATATTAATATAAAACTAGGATTTAATTCTTATACAGATTGGTTAATTTTGATTTTAGACTTTTTGGACTTCCCAGCCGCGGCCACCCGACGCAAAAAGGCGTGTCGGCAATTGGTGCTTTCAAGTGTTGCCGGCTGGTAGGCTTTGTTTGAGCCAGGCAGCAGAATGCTGCCTGGGACAGCCTTTATCTATGGACGATCCTTTGTCAACCAATCGTGTATGTAAGGGCGATTGCCCGCGGACTAGATTTGTCCATTCCTAGAACAAGTTAAAGAACACACAGAGAGCTACGCCAGATTTCTGCATTCGATCACTGTAACTGCTGACAATATACCTTTATTAAATAAAAAATATACCATATTAAGGAAAAGTGGAGAAGATTTTATATAGAAAAAAAGGTACTTCCGTTCAAAATATTAATAACACGGCGGTTATTAAAGGTATAAAGCTGAAAGCTTACCAACCGTTTAAAATGTAAATAAAGTTATTTTTAAAACTTAATTTCCGTTTTTATTTATTTTTGTTATAACGTGCCACACAAGCGAACGGCTCGTACAAGCGAGCGGCTCATATCTTAGCACCTTGCTACAACACACTCAAATTACTTAACTACAACATCTCAAATTGATTCCAATTAATCGTATTATCTTTCGCCAGCCGTGTCTACAGCTTCTAGACAAGTGCACGCATTATGCCAAGGGTTGTTACGGACGCCAGGATACCATTCCTTCTTCTTAAGCCGACTGCGACCGACTAGCTTCAACAGCTGCTAGCAGCAATTCTTTGCTACGACCTTTCTGCCGGCTAAAAGAACTTGTTCATCTTATATAGCAAGTATTTATCTTTCTGGGAAACGTTTCTTTTAATCGTGCAATTGCGTAGGTCTCAAGTTATTGCAAAATCGAGTCCGACACGCCCCGCGAAACGCCCCGCAACGCCCCTAACGCGCCCCGTAACGCGCCCCTAACGCGCCCCCAACGCGCTTTCCAACACGTTCTACAATACGCTTCCCGATATATATCTTTAACGTACCAAAGCCGGACAGGAAATACTCCCGTATATAGGTTAAGTATTGGGTTAATAATCGTTTTCTCGACGTTCGGCTTTAGTTCTTGCGAAATGGGGGTAATATTAGCTAGGACGCGTTGGAGGTCGGTCGGTTGCAGGGGGGTTAAGGAGAAGGAATGGCAATACGGCGTCCGTAACAGGCCCTAATATAATGCGCATGCTTGGAAGGAAGCTATGGATACAGTTAGCAAAAAAGCATTCAATTAAGTGAAATTGATTTGAAGTGTGGTAGTTGAGTAATTTGAATGTGTTGTTGTAAGGTGCTGAAAAATGAGCCGCTCGCTTGTGTGAGCCGTTCGCTTGTGTGGCACGTTAGAGATATTTATAATTAAGTATTAACGTTCGATCTTAACAAATTCCCATACAATTTGTATGAGATATTGTTAAGGTTCAGTTTTTCGAAATTCGACCTTTATTTTTTTAGTAAAAACGTTAATAATTTAAAATATCCTTTTTTATAACGTCCTACACAAGCTCGCGAGCCGTTTCTTAGCACTTCGTAACAATGCACTGAAATCACTTAACCACAACATATCAAATCAATTCCAATCAATCGAATACTTCTTTGCTAACTGCATTTACAGGTTTTTTCCAAGTATGTACATTATATTAAGGCTTGTGACGGACGCCACATTACCATTTCTTTTTCTTAAGCCGACCGCGACCGACTAACTTTAACAGCTGTTAGCAGCAATTCTTTGTTACGACCTTTTTGCTAGTTAAAAGAACTTGTTTATCCTATATAGCAAGTATTTATTCTTCTAGGAAACGTTTGTTTTAATCATATAATTGCATAAGTCTCGAGTTATTGCAAAATTAAGTCTGATACACCCTGCCACTCGCCCCGCGAAACGCCCTGTAACGTCCCCTAGCGCGCCGCTTAACGCGCCCTCTAACTCGCCTTTTAATACGTTCTATAACGCGTTTCCCGACGTATTCTGTAATGTATGTCTTTAACGATCCAAACCGGACAGGAAATGCTTAAGTATATAAGTTAAGGATTAGGCTGATAATTGTTTTCTTATCGGTCGGCTTTAATTCTGGGGGTAATACTGGCTTGGACGCGTTAAAGGTTGATCGGTCGCGGGCGGGTTATGCTAGATATAGGGGATATCGGTTGTATTGTATTGGATAACTAGCTGCAAGTGCTCTAAATCGCGCACTGCTGTTTTATAGAGTCTAGTCACGGAACCTATATGTTTCCGATCAAAGGGAGCCTTTCCGTATATAGGGTGCTAGCGTACCTCCTGCTAGCTGACAGGTTAAAAGGAAAAAATGGCAACCTGGCGTCCGCAATAAGACTTGATATAATGTGCATACTTGGAAAGAAGCCGTAGATATAATTAGCAAAGAAATATTCGATTGATTGGGATTAATTTGATGTATTATGGTTAAGTTATTTGAATGCATTGTTAAAAAGTGCTAAGAAATAGCTCGCGAGCTTGTTTGGCTCGTAAGCTTATGTAAAACGTTACGGCCTTACTTAAAACTTTAAATTATTATTTTAGCGGCTGCTTTTGATATTTATTTTTGTTAGTTAATTATATATATGAGATTTCGTTAATTTTGTATGGGAAATGGCGGCGCGTTAAGGGAATAAAACGTGGATAAAGTAGTTATTTTATCGCTTTTATTAATTGCAGTTCTTCATTTTATTAACTAATAAATAGGAACTTGGCTAACTATGTTGCCCCTTTTTTCGGGTTAATATTAACTGGATCTGGTAACATGGCTGCTATTAAATATAAAGGATATCAGATGTATTGTATTAATTGGCTAATAGCGTGCATTTTAATAACGCGTATTAATCTTTGAAGTAATCTAGCCACGGAGCATATATCTTCCGATCAAAGGGAGCCTTTCCGTATATAAGGTGCTAGCGTACCTTTTGCTAGCTAACAGGTTAAAAGAAAAAAATGGCAACCTGGCGTCCGTAATAAGACTTGATATAATATGCATACTTGGAAAGAAGCCGTAGATATAATTAGCAAAAAAGTATTCGATTAATTGGGATTAATTTGATGTATTATGGTTAAGTTATTTAAATGCATTGTTAAAAAGTGCTAAGAAACAGTTCGCGAGCTTGTTTAGCTCGCAAGCTTATGTAAAACGTTACGGCCTTACTTAAAGCTTTAAATTATTATCTTAACGGCTGCTTTTAATATTTAATATTGTTAGTTAATTATATATATAAGATTTCGTTGATTTTGTATGAGAAATGGCGGCACGTTAAGGGAGTGGAACGTGGATAAAGTGGTTATTTTATCGCTTTTATTAATTGCAGTTCTTCACTTTATTAACCAGTAAATAGGAACTTGGATAGCTATGTTACCCCTTTTTTCGGGTCAATATTAACTGAATCTGGTAACATGGCTGCTGTTAGATATAAAGGACATCAGATGTATTGTATTAATTAGCTAATTGCGTGCATTCTAACAACGCGTACTAATCTTTGAAGTAGTCTAGCCACGGAGCATATATCTTCCGATCAAAGAGAGCCTTTCCATATATAAGGTGCTAGCGCACCTCCTGCTAGCTGACAGGTTAAAAGGAAAAAATGGCAACCTGGCGTCCGCAATAAGACTTGATATAATGTACATACTTGGAAAAAAGCCGTAAATATAATTAGCAAAGAAGTATTCGATAAATTAGGATTGATTTAATATGTTATGGTTAAGTTATTTGAATGCATTATTAAAAAGTGCTAAAAAACAGCTCGCAAGCTTGTTTGGCTTGCATGCTTATGTAGGACGTTACGGCCTTATTTAAAGCTTTAAATTATTATTTCAACGGCTGCTTTTGATATTTATTTTTGTTAATTAATTATACATATAAGATTTCGTTAATTTTGTATGGAAAATAGCGGCGCGTTAAAAAGGTAAAGCGTAAATGGAATGGTTATTTTATCGCTTTTATTAATTTCAGTTCTTTACTTTATTAACCAGTAAATAAGAACTTGGGTAATTATGTTACCCCTCTTTTCAGGTTAGTATTAACTGGATTTGGTAACATGGCTACTGTTAGATATAAAGGATATCAGATATGTTATATTAATTAACTAGTTGCGTACATTTTAACAACGCGTATTAATCTTTGAAGTAGTTTAGCTACGGAGCATATATCTTCCGATCAAAGGGAGCCTTTCCGTATATAGGGTGCTAGCGCACCTCCTGTTAGCTAACAGGTTAAAAGGAAAAAATAGCAACCTGGCGTCCGTAATAAGACTTGATATAATATGCATACTTGGAAAAAAGCCGTAGATATAATTAGCAAAAAAGTATTCGATTGATTGGGATTGATTTGATATGTTGTGGTTGAGTTATTTGAGTGCATTGTTGAAAAGTGTTAAGAAACAGTTCGCAAGCTTGTTTGGCTTGCGAGCTTATGTAGGACGTTACGGCCTTATTTAAAGCTTTAAATTATTATCTTAGCAGCTGCTTTTGATATTTATTTTTGTTAGTTGATCATATATATAAGATTTCGCTAATTTTGTATAGGAAATAGCGGCGCGTTAAGGGGGTAAAGCGTAGATGGAATGGTTATTTTATCGCTTCTATTAATTTCAATTCTTTACTTTATTAACCAGTAAATAGGAACTTGGGTAGCTATGTTGCCCCTCCTTTCGGGTTAGTATCAACTGGATCTGGTGCCATAGCTGCTGTCAGATATAAAGGACATCAGATGTGTTGTATTAATTGGCTAGTTGCGTGCATTCTAACAACGCGTACTAATCTTTGAAGTAGTCTAGCCACGGAGCATATATCTTCCGATCAAAGGGAGCCTTTCCGTATATGGGGTGCTAGTACACCCCCTGCTAGCTGTGACACCCCCTCAACGCCTCGACGCAGTCACGGCGTTAGCTGTCACACTTTATCACTTCCTAAAGCCGCAGCGTCCCATTCCACCTCTCCTCCGGCGATAGAATCCTCCTAATCAGCCCATTCCTCCTCTAAAATCACTCGCAGGTTGTTCCTCCGCCGGTTAAAAGCTTCCGTAACACCCATTAATCCCAGCTGCTTTTTAAAGTGCCTAAAAAGTTCTCGTAATAAGGCCTTTATTAATTTATTAGCTAATATGTCGCCTGTAAGCGTATAATTTATTTTAATTATGTTCCTTTTTACGGCTTTTCGCAATTAATAATTATATATATCTACGTACCGCAGCTTCGTTTATAATAAGGCAATATCAGCGTTAATAAGCCGAATAATTTATCGATTATCGTATTACATATTTAACGGTTTAACATCCAAGGTAATTTCTAATTCTTTAATTAATCGAACGTTAAATAAGGTTTTTTTTACAACTTATGTAAAGAATAATAATTTCGTTTTTATTATAAAAGTAATTACTATATTTTGCTTATTTGCTTATTATCTTATTACTTTTTTAAATAACTTTATAACGTAAGCTTAAAAGCTTTTTCGATCGATCGTATTATCCGCGAAAAAAACGTCGTTTTAGATATCTAACGAATCCTTACCCCCGAACTATTACGTTAATATTTTGGTCCCGATTAGGTATAATATAATCCGATCGGTAGCTTTATAATGCACGTCGTTAAGGTTTAGGTTAAATCGGGTAAATCGGAATACCGTAAAGGTTATATCGGGTTGCGTATTAACTGCTACGTATAGGATAAAACCAATCTTTTTTTGGTATTTGTTAATAAACCTTAAATAGGTTAAATCAAGATTCGGCAGTAATTCGACGTTCGTTATTAATATATTTAAAAAATTATTTAGATTTCTTTTTAAAATTAAGTTAATTAGTTTATTTATAAAGTTAAATTAAAAAAGCCAATTTTTTTTTTTTTAGTTTTATCCTTAATTACTTCGATCCTTAAGAATTATTATAAGTCCTTGTTCTTTATAAAAGTATATCGTTCTTTTATTTATTAAATCACCTGATCGACGAGGTCTTAATTTTTCTTGCGGTACGCGTAACGATATCGTTTATAACAAAAAGGATATGATTTTTTTAACGAATAAAACAATAAGGTTTATAAGGAACGGGGTTAAGTTCCAAATTTTTAAACGTTCCAGTAAATTCTTTCTGCCAAAGCAAAAGTAATTCCCTTAATTTATATAATATTTTCTTAATTAGGAAAATCTTATTACGATGCGGGTATTTTAAAGATGTTTTTATATATATTTTATAAGGTAGGTTAGCGTTAACGAAAGCGTTTACCGCGTTATATTGTTTAAGCTTTAGGTCGAATTTAAGCGAAATAACGATTAAGGTTTTAAATAACTTTTTAGTTAAAATGGATACGTATATATTGCTATAAGCGTTTTTCAATTATTAATCGTTCCGTATAACAAAACGTACTTTATATTTTTGTAACTAATAATACTTGTCGAACTTATAAATATATATCTATATATACTTTAAAACTTATTTCCCTTTAACAAAAAATTAATTAATAACTTTTTAGGATTACATTTTTTTATAATTTTATAAATAAGCCTTTTCGGCCTTACGAAATAATTCCCTTAACGGATATATATTTAACTTTTTATAACCTTACGGCGGTAACGGTAAATCGCGCTTATATATCCGGTTTCGTAACTTAAAGATTTTATATATTTTCGTATCGAAACTTTTTTGATTAAGGTAACGCATATTTCGGATAATTATTTTCCTTAAATTTCCGTAGCTTACCGGCCGATTATCGATCGTATTAATAAAATAAGTTAATTATTTTGCGTTAAACGTAACTTTTTATATTTTTTAATTATACCGATAATTATCTTTTCGACGCGGAACGTACGGGAAATTTACGTTTATAACCCGTAAGGTACCTTTGTTTTTTACCGTTACTTTAAGTTAAATAAAACGATAAAAGCTTAGGGTTGCCTTTATTACTTTCGCTGGCGTATTGATCGTAACAGTTATTAAAGCAGACGTTGGTAAAGATAATAAGTTAAGGAACGAAAATGGTTCGAATATAACCGTCGTATAAAGGTAATTAATTTTATACTAATAAGCTTATTTTTTCTTATTCCGTACGTTTCGTACGTTTATATTACTTTGGAATTACCTTTTTTATCCAACCGGTAGTTAAATTATTCCGTTTAAGTTTTCGTTTTTTTCTTATGTTTATATATTTAGGTAGCTTAGGTCCTGATTAGGTAATTTTACCTGTCGTAATAATTTCTGTAATTTCTTTTTTGTAACGTATAAAAGGTTGTTTTTTAAATTTTTGATATTATTTAAAAAGGTAACCTTTTCGTTAAATAGTACGTTTCGAATAACCATTACCTTATTAATTAATAGGTTTTAAATTTCGTATATATTCGTAAACCGGTAACCGACGAAAAATCTAATTTATGCTTTAAGATTTAACTTTTAGAATTTCTGTTCTTTCTTTATAGCAGCAATTGTTATAATATAGGCTATATAGCTATATATTTGTAAGTAAACCTGCTAAAATTTCCGATTAAGTATTGTAACGCCGTTTTTGTACGCAAGGTAAATGTAGTAAACCTTATATAAGCTTTGTTAAAAAAATGCGTATTTAGGGGTACGGTTATATAGATATATTGCCGCTTTAAAGATATATACGATCAGAAACGAAGGTAATTTAGCGTTATTTCGTATCGTAATCGCTTTTTCCTTAATTATATCCTTTAAGCGTTTTGCATTTCCGTTCTGGGCTTAGATATACGGTATTAAGGGCTTAAGTTTAATACTAAAAGGAGGCGATTAAAGCATATTTCGAAGTTGGTAATTTTTTAAGATTTCGTTATCGTATTCGAATACCTGTAAAAAAACCTTGTTTTGGTTTTGCAAAACTTTTAGGAAATATCGGAACGTTATAATTAATATATTTTACTTTCGATTTTTTAAGTAAATATTCCAGATATATCCTAAGTACCTATCGGTTGCAAATATAACGTATCTATATCTTTTAAAGTTTTTTTCGAAATTTATAAAGTCGATAGCGATTCGTTATCTTAATCGGGAAGTTCCTTTTTTCGGTTCGCGGCATATTTGCCTTTTAGTTTTCGCCTTGCTATATGCTTAGCATTTAACTGTTATAAGACCTTTTAAGCGGACTTTTTGTATATAAATCTTTAACTGGGCGATAATTTCGGGCCCTAAATATTTTAATTTTAGGTACTATATCGTACCGTTACCGATTTGTAATAGTTTCGCTGTATATAAATTAACGTTTCGTTTATAGGATGCGAAGATTACGTAAGTAATTGTTACGTTAATGTTTTCGATAACGAACTAATTAAACTTATTTATTAACGTAGTAACTACCTAATTATATTTATTTCGAATAAAGTTGTTAGTTTCCCGGTTGTTTTACTAATATCCCTTTTTTCGGAGCTACCGGAAAGATATTAGATTACATACGAAGTCCTCGTAGTAGGCTACGTTATATAAACGTAACGCTTTAAAGCTTTTAAGGCTTTAAAGCATTATATTTACTTTTTTATATCCTTTAAGCGGGACGAAACTATTTCTTACGTACATACCGTCGCTTTGAATCGTCGTCCTATAATTCAGGAATCTGCTAATTAAATTAAAGATATATATAATAAACCCTAAGTTTAAAATGGCCGAATTTCTTAAGGGGTAAAACGCAACGTTTATCGCATTGCGTTAATGTAAAATCAAAAGGTACGCCAGTATTCGTTTTATTCCCTTTAAGAATTAATTTATCTTTTAAATAATTAATTTTTTTTATAATCTTCGATAAACGGTTAATCTTTTCCTTTAAGGATTAATCGGAAGCAATTCGGTTTTAAACCAGTGCTGAAATTTCCTTATTAAGCTTGAACTTTGCTAGAACTTTGTTAAGGAACGCGTAATAGCATTAGGGTAACGTATGCCCAGAATTTAGGCACGTTTTATACCGAATCTCTTATGCGTTTAACTTTTAACGCTTCCGTTTATTACTGCTGTTATTTCGGCTCGTTTAAAAACCTTTACGACTGTCTCGTTTCGGCCTTTTATCAAAAGTCCTATTGCGTAGCTAATTATTAATATCCTTAATTTTTTCTTAATTAGAATCGTTTTAATTAAAAGGGTTTATTAAAACTTTATGGAAGGTCGGAAACGTTACTTTAACGTTTCTTGCTAACTGTTATAAATTCGTTATAATCCAGTAATCTAAAAGGTTAACCCTAACTTTTAAGTAATTAATCGTTTCTTTTTTAATATCATTCTACTTAAAAAGCATAAATAAATTCGACCAATTAGGCATAATCGGCGTTACTGCTATACATAATTAATTCGCCTAAATAATTAGCATAATTATTTCGGAAACCCCGTAACGTTAACCTTAGGCTATGCAAGGTCGAATGGGTTCAAGCCTTATTTTCCAGGCTGAGCCAAATACACAGAAAATCATTACACGATGTAATTTGCACGATAGATACTATACCCAGTACC